>CM022303.1:717982037-718558611 GCA_011799875.1 Thinopyrum elongatum
AACGATCGCGCTTCATGCGAAGTCCTTGTGTTCCATCTGAGCGGTCTCAACAAGAATAGCCTGTTCACTAGAGGTGAGAAGTCATTGATGTCTTGAGCAGCTAGTGCAAGCTTGAGGTCAGGGTGGAGTCCATTACGGAACTTCTCTGTCTGCGAGCATTGTGGCGGTGTCTTCTTCAGCATAGCGGGAGGAGATCCAGAAATTCCGCTGATAAGCTTCGACGGTTTTATTGCCTGGTGAGGTTGCGGAACTGGGTCTTCATGCGTTCCATAATTGTTGAGGGATGTTGTAACGTGTACGGAAAAGCAGCCTGGAACTCATACCAGGTGATGACTGTTCCAACAGGCAGAGTACGCTTGTGTGTGTCCCACCATTGAGCAGCGGGGCCCTTTAAGAAAAAGGCCCGCGAAGGTGACAAAGTTGGCGGGGGGCGACATTAGCCGACTCCATCTCGTGAGTGATGTCGCGGAGCCAGTCACGGCATCCAGGGGGCTTGTCAGGTTGCGAAACTGAACTGCGTTTGGTTGAGTCGCGTAAACTCTGTCAAAGTTATGAAGCTGGGTTCTGGTTCTGGTTCTTCTGATGCGGAAACTGAGCCATGATCCAACCATGAAATGGCAGTTAAGCTCGAACTGTTGCATCATAGCTGCCATATAGTCTGGCGGTGGTGGACGTTCAGGGGCACGACCACGACCACGACCACCTGGTCAACCATCCTGCTACGTATCAACAGGGGGGGTAGTTTAGTAAAAGCAATTGCGAGGTGTTTAGCGACAAGTATGATGTAACACGACAATACCCTAAGCAGTGTAATAGATACATAACAGTAGTCGATTAAGACATACAGATCATACACAAAGTCGGGGGGTACATGCGGACAGCATAACAGCGCAAAATTAAAAGCTAGACATACTAGGCGGCGCGCAGGCACGCGGTAAGGAAGTACACAACAAGACATAGCAAAGGCTACATCAACGTCGGAGAGAAAACCACTGTAACGGGGTAACTGGAGTGCGGACGACGAATATTCATCGCGGAAGGACCTGTGCTCCATGGGCACTCTGATGCAGAAACCCGGTCTCGAACTGTAAGAAGAGGTCCACGTGCAGGTGTGTGACCTCCAACAGCAGGCCAGTCAATACAGCATACATCTGAGTCCTGCGCGGGTAAAGGATGTGCTCAGATGTATCCCTGCACGAACAGCGGGCATCAAAGCGTCATAAGCAGTAGGACGTTCTCGAGTGGCAACCAACTCGACGGCAAGAGCGCGAACGTGCGATCCAGAGCCTGAGTGCACTGAATCAGAAACGGGTGGTCATATCGGCGAGGCTCGTACGGGGCACAGATAGCTGTGTAGTATCCGGGGTAGGTCTCCAGCAGGGGCATCATACGGAATGTATCGGAACTCAGAGTAATCCAAGATATCAATGAACTGTCCTCGAAGACGTGCGACAGCAGAGTAGGGGCATATGTACTGCCATCTCAATGTCACGCCTAATCCGTTGAAAAAGGTTGTAACCGGTGTCTGAGTTGTTCTGCTGTGATCATAAATCCGAACTTCAGCATAGTACTTGTCTTGATTAAACTCGCGGTAATCCTCGTAAACCATGTACTCAGGGTACCAGCGGTAGCCAAGTCTGGTCATGAGAGCGATCAGGACAGCTGGAAACCCAGGGGTATTACGAGCCCAAGTGCGAAGCACAAGCTGTGGTCGTAGGACGCGGTGGAAACAAACGGTCCATGAAACAGAGGAAATTCAGATTTGTCAAATGACAATGAGAAGTTTAACACAACTCGGAGAGAAAGGTTAAACAAAACAATGGAAAGGAAAATGATTATCAGACTAATCAGATCATGACAGGGAAATCGCACAGATATCCAGCTCTCCGGGTAGAGGGATTTACGAGATCCTAGTGTCGGCGTTAGTAAAAAGTATTAACCAAGAATAGAAGAGATATTAGAGTCCCAGAGTATAGACGAGGAATAAAAGATCCTAATACCACCCAGTTGGCGAGTGGGTGGCCCGTAAGCCCACACAGCCAAGTTAGTAATTTAGTTTTCGGTTTCTAGAATCAACTTCGGCAAGGAATTTGGAGGGGGGCTTCTATAGGCAGTCGGCTCTGATACACCACTTGTGACGCCCCCGGTTCAATCGTACACTAGTCATCACAGCAAACGTGTACGATCAAGCCCAGGGACTCACGGGAAAGATATCACAACACAACTCTAAACACAAATAAACGGAGGTCACAATATTACAGACCAGGGATCCGAAGATCCGAATACACAAGTCAGATACAAATAATATCTGGGTACAGACATAGTTAGACAAGTTCTGCCTTAAGAAGGTAGCACAAAACCGACTAGATCGAAAGGCGTTGGCCTCCTGCCTGGGAGCTCCGATCCTTCTCTGGTAGTGGCTATCCAGTAGTAGTGCTCTGGACCGCCTGGTAGTAGCTCCGGTGGTGGCGTCTGGCTCCTGGACTCCATCGTCTGGTGTATCATCAAGGTGGGGTATATGGGGGAAAGAGAAATAAAGCAACCGTGAGTACTCATCCGAAGTACTCAGCAAGCAAGGATCTATACTACATATGCAAACATTATCAATAGGAGAAAGGAAGGTGTATGTATATGTGGACTGGGCTGAGAGAATGCCAGAATAGAGAGAAAGGCCTAGTCCACGAAGACTAGCATTTCAAACCATCTTCTCAAAGCCATCATCTTGCAGCAGTAGAAGAGAGTAGAATAGCATTTTATTTAGCAAACATGTTGAAGTACAGCCAAGATCTTCCTCGACTCCCAGCGAGAAAGTAATCCCGAAGCTTAATATAAGCAACAAGTATCCAGTTACGTAGTAGATCGGGATACACAAAACTGAGCGTCCTTTACCGTAGGACGGCTATCGATAGAAGATTCATCCCTGCAGGGGTGCACTACTGTTACCCAACACGCTCGATCAACTCTGGCCGGACATACTGATGGGTAATGCCCATCCTCGGAAGATCAACACGAAGCAGCGCTCTACTAGGCTCAGCAGAGAGGTCAGCAGCCGGACTAACCTATGCACCCAGGGGTTTCGGGCCATAGCCCTGGGCACCCTGGCGTTGCGTGGCTGGGCCGGGGTGTGCAGGCGCGACACTGAAATCCGCCAGTGAAGTATCCAGCCCAATCCCGACGATCAGCCCGCACGGTGAATCGTGAAGTCTGATAAGCTTTCGGAGAAACGTACATGCAGAGGGCCCATAAACATTATCCGCGTCCGGGGGGTAGTGCGTATAGGGCACGTGACCCACTCAGATCACACACCCAAATCCAATAGGCTCAATTAGTATCAAGCGAGACAATCAGAGTCTCTGATGCTCCGCCACAAATGTCACACTCGAGTGCCCTTCCGGCACACCCGAAATCATAGATCCCCAGCGGGTACCCACCAGGGTGGACCGCGCTGTGAAAAGGTAACGTAACCGTGTGGTCATATTCATCAGGGTGAACGTATGAGGTATCACCCCGAGGTTCACACGAGGGGTTGCCCGAAAGAGTCGTATCGGACATGGAGAAGGAGGAATCACTTCGATGACCACGACGCTACAGCTATGCTGCAGAGATTCATCAGGAGTGCGTCTAGAGGTATCACCCTCGGCACTCGATAGGTACTACGCAGAGTCGTACAACTAAGGGGGGTGTGAAGTGAGGCGTTGTCTCTGATCGACGATCACGTTGATCGAGTCGTCGATGAACAAGCAGGGGCGACAAAGTAGGTGGTGGGGTCACAGATGGTTCATACAACCTATACTAAACAGTTTATCATAGGCAGGTAAGGTAGCAATGAACAGGTTACAACAGCAGGCTATGCATCAGAATAGGAGCATACATTAACAGTAGGCGAAATTCTATGCAAGCAGGAGAATAGAATGGGCGATATCTGGAATGCTCAAGGGGGGGGGCTTGTGGTTGCTCTGGCAGAGAGGGAGGTCGTCAACGGGCTGCTCGTCGGTAGAGAGTGTAACCTGGCAGGTCGTCGGTCTCGGCATCTATCGAGAGAGAAGGAGGGGGAGAGAAACAATAAAATTTCACGGCAATAATGCAACACAAATGTATGACATGTCTAAATGATAGGGGGTGTTCTAATGCCTAACTAAATGATTTATAATTTAGGAATTTATTCGAGATTTATTAATTAGGGTTGGACACTATTCATTTATCGAAATCGGTCTAATTGTTCAACGTTCTTATAGTTGCGGGCACTGACGGGAATACCGAGGGCGTATCCGGGTTCGTATCGTCGTTTGAGCAACTTTCATGTAAAATATTTTATCGGAGTTATATCGGTTTATTTAATATGATTTTCTAAGTTTTATTAATTTCTGGATTTAATTAATTATTTAATTAACATTATCGAAACAGTGCAGATGATGACATCAGCATGACCTCATGCTGATGTCAGCGGTGTTAATTAATTAATTACTAATTACTGTTTAATAACATATTAGTTAATTAGATTAACCTAATCAGGATTAATTAACTAATTAATTAACTATTAATTAATTAATTATTTTAATTAAATTTATTTTTATTTCTTATTTTCTAAAACATTTTTGGGGGTGGGCCCCCTTTGTCATAGGCCCAGAGGGGCGGGGCCTCGTCAAGTGGCGAAAAAGGCGAAAAGAAAGGGGAGGGACGGGGCAGAAAGACACAATCTTTTCAACTTCAGTGTCATACCTTTGCATAACCTTAATGCCGTGTTCTAAATCTGGTTCGACAACCAGGGTATTGAGATAACCCTGTGGAACAATATGGAGGTTCAATTTGCAAAGCTCTTCATGGAGAAGAGGTTGTGTTTCTTGAACCATAAGATTGTTGCTATAGGACTTGCGACTCAAAGCATCGGCCATTACATTAGCCTTGCCGGGGGTATATGAAATATTCATATCATAATCGGCAATTGTTTCGAGCCATCTTTGTTGACGAAGGTTCAGATCTGGTTGAGTATATAAATACTTCAAGCTTTGGTGATCCGTGTATATCTCGCAACGGTTACCGACAAGGTAATGTCGCCATAGCTTCAAGGCATAGATAACCGCAGAAAGTTCAAGATCATGCACGGGATAATTTTCTTCATGAGGACGCAATTGTCGGGAGGCATAAACAATCACTTTGCGCTCTTGCATTAGGACACAGCCTAATCCTTGACGAGATGCATCACAGTATATCACGAAATCATTTTGGGAATCCGGGGGTGCTAGTACTGGGGCAGATGTCAATTTATCTTTTAGTGTCTGAAAGCTTTCTTGACATTTTTCTGTCCACTCAAATTTAACACCTTTGTGAAGCAGATATGTCAATGGTTTTGCAATCTTGGAAAAGTTCTCAACGAATCGACGGCAATAACTAGCGAGTCCGAGAAAACTTCTGACTTGCTTAACATTCTTTGGGGGAGTCCAGTCGAGAATAGCCTGAACTCGTTCGGGGTTAACAGCAATCCCATCCTTGGAAATCACATGTCCAAGGTAAGTTACTTCAGGAAGCCAAAATTCGCATTTGGAATACTTGGCATACAACTGGTGTTCTCGGAGCCTTTCTAGAACAAGGCAGAGATGTTCAGCATGTTCCTCTTTATTCTTAGAATAGACCCGAATATCATCTAGATATACCACGACGAATTTGTCGAGGTAATCCATGAATATATAATTCATCAGACGGGAGAACGTAGCTGGGGCATTCGTTAGGCCAAATGACATGACGGTGTATTCATAGGAGCCATGACGAGTGACGAATGCAGTCTTGGGAATGTCCTCTTCACGGACACGGATCTGGTGATAACCCAACCTCAAATCGAGTTTAGAGAACACCGATGATCCGGCAAGTTGATCATAAAGATCATTGATACGGGGCAGTGGGTATTTATTCTGGATTGTGGCTTGGTTAATGGGCCAGTAATCCTGAACCAATCGGTTAGTTCCATCCTTCTTCTTAACGAAGAGTGAAGGTGCTCCCCAAGCAGAGGAACTGGGGCGGATGAAACCACTCTTAAGTGACTTGTCGATTTCTTCCTTAAGCTCGAGTAGATGATGCGGAGGCATCTTATAAGGTCGCTTGGCAATAGGGACGGTGCCAGGCTTCAAGTCGATGACGAACTCGACAGCTCTAGCCGGGGGTATTCCTGGAAGTTCTTCTGGAAAGACATCTGGAAAATCTCGAACGACAGGAACGTTCTCGATCCCTTCCAGAGGTGAGGCGTTCAAAGCATTCAGAGCATATATCTGAGCTTCAGCGTCTCGAGTAATGCGGGCGGTATAGTTCACTATCTCATCGGTGGGGTGAAGAAGTTGGACGACTTTAGTGGCACAATTGATCGAAGCAATGTGAGCTTTCAACCAATCCATTCCGAGTATGAGGTCTATGGTGGAAGACTTCAGGATAATAGGGGAAACTAGGAATTCAAATTCCTCGATTTCAACAGGGACATTATGTGCCATCATAGTGGTTTGACATTGGCCTCCAGGGGTATGGACAACTATTGGCAGGTTCATCTTTTCGAATGCAATGTCATGAGATAATGCAAATGCTTCAGACATGAATGAATGCGATGCTCCTGAATCAAATAATACAGAAGCAGGTACTGAGTCAACAAGAAGGGTACCCATCACAGTAGCAGGTTGATCCTGGACTTCTTCAATGTCAATGTTGTAAGCCTGACCACGACCACGTGAAGCAGACCCAGTATTATAGTTGCGGGTCTGATTGTTGCCACGGCCAGCACGAGGAAAATCTAACTGATTCTGAGTCTGGCGGCAGTCTTTAGCCTGGTGGCCTGGTTTGCGGCACTTGAAACACAAACCATCTTCAGGACGAAGAGGGGCATTGTTCTGAATAGCTTGAGCCTTTGACGGCCTCGGTGGTGGAGGAGGCAGACGTGGTGCAGCATTGTTCTTTGGCGCAGAGGTATTGGGACGGAACGCGTTGTTGGGAATCCAAACTCTACGCTTCGGTGCTAAGCCCGAAGATGAGCCAGCATCACGATAGCGCTTCTGCGAGTCCTTGTGTTCCATCTGAGCGGTCTCAACGAGAATAGCCTTGTTCACTAGAGTTGAGAAGTCATTGATGTCTTGAGCAGCTAGTGCAAGCTTGAGGTCAGGGTGTAGTCCATTACGGAACTTCTCCTGTCTGCGAGCATCTGTGGCGATGTCTTCTTCAGCATAGCGGGAGAGATCAAGAAATTCCCGCTGATAAGCTTCGACGGTTTTATTGCCCTGAGTGAGGTTGCGGAACTGGGTCTTCATGCGTTCCATAATTGCTTGAGGGATGTAACGTGTACGGAAAGCAGCCTGGAACTCATACCAGGTGATGACTGTTCCAACAGGCAGAGTACGCTTGTGTGTGTCCCACCATTGAGCAGCGGGGCCCTTTAAGAAAAAGGCCGCGAAGGTGACAAAGTTGGCGGGGGCGACATTAGCAGACTCCATCTCGTGAGTGATGTCGCGGAGCCAGTCATCGGCATCCAGGGGCTTGTCAGAGTTGCGAAACTGCGTTGGGTTGAGTCGCGTAAACTCTGTCAAAGTTATTGAAGCTGGGTTCTGGTTCTGGTTCTTCTGATGCGGAAACTGAGCCATGATTCCAACCATGAACTGGCAGTTAAGCTCGAACTGTTGCATCATAGCTGCCATATAGTCTGGCGGTGGTGGACGTTCAGGGGCACGACCACGACCACGACCACCTGGTCTAACCATCCTGCTACGTATCAACAGGGGGTAGTTTAGTAAAAGCAATTGCGAGTGTTTAGCGACAAGTATGATGTAACACGACAATACCTTAAGCAGTGTAATAGATACATAACAGTAGTCGATTAAGACATACAGATCCATACACAAAGTCGGGTACATGCGGACAGCATAACAGCGCAAATTAAAAGCTAGACATACTAGGCGGCGCGCAGGCACGCGGTAAGGAAGTACACAACAAGACATAGCAAAGGCTACATCAACGTCGGAGAAAACCACTGTAACGGGGTAACTGCGAGTGCGGACGACGAATATTCATCGCGGAAGGATCCTGTGCTCCATGTGCACTCTGATGCAGAACCCGGTCTCGAACTGTAAGAAGAGGTCCACGTGCAGGTGTGTGACCTCCAACAGCAGGCCAGTCAATACCAGCATACATCTGAGTCCTGCGCGGGTAAAGGATGTGCTCCAGATGTATCCCTGCACGAACAGCGGGCATCAACTGCGTCATAGCATCGTAGAGACGTGCTCGAGTGGCAACCAACTCGACGGCAAGAGCCCGAACAGTGCGATCCAGAGCCTGAGTGCACTGAATCAGAACGCGGTGGTCATATCGGCGAGGCTCGTACGGGGCACAGATAGCTGTGTAGTATCCGGTAGCATCTCCAGCAGGGGCATACGGAATGTATCGGAACTCAGAGTCATCCAAGATATCACTGAACTGTCCTCGAAGACGTGCGACAGCAGAGTAGGCGGCATCATGTACTGCCATCTCAATCGTCACGCCTAATCCGTGAAAAAGGTGTAACTCGGTGTCTGAGTTGTTCTGCTGATCATAAATCCGAACTTCAGCATAGTACTGTTCTTGATTAAACTCGCGGTAATCCTCGTAAACCATGTACTCAGGGTACCAGCGGTAGCCAAGTCTGGTCATGAGAGCGATCAGGACAGCTGGAAACCCAGGGGTATTACGAGCCCAAGTGCGAAGCACAAGCTGTGTCGTAGGACGCGGTGGAAACAAACGGTCCATCTGAAACAGAGGAAATTCAGATTTGTCAAATGACAATGAGAAGTTTAACACAACTCGGAGAGAAAGGTTAAACAAAACAATGGAAAGGAAAATGATTATCAGACTAATCAGATCAATGACAGGGAAATCGCACAGATATCCAGCTCTCCGGGTAGACGGGATTTACGAGATCCTAAGTGTCGGCGTTAGTAAAATGTATTTAACCCGAATAGAAGAGATATTAGAGTCCCAGAGTATAGACGAGGAATAAAAGATCCTAATACCACCCAGTTGGCGACGTGGGCCCGTAAGCCACACAGCCAAGTTAGTAATTTAGTTTCTCGGTTTCTAGACTCAACTTCGGCCAAGGAATTTGGAGGGGGGCTTCCTATAGGCAGTCGGCTCTGATACCAACTTGTGACGCCCCCGGTTCAATCGTACACTAGTCATACACGCAAACGTGTACGATCAAGCCCAGGGACTCACGGGAAGATATCACAACACAACTCTAAACACAAATAAACGGAGGTCCACAATATTACAGACCAGGGATCCGAAGATCCGAATACACAAGTCAGTCATACAAATAATATCTGGGTACAGACATAGTTAGACAAGTTCTGCCTTAAGAAGGCTAGCACAAACAGCGACACTAGATCGAAAGGCGTTGGCCTCCTGCCTGGGAGCCTCCGATCCTACTCCTGGTCAGCTGGCTCGATCCAGTAGTACGTGCCCTCTGGACCCGCCTGGTAGTAGGCTCCGGTGGTGGCGTCTGGCTCCTGGACTCCATCGTCTGGTGTATCATCAAGGTGGGGTATATGGGGGAAAAGAGAAAATAAAGCAACCGTGAGTACTCATCCGAAGTACTCAGCAAGCAAGGATCTATACTACATATGCAACATTATCAATGGAGAAAGGCTGTATATTTGGACTGGGCTGCAGAAATGCCAGAATAGAGAGAAGGCCTAGTCCTATCGAAGACTAGCATCTTCAAACATCTTCACAAGGCCATCATCTTGCAGCAGTAGAAGAGAGTAGAATAGCATTTTATTTAGCAAACATGTTGAAGTACAGCTTAAAGATCCTTCCTCGACTCCCAAGCGAGAAAGCAATCCCGAAGCTTCAATTAAGTAACAAGTATCCAGTTTAAGTAGTAGATCGGGATACACAAACTGAGCGTCCTTTACCGTAGGACCGGCTATCGATAGAAGATTCATCCCTGCAGGGGTGCACTACTGTTACCCAACACGCTCGATCAACTCTGGTCGGACATACTTGCTGGGTAATGCCCGTCCTCGGAAGATCAACACGAAGCAGCGCTCTACCTAGGCTCAGCAGAGAGGTCAGCACGCCGGACTAACCTATGCACCCAGGGGTCTCGGGCCATCGCCCTGGGCACCCTGCGCGTTGCGTGGCTGGCCGGGGTGCAGGCGCGACACTGAACTCGTCAGTGAAGTATCCAGCCCAATCCCGACGATCAGCCCGCACGGTGAATCGTGACGTCTGATAAGCTTTCGGAGAAACGTACATCGCAGAGGGCCCCATAACCATTATCCCGCGTGGTGGTAGTGCGTATAGGGCACGTCGACCCACTCAGATCACACACCCAAATCCAATAGGCTCAATTAGTATCAAGCGGAGACAATCAGAGTCTCTGATGCTCCGCCACAATGTCACACTCGAGTGCCCTTCCGGCACACCCGAAATCATAGATCCCCAGCGGGTACCCACCAGGGTGGACCCGCCTGTGAAAAAGGTCAAGTAACCGTGTGGTCATATTCATCAGGGTGAACGTATGAGGTATCACCCTCGAGGTTCACACTGAGGGGTTGCACGACAGAGTCGTATCGGACATGGAGAAGGAGGAATCACCTTCGATGACCACGACCGTACAGCTATGCTGCAGAGTATTCATCAGGAGTGCGTTACGAGGTATCACCCTCGGCACTCGATAGTTACTACGCAGAGTCGTACAACTAAGGGGGGTGTGAAGTGAGGCGTCTGTCTCTGATCGACGATCACGTTGATCGAGTCGTCGATGAACAAGCAGGGGCGACAAAGTAAGGTGGTGGGGTCACAGATGGTTCATACCAACCTATACTAAACAGTTTATCATAGGCAGGTAAGGTAGCAATGAACAGGTTACAACAGCAGGCTATGCATCAGAATAGGAGCATACATTAACAGTAGCGAAATTCTAATGCAAGCAGGAGAATAGAATGGGCGATATCTGGAATGCTCAAGGGGGGGGGGCTTGCCTGGTTGCTCTGGCAAGAGAGGGAGGTCGTCAACGGGCTGCTCGTCGGTAGAGTAGTCGTAACCTGGTGCAGCGTCGTCGGTCTCGGCATCTATCGAGAGAGAAGGAGGGGGAGAGAAACAATAAATTTCACGGCAATAATGCAAACAATATGTATGACATGTCTAAATGATATGCCGGGGTGTTCTACTGCCTAACTAAATGATTTAGTTAATTTAGGAATTTATTCGGATTTATTTAATTAGGGTTGGACACTATTCATTTATCGAAATCGGTCTAATTGTTCAACGTTCTTATAGTTGCGGGCATCTGACGGGAATACAGAGGGCGTATCCGGGTTCGTATCGTCGTTCTGAGCAACTTTCATGTATAAAATATTTTCATCGGAGTTACGGTTTATTTAATATGATTTTCTAAAGTTTTTATTAATTTCTGGAATTTAATTAATTATTTAATTCAACATTATCCGAAACAGTGCAGATGATGACATCAGCATGACCTCATGCTGATGTCAGCGGTTAATTAAGTTAATTACTAATTACTGTTTAATTAACACTAATTAGTTAATTAGATTAACCTAATCAGGATTAATTAACTAATTAATTAACTAATTAATTAATTAATTATTTTAATTAATTATTTTTTTTATTTCTTTATTTCTAAAACATTTTTGGGGGTGGGCCCCCTTTGTCATAGGCCCAGAGGGGCGGGGCCCACTCGTCAGTGGCCCATGCGACCACACGGGGCGGGCGTGGGCGCAGCCCGAGCGGGCGCGTCCCCGGGACGCTGGGCACGCCCGACGCACGCCGGCGCCGGCGGCCAAGGCCAAGGGAGGCAGCGGGGTGAAGGTGCGGGCGAGCGCGGAGCTCCAGAGGCGCGGGCGCTCATGGAGCTGGCGAGCCCGGGCGCGATGCGGTGGACGCAGAGGCGGGGCCGCGGTGCGAGGCTCGGGCGCGGCGAACGGGACAGCGCGGGAGGCGGGATGGCGCGACGCGGCGGCTCCGACGAGTGGTAGCGAGGGAGGCGAGGCCTAGCAGGGCAGCAGCAGCAGCAGCGAGGAGCATGGGGGGGCGCGGCGAGGCGCCGTAGCAGCAGCTGCAGCAGAGCACCGGGGGGGAAGGAGAAGCGCGGGGAGGGTAGGGAGGGGGAACGGGAGCGGGGCGAGGAGCAGGGGGCCGAGCGCGGTGAGCGTGGCCGGTCGTGGCGGCTCGCGCGCGGGGGCGTGGGTGCGCGCGGCGAGGTGCGGGGAGCAGAGAGGGGGAGGCCTGGGGCCTCACGTGATCGTAGGGACGGCGAGCGGAAGAGGCTCGGAAGAGGGGGGGGGCGGGGACAGGTAGGAAGGGGACGGAAGGCGACGGAGAAGAGGTGAAGGTCGTCGGGGGAGGCGCGGGGCTACGGGAGGAGGCGAGGTACGTCGCGGGACGGAGTCGGCACGATCCAGTGTCTGGATCGGGGGGGGGGGGCGAGACGATGGAGGAGGGGGGGGGGGGGAGTGGGTGTAGGTGGGATAGGTTGGCGGTGGGCCTTCTAGGCCAGGGGGACGCAGGTGGCCGGCCGGCTGGGCTTTCGCCCAGTTGGGCCGGGGGGGGGGTTGGGGTTGCTCCTTTATCATTTTCTGTTTCTTTTTCCTTTTAGTTTCTCTTTTCTCACTGTAAATGGTAGGCCCCCCACAGTTTTTGTAAAAAGTGTGACCTATTTCATAAATACCAGGTTGCATATTCCCTAAACACCTAAAATAAGTTGGCAAAACCATAATTCCATATTGATTCAGATTTAAAAATGTTATTAAAATGAATATTTTCCATGTTTGAGTTTTGTTCAAGTCACTTATCCAGATTTCCAATGTGTTGGTTTCAATTTTAGAATAGCCTCGGGTAACTATTTGTTACTTATCTGACATTTTTTAGCTCCTATGTTGAAACTCAATAATTCCCTTTCATTTAATTTGAATTTGACTTAGGGTGAAATTGTGCAATGTGATGATAATGATGCATTATGCACTATTAATCTTGGCTGGACAGTCATTAGCAAAAGTGATTACTGTTGCTACCCACCGGGTGGTTGTTACAACTCTCCTCACTCTACGCATTCTCGTCCCGTGCACACAGTTGTACGTATGGTGACAGGAACAGGGGTATTCTTCGCGCAAGACGATCCCTCGCGTTCCCCAAGTGGCTTCATCTTAAAGAATGATTTGACCCACTAACCTGAGGGCATGATGACTTGGACGTGGTTCGAACGTCAGCTTGATCAAGAAGTAACGGAGGGGATATTCTGGATTATGACAGATCTTCCAGAATTCAAGCAACTCATGAATCCCAGCTCGAATAGGATCCTTGAAGGCAGCCGGCTGGAGTTGGGATACATGAAAGACGTCATGTACTGAGAAAGGTTTGGCGGCCAATTGCAACTGTATCCACTTCTCTCGACGGGCAAGAATACGGAAGGGCCAAATGTAGGAGGGGCTACTTGCCTTTGATTCCGAACCGATGAGTGCCTTCAACGGAGAGTGACGCGGAGGTAGTCGGTAAGCGTGCTCGCCAGGTTGAAGCTACTTCCTGGTGCTTTCGGTCATAGTGCTCTTCTGACGCCGGATCGGGCAGATTTGCAAATGGTTCACGAACGAACGGACTTGGTCTTCTGCTGCGGAATAATGTCCGTTCCTCCGAGGATGTGAGCGTTCCGCCGTTTCTGACCAATTCAGAGGGTTTTCGACACTTACGCCGGCCACGGATGTTAGACACTTCAAACGGTGCAATATTCAGACTAGATTGAACACACGCTAGTGGTGTTTTTGTAAGAGAATCGGCAACGGGAGGCGGATTCCTCCCATTTCTACCAAAGGAGATGCCGACAAGCTCGAAGCATGATATTCGAGCACATGATTAACTCGTCACTTGACCCTGTGATGAGGGTTGAAAAGCGGTGCTGAAAGAAGATGAGTTCCCATAGCTTCGGGGGAAAATATCCAGAATCTGGAGGGTGAAGAGAGGCTGCACGATAGAACTGATCTCCACGGAAACACGTGGAGAGTGACAACAATTTCGGGAAAGAACTAACAGATCTGCTAAAATGGCTAGCAGTGGGATGTCTCCTTAACAGGCAGGAAGAAAGTGAGGCAACTAGAGAATCGTCAATGACAACAAATAGGCATCACTTACCCTTCTGGGTGGGATTGGGGAGGAAAACCCAGTAGTAATGAAATCCATTTGGACTTGTCCCATTTCCATTCAGGAATTTCCAGGGTTTGCAGGAGTTCCGCAGGCCTTTGTGTTGAGCTTAAATGGGACGGCAAACGTCACACTCCAGAAACATACGAGCAATGGTCTCGCTCAAGTAGCCCCAGATCTTTGACAAATGTCACGGTACATTTTTGTGTGTACAGGGGTGAATTAGACAAGGGGTTTCATGAGTTCCTTCAAACGTTTTGCCCAATTCTTGAATTGGGTACGAAGAGACGGTGTTGTGGGGAAAAAAATCTAGGAATCCCCTCGTGCATTCAAGATGTCGAATTCCGACGGCTTCCTTTTCTAGTAGTTATCGCTTTGATCTTTCCACTGCAGTGTCATACATTTGCATTAACCTTAATGCCGTGTTCTAAATCGGTTGACACCAGGGTATTGAGATAACCCTGTGGAACAATATGGGAGGTCAATTTGCAAAGCTCTCATGGAGAGAGGTTGTGCTTCTTGAACCATAAGATTGTTGCAATAGGACTTGCGACTCAAAGCATACGGCCATACTATAGCCTTGCCGGGGTATATGAAACTACTATATAATCGGCAATTGTTTGAGCCATCTTTGGTGACGACGGTTAGAATGGTGAGTATATAAATACTTCAAGCTTTGTTGATCCGTGTATATCTCGCAACGGTTACCGACAGGGTAATGTCGCCATAGCTGTTCAGGCATAGATAACCCTGCAGAAAGTCTTCAAGATCATGCACGGGATAATTTTCTTGATGAGGACGCAATTGTCGGGAGAGGCATAAACAATCACTTTGCGCCTCTTGCATTAGGACACAGCCATAATCCTGACGGATGCATCACAGTGATATCACGAAATCATTTGGGAATCCGGGGGGGTGCTAGTACTGGGGGCAGATGTCAATTATCTTTAGTGATCTGAAAGCTTCTTGACATTTTTCTGTTCACTCAAATTAACACCTTTGTGAAGCAGATATGTCAATGTTGCATCTTGGAAAAGTTTCACAACGAATCGACGGCAAATAACTAGCGAGTCCGAGAAAACTTCTGACTTGCTTAAATTCTTGGGGGGAGTCCAGTCGAGAATAGCCTGAACTCGTTCGGGGTTAACGCAACCAATCCTGGAAACACATGTCCAAGGAAGTTACTCAGGAAGGCCAAAATTCGCATTTGGAATACTTGGCATCAACTGGTGTTCTGGAGCCTTTCTGAACAAGGCAGAGTTCAGCAGGTTCCTCTTTATTCTTAGAATAGACAGAATATCATCTAGATATACCACGACGAAATTTGTCGACGGTAATCCATGGAAATATAATTCATCAGACGGAGAACGTAGCTGGGGCATTCGTTAGGCCAAATGAATGACGGGTATGTTTCATAGGACCAATAACGAGTGACGAATGCAGTCTTGGGATATGTCTCTTCACGGACACGGATCTGGGTAAACCCAACCCAAGTCGAGTTAGAGAACACCGATGATCCGGCAAGTTGATCATAAAGATTCATTGAATACGGGGCAGGGGGGTATTTATTGGATTGTGGCTTGGTTATGGGCCGGTAATCCTGAACCAATCGGTTAGTTCCATCTTCTTCTTAACGAAAGAGTGAGGTGCTCCCAAGCAGAGGAAACTGGGGCGGATGAAACCACTCTCTAAGTGGACTTGCGATTTCTTCCTTAAGCTTCAAGAAGGTGATGCGGAGGCATCTTATAAGGTCGCTTGGCAATAGGAACGGTTTGCCAGGGCCTTCAAGTCAATGACAAATCGACAGCTCTAGCCGGGGGTATGCCTGGAAGTTCTTATGGAAAGACGTCTGGAAAATCTTCGAACGACAGGTACGTTCTGATCCCTTCCAGGAGTGAGGCGTTCAAAGCATTCATAACATTATACCTCGCTCAGTGTCTCGGAGTAATTCGGGCAGGTAGCTCACGATCTCATCGGAGGGGTGAAGAAGTTGGATAATTTTAGTGGCCACAATTGACGAAGCAATGTGAGGCTTTCACCCAATCCATTCGAGTTATGAGGTTATGGTGGCAAGACTTCAGGATAATAGGGAAGCTAGGAATTCAAATCATCGATTTCAACAGGGACATTATGTGCCATCATAGTGTTTGAACATGACCTCCAGGGGTACGACAACTATGGCAGGTCTCATCTTTTCGAATATGCAATGTCATGAGTAATGCAAATGCTTCAGACATGAATGAATGCGATGCTGCCATGAATCAAATATAAGAAGCAGGGGTACTGAGTCAACAAGAAGGGTACACCATCACAGTAGCAGGTTGATCCTGGACTTCTCAAATGTCACTGTTGTAACCTGACCACGACCACGTGAAGCAGACCCAGTATTATAGTTGCGGCGGTCTGATGTTTGCCACGGCCATATCCACGGCGCAGCACCGAGGAGGAAAACTAAGTGTTCTGAGTCTGGGGCAGTCTTTAGCCTGGTGGCCTGGTTTGCGGCACGTGAAACGACAAACCATCTTAGACGAAGAGGGGCATTGTTCTGAATAGCTTGAGCCTTTGACGCTCGGTGGATGGAGGAGGCAGACGTAGTGCAGCATTGTTCTTTGGCGCAGAGGTATTGGGACGGAACGCAGTTGTTGGGAATCCGAAACACTACGCTTTCGGTTGTGAGCCGAAGGAGAGCCAGCATCACATAGCAGTCTGCGAGTCATTGTGTCCATCTGAGCGGGTCCTCAACAAGAATAGCCTGTTCACTAGAGTTGAGAAGTCATTGATGTCTTGAGGACAGCTAGTGCAAGCTTTGAGGTAAGGTGGAGTCCATTACGGAACTCCTGTATGCGAGCATCTGTGGCGATGTCTTCTTCAGCATAGCGGGAGAGATCAAGAAATTCCCGCTGTAAGCTTCGACGGTTTTATTGCCCTGAGTGAGGTTGCGGAACTGGGTCTTATGCGTTCCATAATTGCTTGAGGGAGTACACGGTACGGAAAGCAGCCTGGAACTCCATACAGGTGATGACTGTTCCAACAGGCAGAGTACGCTTGGTGTGTCCCACCATTGGCGCGGGGCCCTTTAGAAAAAGGCCGCGAAGGTGGACAAAGTTGGCGGGGGCGACATTAGCAGACTCCATCTCGTGAGTGATGTCGCGGAGCAGTCATCGGATCCAGGGGTTGTCAGAGTGCGTAAACGCGTTGGGTTGAGTCGCGTAACCTCTGTCAAATTTATTGAAGCTGGGTTCTGGTTCTGGTTCTTCTGATGCGGAAACTGAGCCATGATTCCAACATGAACCGGCAGTTAAGCTCGAACTGTTGCATCATAGCTGCATATAGTCTGGCGGTGGTGGACGTTAGGGGCACGACCACGACCACGACCACCTGGGCTAAAACATCCTGCTACGTTCAACAGGGGGTAGGTAGTAAAAGCAATTGCGAGTGTTTAGCGCAAGTATGATGTAACACGACAATACCTTAAGCAGTGTAATAGATACATAACAGTAGTCGATTAAGACATACAGATCCATACACAAAGTCGGGAGGTACATGCGGACAGCATAACAGCGCAAATTAAAAGCTAGACATACTAGGCGGCGCGCAGGCACGCGGTAAGGAAGTAACAACAAAAACATAGCAAAGGCTACATCAACGTCGGAGAAAACCATGGTATACGGGGTAACTGCGAGTGCGGACGACGAATATTCATCGCGGAAGGATCCTGTCCATGTGCACTCTGATGCAGAACCCGGTCTCGAACGTAAGAAGAGGTCCACGTGCAGGTGTGTGACCTCCAACAGCAGGCCAGTCAATACCAGCATACATATGAGTCCTGCGCGGGTAAAGGATGTGCTCCAGATGTATCCTGCACGAACAGCGGGATCAACTGCGTCATAGCATCGTAGAAGTGCTCGAGTGGCAACAACTCGACGGCAAGAGCCCGAACATGCGATCCAGAGCCTGAGTGCACTGAATCAGAAGCGGTGTCATATCGGGAGGCTCGTACGGGGCACAGATAGCTGTTGTAGTATCGGTTAGCATCTCCAGCAGGGGCATACGGAATGTATCGGAACTCAGAGTCATTCAAGAGATATCAGAAACTGTCCTCGAAGACGTGCGACAGCAGAGTAGGCGGCATCATGTACTGCATCTCCAATCGTCACGCCTAATCGTGATGAAAAGGTGTAACTCGGCTGGGTCTGAGTTTGTTCTGCTGATCATAAATCCGAACTTCAGCATAGTACTGTTCTTGATTAACTCGCGGTAATCCTCGTAAACATAGTATCAGGGTACCAGCGGTAGCCAAGTCTGGTCATCGGAGCGATCAGGACAGCTGGGAACCCAGGTATTACGAGCCCAAGTGCGAAGCAACAAGCGTGTCGTAGGACGCGGTGGAAACAAACGGTCCAATCTGAAAACAGAGGAAATTAGATTGTGCAAATGGACAATGAGGAGTTTAACACAACTCGAGAGAAGGTTAAACAAAAACAATGGAAAGGAAAATGATAATCAGACTAATAGATCAATGGACAGGGAAATCGCACAGATATTCCAGCTATGTCCGGGTAGACGGGATTTACGAAGAATCTAGTGCTGGCGTTAGTAAAATGTATTTAACCCGATAGAAGAGAATTAGAGTCCCAAGTATAGACGGGAATAAAGATCCTAATCCCCCAGTGGGAGTGGGCCCGTAAGCCACACCGACGCAGCGGTAGTCGGTCAGATAACTACCAAGAGAATGGAGGGGTTCATAGGGACTAAGTCGGCAAACTCAAGTGATGACGAAGTGGAGGTAGCACGCCCACGTTTATTTACCGCTTTTGATCAACTCGGCACGGATTTGGAGGGACCTAACGCTGGTAGTACACTGTGACCCACGGCAGTCAGCACACGCACGGTAACGATCAAGCCAGGGACTTCACGGGAAGCATATACAAACACACAGACTCTAAACCACAAATAAACGGGATAGGTCCAAAATATTACACGACCAGGGGATCCGAAGAGGACCGATATACAAAAGTCAGGTCATACAAATAATACATCAGGGTACAGACAATAGTTAGAAAGTATACTGCCTAGTAGGAAGACGACGAGAGTCGAAAGGGTAGCCCCGCCACCACATTATCCTCGAGGGCAGAGCGTAGTAGTGTCGGGACCAATGTGGGTAGTAACGAAAGGCGTTGATCCTGCCTGGGGAAGCACAGACTACAAGGAACAGCTGGCTGATCGTGTACGTGCAAGGACAACGGTAGGTGGTCAGGTGGTGGCCGTCTGGCTCTGGACTCCATCGTCGTTGGTTTTTTTTTGGTACTTTTTCCCAACATCAAGGTGGGGTATATGGGGGAAAAGAGAAAATAAAGCAACCGTGAGTACTCATCCGAAAGTTAATCAGCAAGCAAGGATCTATACTACATATGCAACATATCAATGGAGAAAAGGCTGATAGTGGACGGGCTGCCAGAAGAAATGCCAGAATAGAGAGAAAGGCCTAGTCCTACGAAGACTAGCATCTCAAACATCTTCTAAAGCATCATCTCTGCGCAGTAGAAGAGAGTAGTAGAATAGCATTTTATTTAGCAAAATGTTGAAGTACAGCTCAAAGATCCTTCCTCGACTCCAGCGAGAAAGTAATCCCGAAGCTTCAATTAAGCAACAAAGTATCCAGTTTACGTAGTAGATCGGGGATACACAAACTGAGCGTCCTTTACCGAGGACACGGCATCGATAGAAGATTCATTCCTGCAGGGGTGCACTACTGTTAACAACACGCTCGATCAACTCGGCCGGACATACTTGATGGGTAATGCCCATCCTCGGAAGATCAACACGGAAGCAGCGCTCTACCTAGGCCTAGCAGAGAGGTCAGCACGCCGACTAACCTATGCACCCAGGGGGTCTCGGGCCATCGCCCTGGGCAACCCTGCGCGTTGCGTGGCTGGCCGGGGTGCAGGCGCGACACTGAATCGCCAGTGAAAGTTCCAGCCCCAATCCCGACGATCAGCCCGCACGGTGAACGTGACGTCTGATAAGCTTCGAGAGAAACGTAAATCGCCAGAGGGACCCTATAACCATATCCCGCAGTTGGTGGTAGTGCGTATAGGGACGTCGACCCCTCAGATCACACACCCAAATCCAATAGGCTCAATTAGTACAAAGCGGAGACAATCAGAGTCTCTGATGCTCCGCCACAATGTCACACTCGAGTGCCCTTCCGGCACACCCGAAATCATAGATCCCCAGCGGGTACCCACCAGGGTGGACCCGCCTGGAAAAGGTCAAGTAAACCGTGTGGTCATATTCATCAGGGTGAACCGTATGAGGGTATCACCCCTCGAGGTTCACAACTGAGGGGTTGCACGACAGAGTCGTATGGACATGGAGAAGGAGGAATCACCTTCGATGACCACGACCGTACACTATGCTGCAGAGTATTCATCAGGAGTGCGTTACGAGGGTATCACCCTCGGCACGATAGTTACTACGCAAGTCGTACAACTAAGGGGGGTGTGAAGTGAGGCGTCTGTTCTCTGATCGACGATCACTTTGATCGAGTCGTCGATGAACAGCAAGGGGCGACAAAGTAAGGTGGTGGGGTCACAGATGGTTCATACCAACCTATAACTAAACAGTTTATACAAGGCAGGTAACGGTAGCAATGAAAGGGTACAACAGGCAGGCTATGCATCAGAATCGGAGCATACAGTAACAGTAGCGAAATTCTAATGCAAGCAGGAGAATAGAATGGGCGATTCTGGAATGCTCAAGGGGGGGGGCTTGCCCTGGTTGCTCTGGCAAGAGAGGGAGGTCGTCAACGGGTGCTCGTCGGTAGAGTAGTCGTAACCTGGTTTGCAGCGTCGTCGGTCTCGGCATCTATCGAGAGAGAAGGAGGGGGAGAGAAAACAATAAATTTCACGGCAATAATGCGAAACAATATGTATGGACATGTCTAAATGATATGACGGGGTGTTCTACTGCCTAACTAAATGATTAGTTAATTTAGGAATTTATTCGGATTTATTTAATTAGGGTTGGACACTATTCATTTATCGAAATGGTCTAATTGTTCAACGTTCTTATAGTTGCGGGCATCTGACGGGAATACAGAGGCGTATCCGGGTTCGTATCGTCGTTTCTGAGCAACTTTCATGTATAAAATATTTTCATCGGAGTTACGGTTTATTTAATATGATTTCTAAAGTTTTTATTAATTTCTGGAATTTAATTAATATTTAATTCAACATTATCCGAAACAGTGCAGATGATGACATCAGCATGACCTCATGGATGTCAGCGGTTAATTAAGTTAATTACTAATTACTGTTTAATTAACACTAATTAGTTAATTAGATTAACCTAATCAGGATTAATAACTAATTAATAACTAATAATTAATTAATTATTTTAATTAATTATTTTTTTATTTCTTATTTCTAAAACATTTTTGGGGGTGGGCCCCCTTTGTCATAGGCCCAGAGGGGCGGGGCCCACTCGTCAGTGGCCCATGCGACCACACGGGGCGGGCGTGGCGCAGCCCGGCGGGCGCGTCCCCGGGACGCTGGGGCACGCCCGACGCCGCCGGCGCGGCGGCCAAGGCCAAGGAGGCAGGGGGTGGAAGGTGCGGGCGAGCGAGGAGCTCCAGAGGCGCGGGCGCTCATGGAGCTGGCGAGCCGGGGCGATGCGTGGACGCGAGAGAGGCGGGCCGCGGTGCGAGGGTCGGGGGCGAGAACGGGGAAAGCGGGGGGAGGGACTGGATGGCGACGGGCGGCTCGAAGAGTGGTAGCGAGGGAGGGAGGCCTAGAAGGGAAAGCGCAGCAGCAGCGAGGAGCAGGGGGGGCGCGGCGAGGCGCGTAGCAGCAGCTGCAGCAGAGCACCGGGGGGGAAGGAGAAGGCGGGGTGAGGGAACCGGAGGGAGCAGGAGCAGGGGCCGGGGCGCTTGGACGTGGCCAGGTCGTGGCGGCGCACGCGGGGGGTGGTGCGCGCGGCGGCGAGGTGCGGGAGCAGAGAGGGGAGGCCTGGGGCCTCACCGTGATCGAGAGGGACGGGGGAGGGGGGGGGGGTAGGGGCCGGTCGAGAGGGACGACGGAGAGGAGAGAGAGGTGAAGGCGGCGGGGAGGCGTGGGCTAAGGGGCGGGGGCGGCGAGGTCGTCGCGGCGGGGCCGATCAGTTCTGGATAGGGGGGGGGGGGGCGGAACGAGTGAGGAGGGGGGGAGTGGGTGTCGGTGGGGCTAGGGTTTGGACGGGGGCCTTATAGGCAGGGGCGACGCAAGTGGGCCGGCCGGCTGGGCTTCGGCCCGTGGGCCGGGGGGGGGGGGGGGGTTGCGCCTTTATCCTTTTCTGTTTCTTTTTCCTTTTCTTTAATCTCTTTTCTCCACTGTTAAATGTTTAGGCCCCAAATGGTTTTTGTAAAAAGTGTGACCTATTTCATAAATACCAGTGCATTATTCCCTAACACCTAAAATTAGTTTGGGCAAAACATAATTCCATATTTATTTCAGATTTAATAAATGGTTATTAAATATTATCTTTATCCACTGTTTGAGGTTGTTCGAATCACTTATCCAATTCCAATGATGTTGGTTTCAATTTTAGAATAGCCTCTGGAATATTTGTTACTTATCTGACATTTTAGCTCCTATGTTGGACAACTTTCATATTCCACTTTCATTTAAATTTGAATTTGACTTAGGAGTTGAAATGCAATGTGATGCTAATGATGATTATGCACTATTAATCTTGCTGACATGTCATTATCAAAAGTGATTACTGTTGCTAACCACCGGGGGTGTTACAGCACAATGACTGTGGATGAATATCAGAGGAAGTTTCTTGAATTGTTCCGCTATGCTGAAGATGACGTCTGCACTGACGCCCGCAAGCAGGATAAATTCCGTGAAGGACTCCGTACTGACATAAAACTCGCACTTGCAGTCCTTGATTGCACAGACTTTGCAACGCTTGTCAGCAAATCTTTCCAAATTGAAACAGCTCTGACTGAATGCCAGGAGTCGCTCAAGCGCACTCATGAAGCTGGCTCATCCTCGGGTCAGCCTGTTCAGAAACATCGAGTCTGGATCCCACACAATGTTCATCACCGACCTGCCCCTGCACCGAGGCCGTCTTATGTTGCACCTCGTCTGCCTCCGCCGCCGAGACAGCTAACGATTCAGGGTGGACCACCCAATGTTGAAGCTCCTCCCCATAATGATGGTTTATGCCGCAAGTGTGGACACTCAGGGCATCGTGCCTTCAACTGTCCTCAGGGTCAGCCACAAAATTCATCACATTGTTCCGTTAACCGTAAAAAGGGCCAATGAAACCATCCTAGCAGAAATCGTAGTGCCAGACCACCTGCTAGTCAGCTTGTTCATGTCAACCATGTTAAAACTGAAGAAGCTCGACAGGACACCAACATTGTGATGGGCACCCTTCTAGTGAATTCAACCCCAGCTTCAGTCCTCTTTGATTCTGGAGCATCGCACTCCTTCATGTCCGAAAGTTTTGCGCGAAGCCATGATATCCCTTTCGACAAGATGTCCACCCCATTGGTAATCCAATCACCCGGGGCTAATTGGCAAACTACTAGGGTAAGCCACGGTAATCACATTGTGATTGGAGGATTGATGTTCCCCGTTTCACTCATTGCTCTCAAGACCTCCAACATAGACATTATTCTCGGTATGGACTGGTTGAAGCCTCATAAAGCTTTGATTGACTGTGCCACTGAAACAGTCCGCCTCACACACCCTTCCGGTCAGACTGTCAGATACTCAGCCCGTACAGTGCAGGACGCCGAAGCTCAGATATATGTTCTGAATGCATAGAACGCTTCACCTCTTGAAGGCATCGACAACGTTCCAGTTGTTCGTGATTTTCAAGATGTATTTCCAGAAGAACTTCCAGGAATACCCCCTGCTAGAGCTGTTGAGTTCGTCATCGACTTGAAGCCTGGCACTACCCCTATTGCGAAGCGACCTTATAAGATGCCTCCGCATCATCTTCTCGAACTTAAGGAAGAAATCGACACGTCACTTAAGAAAGGTTTCATCCGCCCCAGTTCCTCTGCTTGGGGAGCACCTTCACTCTTCGTTAAGAAGAAGGATGGAACTAACCGATTGGTTCAGGATTATCGGCCCATTAACCAAGCTACAATCCAGAATAAATATCCGCTTCCTCGGATCAATGATTTGTATGATCAACTTGCCGGTTCCTCAGTATTCTCTAAGCTTGATTTGAGATTGGGATACCATCAGATCCGTGTTCGTGAAGAGGATATTCCCAAGACTGCATTTGTTACTCGTTATGGCTCCTACGAGTACACTGTCATATCATTTGGCTTAACAAGTGCTCCAGCCACATTCTCTCGTCTGATGAATTATATTTTCATGGATTACCTCGATAAGTTCGTCGTGGTTTATCTAGATGATATTCTGGTATATTCGAAGAATAAGGAAGAACATGCCGAACACCTCCGTCTTGTACTGGAAAGGCTCCGAGAACACCAGTTGTATGCCATATATTCCAAATGTGAATTCTGGCTTTCTGAAGTAACCTACCTTGGTCATGTGATTTCGAAAGATGGCATTGCCGTTAACCCAGAACGAGTTCAGGCTATTCTTGACTGGACCCATCCGAAGAATGTCAAGCAAGTCAGAAGTTTTCTCGGCCTTGCAAGTTATTGCCGCCGTTTTGTCGAGAATTTTTCTAAGATTGCTAAGCCCCTGACTGATTTGCTTCACAAAGGCGTTAAATTTGAATGGACAGAAAAATGTCAGGAAAGTTTTCAATCACTCAAAGACAAGCTGACATCTGCCCCAGTACTATCTCCTCCAGATACCCGCAAAGACTTTGTGATTTATTGTGATGCATCCCGTGAAGGATTAGGCTGTGTCCTAATGCAAGAGCGTAAAGTGATTGCTTATGGCTCTCGTCAGTTGCGCCCACATGAAGAGAATTATCCGGTACATGATCTAGAACTAGCTGCTGTCATCTATGCACTGCAGTTGGGGCGACATTACCTCCTCGGTAATCGTTGCGAGATATACATGGATCATAAAAGTCTGAAGTACTTGTTCACTCAACCTTCTCTAAACCTCCGTCAGCAAAGATGGATGGAGGCCATTGCGGACTATGATTTGGGTATTTCCTATACCCCTGGCAAGGCTAACGTGATGGCTGATGCCTTAAGCCGCAAGTCCTATTGCGACAACCTCATGGTTAGGCGAGCTCAACCTCGTCTTTATGAAGAACTGTGCAAGCTGAATCTGCGTATTGTTCCACAGGGCTCTCTAAATAACCTGGTGATACAACCAGATCTTGAGAAAGCTGTTAAGGATGCGCAAGCTAAAGACACTGAAATTGATCTGATGAAGAAAGACCTTCACCTTGTAAAGTACAGGGATTTCTCGCTGTCTGAAGATGGAACCTTGTATTTCAGAAACCGCATTGTCGTACCTCGCTTCGAACTCATGACTGACAAAGTCATGAAGGAGGCACATGATACCCCACTGTCTATTCATCCGGGTAGCACCAAGATGTATCGTGATCTCCGTCAAAGGTACTGGTGGTCTAGAATGAAGGTCAGAAGGTTACCAAGTTCCTCAAAGTTCAGTGGTCAAATCATACTGAAGATGAAGCCACTTGAGAACGCGAGGATAATCTTCGTGCGGAATACCCCGAACTTTTTCCTTCTACCTCTTAATTCTCGGGACGAGAATTCTTATTAGTGGAGGAGATTTGTAACACCCCCAGTGGTTAGCCACAGTAATTCCATTTTGATAATGCCAAGTCAGTATGATTAACAGTGCGTGATCATCATTAGCATTATATTGCATTTCAATTCCTAACTCAAAATTCAAATTTAGATGAAATTGAAATATAAAAGTTGTGCAACATAAAAACTAAATTGTTCATTAAATAACAAATAAATCAGAGACAATTCTAAAATTGAAACCAACATCATTGGAGTTGGGTAAGTGACTCAAACATCCCCAAACAGTGACTAAAGACAATATTTAATTACCTTTTATTTAATCTAAAATAAATATGAAAAGATATTTACCCCAAACTAGTTTTTGATGGTAGGATATATTGTGCTGTGATTTGTGGGCCAGCTCTCATATTTTACAAAACTCTAATGGGGGCCACACATTTTGCAAAACAGAAATAATAAAAGAAAACAGGAAAGAATCAGAAAAAGAGAAAAGGAAAAAGGCCTAAAGGATCTACTGTGCACTAGGCCTACTGCTACAGTCGCGGCCCAGCCCACCCCCGCGCCGTCCCCTACCTCCACTGCTCACCCCGCGCCCCGCTGTCGAACACCGCGCGCGCGCGCCCCAGGCCCCCCTCGCTCGCCGCTCGAGAACGCGTCGCGCCCGCGCCGTGGTTAAGGAGCAACCCCGCACCCCCCCTGGCGAACCCTAGCACCCCTCCCTTTCCTCCCTCGCTCTCTCCCACCTCGCCCGACGCCGCCATGAACGGCCGCGGTTGAGCTGCGCGGCCACCGTCACCGCCCCGCCTCCCGAACGTGTCCACGGTGCTCGCCATCGTCGCCTC
Organism: Thinopyrum elongatum; assembly: GCA_011799875.1. Classification (NCBI taxonomy): domain Eukaryota; kingdom Viridiplantae; phylum Streptophyta; class Magnoliopsida; order Poales; family Poaceae; genus Thinopyrum; species Thinopyrum elongatum. Next base: position 718,008,741 of record CM022303.1, read on the forward strand.
CTTCGACCGCGCAAACGAGCCGAAGCCCGGAGCCATTGCATCGCCTCCGCGCCGTCTTCTTCCTCCTCGGATCGCCGCCGCACTCCGTCGCCGATTCCGGCTACACCAAACCTCCCCCGAGCCCACTTTGACCGGCTACACTCCGCTGTGAGCTCCTGCTCCTTCCCCGTCTCCCCTCACGGCCCTACGTGGCTTGTAGCGCTAGGTTTCGCTGTGCCCGAACCAACCGCCGCCTGTGCACGTCGCGGACGTGTCCCCGGCGACCTTTCGGCCCCGTGCCCGTGGCCATCGCACTCGCCGCGTCGCGTAGGCCACGCCTAGCCTTTTGGCTCGCTCGCACGCGCGCTGCAACGTTGTTCGCCGTCTCGCCCGAACGCCGCCGTCCGCCATTGCCATCGCAGCGCTCGTCTCCGACTGCCCCGCCTCGTGCTAGTGCCCTAGATCGACGCAGCGTCGTCTCCCCGTTCGACTGCCGCCAACCGCATCGCAAATAATGCCCTGTGGGCGATTCCCGAACTCGCCGGAGTTGCGCCGCCGCGGGCGAGCTCGCCGGCGTGCTCCGGTGGCCGGCGCCGACGTGGCACGTGGCCCCCACCGCCTATGCCACTGACCGCTGGGCCCCGCGGGCCCAGTTGACTGGTCAGCGCTGCTGACTGGGCCGGCTGTGTCACTGACACATGGGCCCCACCGCCTGTTAATTAATTATTTAGATTAAGTTAATTAGTTTAAACACTAATCAGTCACTGACATGTGGGCCCAGTAGCCTAATTAGTTAATTAGTTAAAAATAAACTCTGTTTAGACTAATCAGAGGCTGACATGTGGGCCCCACTGGTCAGGTTTGACCTGGTCAGCCGACCGTTGACTGCTGATGTCAGCATTACATCACAGTGACGTCACCCTGCTACTGTTTCGGATAATGTTGATTTAAATAATTAAATAAATTCCAGAAATTAATAAAAACTTTAGAAAATCATATCTTTTAATCCGTAACTCTGATCGAAAAACTTTATACATGAAAATTGCTCAGAACGACGAGACGAATCCGAATACGCGGTCCGTTCGTCCGTCATGCGTCTCTAACTATCCGAACATGCAACCGTCCCCCTCCGGATCCTCTGTCCGATAATTCCAAAGACCCGGGAAATATCGTCAGATATTCTCCCGCTCCGTCTGATACGTGTAATGCTGCGTTAGACTACCCCTAGCACCGTGCATCGTATTTGTCATGCTCATGTTTGCTCTATATTTATACTGTTTCCTCCCCCTCTTCTCTCTCGGTAGCCCCCCGACACCGACGTCGTCCCCGAGGCCGACGCAGCTCCGGAGCACGAAGACACCGTTGACGACCTTGCCCTTGCCGCCGAGCAACCAGGCAAGCCCCCCCTTTGATCATCCCGATATCGCCCATTCTATTTCTCCTGCTTGCATTAGAATTGCTGCTGCTGCTGCTTTACCTATTCTGATGCATAGCCTGTTTATTGTAACCTGCTATTGATAATTACCTGCATATCCTAAACTGCTTAGTATAGGCTGGGTAGAGACCTATCAGTGACCCCACTTATCCCGACTGCCGCGCTGGATCGTCAGAAGACCCGATCAACGGGAATTGAAGACCAGGCCCCGACACCGCACATCACCCCCCTTAGTTGTAACGACACTGCAGCGTTACTATCGAGTGCCGAGGGTGAAACCTCTTGTAGCACTTCTGATGTTAACTCTGTAGAGTAGCTATTCGGTCGTGGTCATCGAGGGTGATTCCTCCTTCACCGCTTCCGGTAACAACGCTGTCGTACAATACCTCAAGTGTGAACCCAGCGAGGGTGATTCCTCCGAGTTCATCTTGACGGATACATCGAGTGGGAAATCAAACGAGGGTGATACCTCAGATTCCCCTGATGTTATGGACACACGGATACTTGGACTGTACTGTTGATTACTTGGAAAGGCGGGTCGACCCTGAGGGGTACCCGCGTGCGCCTGAGAGGCGAGTGTTGTGAAGACGGGTGCCAGTGTGGTGCCCGAGTGGTGAATACGAGGCGCGGCCGGGCATTCTTAACCCTTGCAGCAAGTCCTCGAGACGGGGCGACGGTGTCACATATTTCGTGAGTCTCTGCTCGTTACCGCAAGCCCCTAGTCCTAACGATTTGGATATTTGATCCGAGCAGGCCTCTGGCCTGATAGCACTAACCATCACGTGGGCATAGTATGGGCGTTCTGCATCGTATGCAGCAGCCGAAAGCTCTGTCAGACGTCCAGTTCAGCACTGCGGCCGGGCTGGGCCGGCACCATCCTAAGGGGTGGAGCCTGGTTCGCCCGGCACGCAACGACCCGGAGGGCGAGGGGTGATGGCCAAGACCCCCTTGCGCTTAGGATGTAGACCGACGGGGACCTCTTTGCTGAGCTGTAGGTAGGGTTGCGGTGTGTCGTTTGGCCGAGGCCGGGAATGACCCAGGAAAGTGTGTCCGGCCGGAGTTAATCGAGAGTGTTGGGTAAGTTGGTGCTCCCCTGCAGGGAAGAACACTTCTATCGATAGCCGGTCCAACGGTAAAGGACACTCGAAGTTGTATCCCGATCGATACAACTAGAACTGGATACCTGTGATGCGACCTGTATGTATGGCTCTGGGATTGCTTCTCACAGGGAGTCGAGAAGGGATCTCCGGACGAGGTTGATGATTGTATGGCTCTGGGATTGCCTTCTCGCAGGGAGTCGAGAAAGGATCTCTGGGTGAGGATGAGACTTAATGATACTGCTACATTATATTGTACTGTTCTACTCTCTTCTACTACTGCAAGACCGCTGAAGATGCTAGTCTTCGATAGGACTAGGCCTTCTCTCTATTCTGGCATTTCTGCAGCCCAGTCCACATATACAGCCTCCCTTTGAAAATTTTGCATATGTAGTGTAGATCCTTGCTTGCTGAGTACTTCTGAGTACTCACGGTTGCTTTGTTTTCCTTTTCTCCCCATATCAGTTTGACGTGACCAGAGGACGGAGCCCCCTGAGTCAGATGCCCCGACGATCGCTACTACTACTACCCAGAGGATGGATACTACTACGAGTTGCCTGACGACCAGGAGTAGGATCGGAGGGTCCCAAGCAGGAGGCCTTCGCCTTTCGATCGTAGTGTTTTAATTTTGCCCCGCCTTTCTAAAGGCCTTTCTGTTTCTGTTTCATATCTGTACTCAGATATCTGATGCTTCCGCTGACGCTTGTACGCAAGCTCATGTATTCGAGCCCTCGAGGCCCCTGGCTTGTAATATAAAGCTTGTATGACTTTATTTATGTTTTAGAGTTCTGTTGTGATATCTTCCCGTGAGTCCTTAGGCTTGATCGTGTGCATTTGCGTGTATGATTAGTGCACGATCGGGCTGGGGGCGTCACAAGTTGGTATCAGAGCCGACTGCCTCTAGGAATCCCCCTTCCTAACTCCTTGGCCGAAGTTGAGTCTAGTAACCGAAAACTACTTTACTAACTTGGCTGTGTGGCTTACGAGCCCACGTCGCCAATTGGGTGGTATTAGTATCTTTTACTCCTCGACCTTTACTCTGGGACTCTGATCTCTCTTCTATTCGGGTTAAATTTTTTACTAACTCCAACATTAGGTTCTCGTAATCACATCCACCCGGTGTTCTAAAATATTCCACCCTTGCTCCAAGATTTTGGACCAGGTTCTGCTTGCAGGATCCTCTTATCGAGGGCACCCTGTGTTTCACTTGCAGATTCCTTGCTCCGTTAGTTTTTTCCGACATTGATGTAGCCTTTGCTATGTCTCGTTGTGTACTTCCCTACCGCGTGCCTGCGCGCCGCCTAGAATGTCTAGCTTTTAAATTTGCGCCGTTGTGCTGTCCGCATGTACCCGACTCTGTGCATGGATTGGTATGTCTTTCAACGACTACTATTTTACATCTAATGCCCTTCCTGTTCATCTCTCGTGTTACGTCCTGAATAACTCCTTACACATGCAGTCTTTCTTGCTAAACTGCCCCTGTTGATTTGGCAGGATGGCTGACGATCCACCACCTCCACCCTATATTGCCGCAATGATGCAGCAGTTTGAACTCAACCGTCAACAGTTTGAGCTTAACCGTTAGTTTATGACCGGAGTATTGGCTCAATTCCCAAATCAGAATGCTCAGCAACAGAATGTTCCAATAACTCTGGCAGAATTTGTGCGCCTCAATCCGTCCACTTTTCGCAGCTCGACTGATCCAATGGATGCTGATGATTGGCTCCGTGACATTGCCTTTCAGTTGAAGTCGGCTAATGTTATCCCTGATAGTTACGTCACCTATGCGACGTATCACCTAAGGGGTTCAGCTGCTCAATGGTGGGAAAGCCACAAGAGTATGTTGCCTGCAGAGACAGTAACCACTTGGCAGGGATTTCAGTCAGTTTTTCGTGCACGGTACATTCCTCAAGGTCTGATGGACCAGAAGAAGCAGGAGTTCCGCAAACTTACCCAGGGCACAATGACTGTGGATGAATATCAGAGGAAGTTTCTTGAATTGTCCCGCTATGCTGAAGATGACGTCTGCACTGACGCCCGCAAGCAGGATAAATTCCGTGAAGGACTCCGTACTGACATAAAACTCGCACTTGCAGTCCTTGATTGCACAGACTTTGCAACGCTTGTCAGCAAATCTTGCCAAATTGAAACAGCTCTGACTGAATGCCAGGAGTCGCTCAAGCGCACTCATGAAGCTGGCTCATCCTCGGGTCAGCCTGTTCAGAAACATCGAGTCTGGATCCCACACAATGTTCATCACCGACCTGCCCCTGCACCGAGGCCGTCTTATGTTGCACCTCGTCTGCCTCCGCCGCCGAGACAACTAACGATTCAGGGTGGACCACCCAATGTTGAAGCTCCTCCCCATAATGATGGTTTATGCCGCAAGTGTGGACACTCAGGGCATCGTGCCTTCAACTGTCCTCAGGGTCAGCCACAAAATTCATCACGTTGTTCCGTTAACCGTAAAAAGGGCCAATGAAACCATCCTAGCAGAAATCATAGTGCCAGACCACCTGCTAGTCAGCTTGTTCATGTCAACCATGTTAAAACTGAAGTAGCTTGACAGGACACCAACATTGTGATGGGTACCCTTCTAGTGAATTCAACCACAGCTTCAGTCCTCTTTGATTCTGGAGCATCGCACTCCTTCATGTCCGAAAGTTTTGCGCGAAGCCATGATATCCCTTTCGACAAGATGTCCACCCCATTGGTAATCCAGTCACCCGGGGCTAATTGGCAAACTACTAGGGTAAGCCACGGTAATCACATTGTGATTGGAGGATTGATGTTCCCCGTTTCACTCATTGCTCTCAAGACCTCCAACATAGACATTATTCTCGGTATGGACTGGTTGAAGCCTCATAAAGCTTTGATTGACTGTGCCACTGAAACAGTCCGCCTCACACACCCTTCCGGTCAGACTGTCAGATACTCAGCTCGTACAGTGCAGGACGCCGAAGCTCAGATATATGTTCTGAATGCATAGAACGCTTCACCTCTTGAAGGCATCGACAATGTTCCAGTTGTTCGTGATTTTCAAGATGTATTTCCAGAAGAACTTCCAGGAATACCCCCTGCTAGAGCTGTTGAGTTCGTCATCGACTTGAAGCCTGGCACTACCCCTATTGCGAAGCGACCTTATAAGATGCCTCCGCATCATCTTCTCGAACTTAAGGAAGAAATCGACATGTCACTTAAGAAAGGTTTCATCCGCCCCAGTTCCTCTGCTTGGGGAGCACCTTCACTCTTCGTTAAGAAGAAGGATGGAACTAACCGATTGGTTCAGGATTATCGGCCCATTAACCAAGCTACAATCCAGAATAAATATCCGCTTCCTCGGATCAATGATTTGTATGATCAACTTGCCGGTTCCTCAGTATTCTCTAAGCTTGATTTGAGATTGGGATACCATCAGATCCGTGTTCGTGAAGAGGATATTCCCAAGACTGCATTTGTTACTTGTTATGGCTCCTACGAGTACACTCTCATATCATTTGGCTTAACAAATGCTCCAGCCACATTCTTCCGTCTGATGAATTATATTTTCATGGATTACCTCGATAAGTTCGTCGTGGTTTATCTAGATGATATTCTGGTATATTCAAAGAATAAGGAAGAACATGCCGAACACCTCCGTCTTGTACTGGAAAGGCTCCGAGAACACCAGTTGTATGCCAAATATTCCAAATGTGAATTCTGGCTTTCTGAAGTAACCTACCTTGGTCATGTGATTTCGAAAGATGGCATTGCCGTTAACCCAGAACGAGTTCAGGCTATTCTTGACTGGACCCATCCGAAGAATGTCAAGCAAGTCAGAAGTTTTCTCGGCCTTGCAAGTTATTGCCGCCGTTTTGTCGAGAATTTTTCTAAGATTGCTAAGCCCCTGACTGATCTGCTTCACAAAGGCGTTAAATTTGAATGGACAGAAAAATGTCAGGAAAGTTTTCAATCACTCAAAGACAAGCTGACATCTGCCCCAGTACTATCTCCTCCAGATACCCGCAAAGACTTTGTGATTTATTGTGATGCATCCCGTGAAGGATTAGGCTGTGTCCTAATGCAAGAGCGTAAAGTGATTGCTTATGGCTCTCGTCAGTTGCGCCCACATGAAGAGAATTATCCGGTACATGATCTAGAACTAGTTGCTGTCATCTATGCACTGCAGTTGTGGCGACATTACCTCCTCGGTAATTGTTGCGAGATATACATGGATCATAAAAGTCTGAAGTACTTGTTCACTCAACCTTCTCTAAACCTCCGTCAGCAAAGATGGATGGAGGCCATTGCGGACTATGATTTGGGTATTTCCTATACCCCTGGCAAGGCTAACGTGATGGCTGATGCCTTAAGCCGCAAGTCCTATTGCGACAACCTCATGGTTAGGCGAGCTCAACCTCGTCTTTATGAAGAACTGTGCAAGCTGAATCTGCGTATTGTTCCACAGGGCTCTCTAAATAACCTGGTGATACAACCAGATCTTGAGAAAGCTGTCAAGGATGCGCAAGCTAAAGATGCTAAAATTGATCTGATGAAGAAAGACCTTCACCTTGTAAAGTACAGGGATTTCTCGCTGTCTGAAGATGGAACCTTGTATTTCAGAAACCGCATTGTCGTACCTCGCTTCGAACTCATGACTGACAAAGTCATGAAGGAGGCACATGATACCCCACTGTCTATTCATCCGGGTAGCACCAAGATGTATCGTGATCTCCGTCAAAGGTACTGGTGGTCTAGAATGAAGGTCAGAAGGTTACCAAGTTCCTCAAAGTTCAGTGGTCAAATCATACTGAAGATGAAGCCACTTGGGAACGCGAGGATAATCTTCGTGCGGAATACCCCGAACTTTTTCCTTCTACCTCTTAATTCTCGGGACGAGAATTCTTATTAGTGGAGGAGATTTGTAACACCCCCAGTGGTTAGCCACAGTAATTCCATTTTGATAATGCCAAGTCAGAATGATTAACAGTGTGTGATCATCATTAGCATTATATTGCATTTCAATTCCTAACTCAAAATTCAAATTTAGATGAAAGTGAAATATAAAAGTTCTGCAACATAAAAACTAAATTGTTCATTAAATAGCAAATAAATCAGAGACAATTCTAAAATTAAAACCAACATCATTGGAGTTGGGTAAGTTACTCAAACATCCCCAAACAGTGACTAAAGACAATATTTAATTACCTTTTATTTAATCTAAAATAATATGAAAAGATATTTACCCCAAACTAGTTTTTGGTGGTAGGATATATTGTGCTGTGATTTGTGGGCCAGCTCTCATATTTTACAAAACTCTAATGGGGGCCACACATTTTGCAAAACAGAAATAATAAAAGAAAACAGGAAAGAATCAGAAAAAGAGAAAAGGAAAAAGGCCTAAAGGATCTACTGTGCACTAGGCCTACTGCTACAGTCGCGGCCCAGCCCACCCCCGCGCCGTCCCCTACCTCCACTGCTCACCCCGCGCCCCGCTGTCGAACACCGCGCACGCGCGCCCCAGGCCCCCCTCGCTCGCCGCTCGACAAAGCGCCGCGCCCACGCCGTGGTTAAGGAGCAACCCCGCACCCCCCCTGGCGAACCCTAGCACTCCTCCCCTTTCCTCCCTCGCTCTCTCCCACCTCGCCCGACGCCGCCATGAACGGCCGCGGTTGAGCTGCGCGGCCACCGTCACCGCCCCGCCTCCCGAACGTGTCCACGGTGCTCGCCATCGTCGCCTCCTTCGACCGCGCAAACGAGCCGTAGCCCGGAGCCATTGCATCGCCTCCACGCCGTCTTCTTCCTCCTCGGATCGCCACCGCACTCCATCGCCGATTCCGGCTACACCAAACCTCCCCCGAGCCCACTGTCACCGGCTACACCCCGCTGTGAGCTCCTGCACCTTCCCCCTCTCCCCTCATGGCCCTCCGTGGCTTGTAGCGCTAGGTTTCGCCGTGCCCGAACCCACCGCCGCCTGTGCACGTCGCCGACGTCTCCGCGGCGACCTTTGGGCCCCGTGCCCGTGGCCATCGCACTCGCCGCGTCGCGTAGGCCACGCCTAGCCTTTTGGCTCGCTCGCACGCGCGCTGCAACGTTGTTCGCCGTCTCGCCCGAACGCCGCCGTCCGCCATTGCCGTCGCAGCGCTCGTCTCTGACTGCCCCGCCTCGTGCTAGTTCCCTAGATCGACGTGGCGTCGTCTCCCCATTCGACTGCCGCCAACCGCGTCGCAAATAAAGCCCTGTGGGCGATTCCCGAACTCGCCGGAGTTGCGCCGCCGCGGGCGAGCTCGCCGGCATGCTCCGGTGGCCGGCGCCGACGTGGCACGTGGCCCCCACCACCTGTGCCACTGACCGCTGGGCCCCGCGGGCCCAGTTGACTGGTCAGCGCTGCTGACTGGGCCGGCTGTGTCACTGACACACGGGCCCCACCGCCTGTTAATTAATTATTTAGATTAAGTTAATTAGGTTAAACACTAATCAGTCACTGACATGTGGGCCCAGTAGCCTAATTAGTTAATTAGTTAAAAATAAACTCTGTTTAGACTAATCAGAGGCTGACATGTGGGCCCCACTGGTCAGGTTTGACCCTGGTCAGCCGACCGTTGACTGCTGACGTCAGCATTACGTCACAGTGACGTCACCCTGCTACTGTTTCGGATAATGTTTATTTAAATAATTAAATAAATTCCAGAAATTAATAAAAACTTTAGAAAATCATATCTTTTAATCTGTAACTCCGATCGAAAAACTTTATACATGAAAATTGCTCAGAACGACGAGACGAATCCGACTTCGCGGTCCGTTCGTCCGTCACGCGTCTCTAACTATCCGAACATGCAACCGTCCCCCTCCGGATCCTCTGTCCGATAATTCCAAAGACCCGGGAAATATCGTCAGATATTCTCCCGCTCCGTCTGATACGTGTAATGCTGCGTTAGACTACCCCTAGCACCGTGTCTCGTATTTGTCATGCTCATGTTTGCTCTATATTTATACTGTTTCCTCCCCCTCTTCTCTCTCGGTAGCCCCCCGACACCGACGTCGTCCCCGAGGCCGACGCCGCTCCGGAGCCCGAAGACACCGTTGACGACCTTGCCCTTGCCGCCGAGCAACCAGGCAAGCCCCCCCTTTGATCATCCCGATATCGCCCATTCTATTTCTCATGCTTGCTTTAGAATTGCTGCTGCTGCTGCTTTAGCTATTCTGATGCATAGCCTGTTTATTGTAACCTGCTATTGATAATTACCTGCATATCCTAAACTGCTTAGTATAGGCTGGGTAGAGACCTATCAGTGACCCACTTATCCCGACTGCCGCGCTGGATCGTTAGAAGACCCGATCAACGGGAATTGAAGACCAGGCCCCGACACCGCACATCACCCCCCTTAGTTGTAACGACACTGCAGCGTTACTATCGAGTGCCGAGGGTGAAACCTCTTGTAGCACTTCTGATGTTAACTCTGTAGAGTAGCTATTCGGTCGTGGTCATCGAGGGTGATTCCTCCTTCACCGCTTCCGGTAAAGACGCTGTCGTACAACACCTCAAGTCTGAACCCAGCGAGGGTGATTCCTCCGAGTTCACCTTGACGGATACATCGAGTGGGAAATCAAACGAGGGTGATACCTCAGATTCCCCTGATGTTATGGACACACGGATACTTGGACGTACTGTTGATTACTTGGAAAGGCGGGTCGACCCTGAGGGGTACCCGCGTGCGCCTGAGAGGCGAGTGTTTTGAAGACGGGTGCCAGTGTGGTGCCCGAGTGGTGAATACGAGGCGCGGCCGGGCATTCTTAACCCTTGCAGCAAGTCCTCGAGACGGGGCAACGGGGTCACATCTTTCGTGAGTCTCTGCTCGTTACCGCAAGCCCCTAGTCCTAACGATTTGGATATTTGATCAGAGCAGGCCTCTGGCCTGATAGCACTAACCATCACGTGGGCATAGTATGGGCGTTCTGCATCGTATGCATCAGCCGAAAGCTCTGTCAGACGTCCAGTTCAGCACTGCGGCCGGGCTGGGCTGGCACCATCCTGAGGGGTGGAGCCTGGTTCGCCCGGCACGCAACGACCCGGAGGGCGAGGGGCGATGGCCAAGACCCCCTTGCGCTTAGGATGTAGACCGACGGGGACCTCTCTGCTGAGCTGTAGGTAGGTTTGCGGTGTGTCGTTTGGCCGAGGCCGGGCATGACCCAGGAAAGTGTGTCCGGCCAGAGTTAATCGAGCGTGTTGGGTAAGTTGGTGCACCCCTGCAGGGAAGAACACTTCTATCGATAGCCGGTCCTACGGTAAAGGACACTCGGAGTTGTATCCCGATAGATACAACTAGAACTGGATACCTGTGATGAGACCTGTATGTATGGCTCTGGGATTGCTTCTCGCAGCGAGTCGAGAAGGGATCTCCGGATGAGGTTGATGACTATATGGCTCTGGGATTGCCTTCTCGCAGGGAGTCGAGAAAGGATCTCTGGGTGAGGATGAGACTTAATGATACTGCTACATTATATTGTACTGTTCTACTCTCTTCTACTGCTGCAAGACCGCTGAAGATGCTAGTCTTCAATAGGACTAGGCCTTCTCTCTATTCTGGCATTTCTGCAGCCCAGTCCACATGTACAGCCTCCCTTTGAAAATGTTGCATATGTAGTGTAGATCCTTGCTTGCCGAGTACTTCTGAGTACTCACTGTTGCTTTGTTTTCCTTTTCTCCCCCATATCAGTTTGACGTGACCAGAGGACGGAGCCCCCTGAGTCAGATGCCCCGACGATCGCTACTACTACTACCCAGAGGATGGATACTACTACGAGTTGCCTGACGACCAGGAGTAGGATCGAAGGGTCCCAAGCAGGAGGCCTTCGCCTTTCGATCGTAGTGTTTTAATTTTGCCCCGCCTTTCTAAAGGCCTTTCTGTTTCTGTTTCATATCTGTACTCAGATATCTGATGCTTCCGCTGACGCTTGTACGCAAGCTCATGTATTCGAGCCCTCGAGGCCCCTGGCTTGTAATATAAAGCTTGTATGACTTTATTTATATTTTAGAGTTGTGTTGTGATATCTTCCCGTGAGTCCTGAGGCTTGATCGTGTGCATTTGCGTGTATGATTAGTGCATGATCGGGCCGGGGGCGTCACAAGGGGTGTCGAGAGCAACCAGACGGTGGGTTACACGGCAGCGGACGTCTTCAGAAAGGCTCGGCTTCCACATCACCGGTGGCGGCGAGAAACCTCAAACGTGCGCTCTGCACAAGATGCAAAAGCAAGGTGGGGGTCTCGCATTAGTTTCCTAGTACAGAGGGATCTCGGGGCGGGGCTGAATCGAAGGGGGGGGGGGGCTGCGGAGGAGCGGTTACCTGATGTGGGCCTCGCGGTGGCACTGAGCTCCTCTAGCTTGCTACGGTGGAACCTCGGCGCTCTCCTCTGCTCTTGGTAGAAATTGGGACTGAGGTGAGGGGTCAGATGAGTTGTGGGGCTGGGCGGGGGTACCTTTTATGGTCACAACCATGGCGGAGGCGACCGGCTGCACGAGTAGTTGCATTGAATGCGTCAGAGCTGCTCCAGAGGGCAATGATGAGTGAGGTAGGTGCTACGTAGGTAAGCAGGGCAATGCCCGATGATCCGGTTTTGTGGAATCACCGGTAGCACGTTTTTCGGATGCGTGCATATGGCGACCATCACAGCGTCCATGGTGACGGCGAGCTGGGTGTGGGTCAAGGGGGGAGTGAGTGTGGGGTGGCTCGGGATCACTCCACGCACATACGGCCATGGGACGGCATGGCTACAGGGGCACGACGTGAGCACTAGCACGCCGGAGCGCCATTTCTGAAGTGATACCGCTCTGGTCGAACGGTGTCACCGTGCCAAAATCTACATCAGGATGAATTCGTTGCTCTGCTTCATGGCTGAGGATGAGATTTGGCATGGTCGGGTCCCTAGTGGTAATAGAGGATGTGGAAAAGTTTCAGCTTAAATGGATCAAGTCCATTTCACTGACATGGTACAAGTACCATATTGACCAGAATAGAAAGAAGTTCCTAAGGGGATCAAATGGCCAATCTTGGGGCTATAAGGAATACGGTAGATACCGTAGGAGGTATAGATGGTGTACAAAAAGTTTCAAGCCCAAGGTCCAAGTTTGAATATCCAAATATTTTTTGTTAAGTTTCGAGCAAAAAGTTTGGGGAATTTGACAAGAAAAAAACTATACTAATTAAAGTATCCCATGTGTTTGTACATTTGAAACATACATGACCATGAGATACTACCATAATTTTCTTGCAAAAAATATGTTGTCCAAAAAGGTGCTCCTTCACAAAGGGCTTAAAAAGGGGATTTCTTTGAAAAAGAAAAGAAATAGTTTCCCAAAAGCCTTTGGTCTAAAATTGATATATGTGAAGGAGAATAAGAAGGAGAAGATTTGGCTAGTTGGGTACTTGCTCTTTTACCCTTTGAAAAATGGTGCAATGATTTTCTAGAATAAATCTAGAGAAGGAAATCCAAAGCAAATAAATCCAATGAAAATCCAGAAAAAGCCAGGAGATCAAAGTTGTAAAATTTGGTCTATCACAAACCTACCCCCCTTAGGATGAATCTCATCCTCGAGATTCAGGTTGATCTGAGAATAGGTACGTATAGTTTGACCGAAGAGAATCTAATCTTTCCCATGTGGCCTCCTCCTCAGTGTGATGATCCCATAGAACCTTGAAAACCGGGTTACCCTATTGCGGAGTCCTTTGTTCTGCCATGTCCAGAATCTTAACCGGTTTTTCTTCATATGTTAGATCTGCACTAAGGGCCATTTCTTTGTACACTGCCTACTTTGCTGCCGGTCACAAACATTTTCTAAGTTGCGATATATGAAACACATAATGGAGCTCTAATAGGTCCTCTAAAAAATCTAGCTGATATGCTACCTCTCCCATTCTTACCAATACTTGAAAGGTTCAAATAAATCTTGGGGTAAGTTTTCCTTTTACATGAAACATCTGTAATTTCTTATGTGGTGTCACTCGGAGATAAGCATATTCTCCAGGTTCAAAGTTAACCTCACAATGTTTCTAATCATAGTAACTTTTGTATCTGGACTGAGCAGCTCTGAGTCCATCTTGAATCATTCTGACTTTGTCCTCTGCTACTTGTGGAATTTCCGATCAAAAAACACGGCTGTCTCCAGTGTGGGTCTAGTTGAGAGGTGTTCTGCTTTTCCTCCCATATAGAGCTTCAAAGGGGGACATTTTCAGTCTCACTTGGTAACTATTGTTGTAGGAGAATTCCGCATATGGGAGGCTATCTTCCCAGCCTGATCCATAGGATTGGATACAAGTGTGAAGCATATCCCCCAAAATTTGATTCAGTCTTTCTGTCTGTCTTTCTGTCTGTCCATCTGTCTATGGGTGATAGGTTGTACTGAAAGACAGACAGATGGACTGAATCAAATTTTCGTACACATATGGTAGAAGCTTTACTATCACCCATATGTAGAAGCTTCTAACCACAAAGTGAGCCACTTTTGTTAGAAGCTTTACTATGACCCATATGGTGTCATTTTCTCGGTTCGATCGGGGTAATCTGATAATAAAATCCATTCAAATATTGTCCCATTTCCACTTACGTATTTTCAGGGGTTCAAACAATGTAGCAGACTTGCGATAGGCTACGTTGACTTGTTGACAAATATACCAACAATTGACAAACTTGGCCATTTCTCTCCTCATCCCACACCACCAAAAATCAGCATTGAGGTCATGGTACATTTTTGGCCCTCCGGGGTGGATGGAGTAGGAAGACTCGTGTGCTTCCATTAGCATCTTTTGCTTGAGCTCGGGGTGGTCGGCTATGCATAGCCAGTTGTGGTACTATAAGGTTCCTTCAGTGTAAGGCAAAAATATTTGGTTTGTCCGTCCTGAATTCTTTTCCTTATCCTTTCCAAACTAGGGTGATCCACTTGAGCGTCGTTGATCTGACTTACTATAGTGACCCGACCTAAATTGCTTGGTGTCTCTGTGCTTAAGTGCTAGTCCCTGGATCGGCTTGCTAGCACACACACTACTCGATGAAATATAACAGAGTTCAATCACACACTTATTACATTGAAAGTCCTCCAAAGGAGTATTTATTACAATAAATATGGCTGAAGGCCATCTAAAATAAATAATTGTGGAAGCAACGAAGGTAAATAAGTCCATCCAATCCACGGCAAATGCTGAGTGTGGACAACGACCTATCACACCTTAATCCTCGTCGGAAAAGTCTGCAACATGAGATGTTGCATCCGTGTAGGTCAGCACATGGAATATACCGGCAATGTCACACCACAGGATATTAATGAAAATTCTATCTCTTTATGCAATATGGCTGGTGGAAGCTCTAAGCTTAATTTTTCCATAAAGCTGATTTTGTCCTATATCAAATTAATTAAGTTATTACTACAAAATTCATGCCATTAATGAGATGGTTCCTCCAACTCAATCCAAATCCAAAGTTATTTAAAATCCAATTCTTTAATTAAGGATAATGAAATCACTCAATAGTTTCACTTCTAGACACTCAAGTTGTCCGTAAACAGGGACACGGCTAATCGATTAGTTTTACACTCTGCAGATGTTTGCGCACTTTTCCTGACAAGACTCGATCACCTCCTTTGTAGCTCATCACACTCAGGGTATGTGAGCTAGAAAGACAGAGACATGGTCTTTCAGAGAGGTTCCCTTAAACCTGGTAGTGCCCATCCCAACTATAACCCACTACCTCTCATAGCACTACCTGGTAAGAGTCACTACAGAGATCAACAAAGCCAGAGCCCATAATGACTTGTGGCTGCACACGTAAGCTTCTAGTCATGAAATATCGTCTGATCCCTTTGAACCTGGGTGGCTTTCCACACAAGAGTGATCCCCTAGTTACAACAGGACACTCGGGCAAATACCTTGTTACTCTAGGGTGCCCCTCACAATGAAACCATTCAACCAGGATGATTGATTAAAGTTATTAAAGTTTGACCTATTTACTACTCTCTCACAACTTCCATGAATCAGATATACCACCCCGTGTAGAAAAGCAAGGCTAAGCAATTAACTCAAAAACAACATTTCCCGCGCTGTTTCAAGGATCATGGGTTCCTACCTCATTGAACTACAAAACATAACCATAACCTCATATTTCCTACTCATGCATTGTATCAAGTGGGACTAAGTGCATAGTAAAAATATGGGTATATAAAAGTATGATCAAAGTATGAACTAGCCTTGATGACGATTGTTGAACTCTAAAGATTGATAATACTCAGCCGTGCACTCCGGATAATCTATCGTAAGCAAACAATAACACATACATAAGCAATCACTCAAAAATCCAAAAAGAGTGCAAAGAAACGACTTATGAAAACTCCAAAAGATACAAATAAAATTTATGGACAGAAACATATTTTTAATAATAGGTAATTTATGTGATTATGGTTCCAACAGAAAGTAGATGTCAAGAGCTTCGATTTGCAAAAAGAATCGAATAAAACGGAGTTGTAGATTAGAAGTTATGGCCTAATTAAGTTTAAATTTAGATCTGTACAAATTCAATTTTTAAAGTTTCAAAAATATTATTTGTTATGTCTACTGGATATAGGAGATGAAAATCAACTAGTAGGAAAAAGAATCACTGAATTTGGACTTGTAGATCTAAAGATATGCTAAAAGAAAATTTTGAATAAAATCTGAAATCTGAAAGTTATAGATTTCGGCCGATTGCGGCAAGGGTGCCACATAGCGCTCTGTGGTTGGCTGGCAGGTGTACGCTACGGTAGGAAATGGCGGACGGCCGGTACTTAAGAAAAAAGCTACGTGGCGGCTAAATTAAAAGAAAACTGCCGGTCGGTTCGATCTAAACAGGAAATAAACCGTACCGATTCGATCTAATAAAAGAACCTAACAAGATAAAATCTATGCCGTCAATACGAGATCGGATGGATGGGAGTGGTGGCAGCTTACGGCGGCAGGAAGATGAGGTCGAGGTGGCTCGGGTTCGTCGGCGGCGGGGCTCCGGTGGTCGAGGGCAACGGCAGAGTGGACGGGAGGTTGTGGAGGAGTGAGGCGACCTCGGTGGTGGCGGCGTGGGTGCTCAGGGACATCAGTGGTGAGTGGTGCGAGCTCAGTGGAGCTGTGGTATTCTGTGCGCTCCGGCGAGAGTGAGCGATGATGAGGCGGTGGCTCCGGTGCCTCGAAAGCGTGTCAAACGGGATCGCGAAGAAGAGACAGGCGATGGGCAAAAGATGGGGCCTATGGGTCACTCATCGGCGACGTAAACAATCGGCAAAAGAACTCCAGTGGGTGGATCTCGTCAGCTTCATGCGGATGCTATAGGTGGTCTCGGGCGAAATTTTGTGAGGGAAATGAGAGAGGGGGTGCTCGGGTATTTATAGGACGTAGACGTGGAGGAGGGGAAAGACTGCGGGATTGAATCCCGAGGATTCGAACGGCCAGGCGGTGCTCTGCCGTGTCCAGGGCGGACTCTGGCGCGGTGTGGCGAAGAAGAAAGGAGCGGGCCCTGCCTGGCAGTGACCGCGAGGAGAAGGAATGGGATCGGGTGCCCGCCCGGTAGCGCTTCGGCGTGAGGCTAGGCCCTGGGCCATTTTCGCTGGTTGGGCTGGTTGGATTTTTTGTATTTACAGAGGCATAAAACACTAGAAATAAAATAGCATATATTCTAGCAAAAATTCCAAAAAATTCACATAAATATATGTATATATATAGGACCCTGTGAACAATTTTCCTGGCCTAAAATGCAATATTTTAAAATAATCATTTTTGCTATTGCTAATAAAATAAATTGCAAAAGACTCCAAATAAAATCAAATTTAGTTTCAAATTCAATTTCCATCATTTTATTCTTTTGTTTTTGAAGAAGTCATATTTTCTTCTCTCTTTATTTTATTTGAATAAATGGAAATGAATATTTTTGAAACCTCTCTTTGATCCACTTCCAATATTGATTCAATTATCTTTCAACTCTCTCTTATGGTCCTTGAGTTGCTCAAAGCATTGAATCAAATTCAAAATGAAATCTAAATAAAACTCAAAATACATTAAAACATGGATGCATATGAATGATCTATATAAACATCCAAATTGAAAATTTGGGATGTTACAAACCTACCCCCCTAGGATGAATCTCTCCCTCGAGATTTGGTTTGGTCAGCAAAAAGGTGCGGGTGGTCCTGTCTGAGGTCTTCTTCTCGTTCCCAGGTGGCTTCCTCCTCGGAGTGATGACTCCACTGAACCTTGCAGAACTTGATGATCTTGCTGCGAGTGACCCTATTTGTTGTCTCGAGAATCTTGACGGGTTTCTCCTCATAGGTCAGATCACTCTCCAACTGAATTGCCTCCAGTGGCACTGTATCTCTCAAAGGAATATCGGCCATCTCTGCATGGTACTTCTTTAGCTGGGAAATGTGGAACACATCATTAACTCCATACAAAGCTTCTGGCAATTCCAACTTGTAAGCAACTTCACCTCTCCGTTCCAAAACTCTGGATGGCCCCACAAATTGTGGTGCCAACTTTCCTTTGACTCCAAACCTTTTGACTCCTCGAAGTGGAGACACACGAAGATATGCTCTATCTCCCACTTCATAGGTTACTTCCTTGTGCTTAGCATCGGCACAGTTCTTCTGCCTAGACTGGGCTACCTTGAGGCTGTCACGAATCAACTTGACTTTCTCCTCTAAACCTCTGATTAAATCTGGTCCAAATAACTTACGGTCACAAACTCCATCCCACATCAATGGTGTCCTGCACCTCCTTTCGTACAAGGCTTCAAAAGGGGCCATCTTCAAACTGGTTTAATAGTTGTTGTTGTACGAGAACTCTGCGTAAGGTAAATTATCATCCCAACTAGATCCATAGTCTAGCGCACAGGCTCTCAACATGTCCTCTAGAATCTGGTTTACTCGCTCTATCTGCCAATCTGTTTGTGGATGGAAGGCTGTACTGAACTCTAGCCCAGTGCCCAAAATTTTGAGTAACTAATGCGAAATCTTCAAGGTAAACTAAGTGCCTCGATCAAATACAATCTTCTTCAGGACTCCGTGCAGACATACGATCCTGGTCATATATATCTTGTCCAACTTAGCACTTGTATAGGTGGTGTTCTCCGGGATGAAGTGAGCTACCTTGGTCAAACGATCAACTACTACCCAGATGGAATTATAACCTGAACGAGTCCTAGATAACCCCGTGATGAAATCCATGCCAAGTTTGTTCCATTTCCAATCGGGTATCGGCAAAGGCTGAAGTAACCCTACTGGTTTTTTATGCTCTGCCTTTACTCTCTGACATACATCGCATACTACTACATATTCTGCAATATCCTTCTTCATACCGGTCCACCAAAAACTTTCCTTCAAGTCCATGAACATCTTGGTGTTTCCTGGGTGTATCGAGTAAGGCGAGTCATGAGCCTCCTAAAGAATTAACTTCCTAATCTCTTGGTCATTGGGCACGTAAATACGCTGCTCAAACCTTAAGGTTCCATGCTCATCCTCACAAAATCCTTCTACCTTTCCTTTGCTCATCCTTTCCTTTATTTGAGCGATTTCCTTCTCCAACTTCTGGGCTTCCTTAATCCTTCCTACCAATATGGACTGAATCTCCAGTGTGGCAACAAAACCTCTCGGGACTATCTCCAATCGGAGATCTCTGAGATCATAACATAACTCCTGAGGTAATCCTCCTACTGTAAGAGTATTAACATAACTCTTACGGCTCAATGCATCTGCCACTACATTGGCCTTCCCTGTTTGATAATGCAATCTCATGTCATAATCCTTTATGAGCTCCAACCATCTCCTCTGCCTGAGGTTCAACTCCTTCTGCGTGAAGATGTATTTCAAACTCTTGTGATCCGTGTAAACATCACAACTATTTCCAATAAGGAAATATCTCCAGGTCTTAAGTGCATGCACTACGGCTGCTAACTCCAAATCATGCGTGGCATAATTCAACTCATGGGGTTAAAGCTGACGTGAGGTATAAGCTACAACCTTTCCTTCCTGCATAAGAATGGCTCCAAGTCCCTGACGTGAAGTGTCGCAATACACTTGAAAATCTTTGCGTATATTCGGTAGAATTAGCACTGGGGCTGTAACCAAACATTTCTTCAACTCCTAACAACTGGCCTCACATTACTCAGTCCAATTATACTTGGTGTCCTTCTACAACAACTCTGTTATGGGCTTTGCAATCTTAGAGAAATTCTCAATAAACCTACCGTAATATCCTGTAAGTCCAAGGAAACTACGGATCTCACTTATCGAGGTGGGTGCCTTCAATTCGGTGACTGCTTCTACCTTGGAAGGGTCTACTGCTATTCCTTCTCCTGACACAACGTGTCTGAGGAATCCAACTTCCTTCAACCAAAACTCGCACATGCTGAACTTGGCGTATAACTAATGTTCCCTGAGCTTCTCCAGAACCAATCACAAATGTTCCTTATGCTCTTCCTCATTCCTGGAGTAAATCAATATATCATCGATGAACACCACGACGAACTTGTCGAAAAATTCCATGAATACCTTGTTCATCATCCTCATAAAGTAGGCAGGGGCATTAGTCAAACCAAAAGACATGACTATATACTCATAAAGCCCATACCTCCTGGTAAAAGCTATCTTGGGTATATCCTTCTCTCAGATATTCAACTGGTGATATCCTGATCGAAGATCGATCTTGGAGAAAACACTAGCTCCGACTAGCTGGTCAAACAAATCATTAATCATCGGCAAGGGTGTCGGGGCCGGGACACGATATCCCAGAAATTAACCCCTCGTGTCATCACCAGCCCAGGATTACTGTTACTGGTGGACACGTCCTTGTTACAGAATTACCAAGCTATTACAAGAATTGGATACAAGACCATAAAGGTCTAATGATACAACAGGGATTCCGGTGGTGGATGTCGGAAATGACTCGTGGTACTCCAGCGTCGATGGGGCTCCATTCCCACAGGAACAGCTGACCCAGATAATTCCTATCCGCGTGGCTGCTATCCTAGGCTCTGCACGGTCGTCGTTGTGGTACTCCTCGTAGAACTCCTGACCTAGCCAAGTAAATAGCCAGGGACAAGCCTATGAGTACGTTTGAATGTATTCGCAAACATCCTGAACAAGAGATATACCGAATGCAGCAGACAAAATATATGATCATGTTGAACCAAACTATATGCGTATGCTCATGCTGGATCATGCTAAAATGCTCATGCTGACACAAATCTAAATCATGACATGACAATAGCAAAATGATACAGAAGTAAATATAGCATGTTAGTCATGATCAAACTTGTCAGAAATAACGCAAATGAATGCCACGGGTAGTCTAGCCAGCCCAAGTGACATTCAGAAAAAAAAGAAATGCCAGTCGGGTGTCAAGTTACGCCACGGTCGGACTTGATGAGAAATGCCAGTCTGGTGTCAAGTGACGCCATGGTCGGACTTGAAGGGAAATGCCAATCGGGTGTCCACAAGAGTAGTGGCGGGATAAACCGCCTGTTAACTCGAGAGACGCCACGAGAGGTCTTGAAAATAAAGTTGAGTGCCCGGGTAGTCTAGCCAGCCCCTGAGACACTCAGGAAATTCAAAATAAGAGAAATGTGTTAGTCCTCAATAATATGCATAACCATAATTATATTTAACATGCATAAAATATTCACGGTAGCATCAGGGTGACAACAATTATCCTCCAAAATAATTCAGGCTCAATTTAATTATTTTCCTCCGAAGACCGACACTTGACCAACCCAGACTACAGCCCTTAACCGCGGACACGGCTATTCGAATAGGTTTAAACTCTGCAGAGGGTGTACTCTTTACCCACAAGTAAATGATTTCTTTAGTCAGTACCGTGACACTGACTAATTCCCATTACGGTCTTTGGGTTGAAAACACACCTGACCAGCACACACCAGATTAACTTTCCGGATGCCAGGAATCACCCAAAGCATCATTCAAGAAAAAATTTAAGACGGAGAGACCAACGTCCTGCATGGGATCACTATTCATATGTGCGGATTACAAGGGGTGCCCCCCTCTCACTCAAAACTGGAAACACCCATGCCCACTGACCCGATGACAGGATTTAGTCCACCAACATGGAAACCCTCATCGTAGCCCTCTATGTGGTGTGTGCACGGAAAGGGGTTAACAACTTACTAAACCATACCCCACCTGAGGTAGGGACAAGTGGCAGCACGAATCAAGTATGGGGGTTACCGGAACAAGACTCGATCTACGGTTGACTCTAGAGGTTTAATTTTTCCTGTAGTGGTTAGCACAATATGATTCCTCGGTAGTACCCAACAGGGTCACCACCTGACATGTCCCGACATGCCCTTACTGATCATTCTCATCACCACGAGAATTCAGTCTCACGGTCACTTTACTCGTGACTGATTCTTCCTGCAGATTAGTCCGGACCGGCACAGGCATATGTGACAAATAAAATAGCCATGCTTACTCATACTACAAAGATGTCAGCAAAATGGTCATGGATCATGCATGCCAAAATAGCTATATGCCAAATTTTATTTGAATTCAAATTATTCATAACACCACTATTCATGCAAATAACCAACCATGCATTCACCATATCAAGTGTTCAAGATGCTTGCCTTGAGCATGCAGATGTGTGGGGGCACTCCAAAAGTTTGAAAATTATATCTTCCATCCATTTCCTATTTTCAAAAATATTTATATTACTACATAGAGCATGAACAGTGCCAGAAATTGTTTCAAATATTTTTGAAATAAGTATTAAAATAAACTATATGAAAAATGAAAAATAACAGAAAAAGAATCAATTTATTTGGGGTTCATGTGAATTACCTATGGAATTTCTATGTTGAAGTAATTGATTAAAAGGACTATTTAATTGGTTCAACAGAGATAAGGCCTAGTAAAAATGTTCACCTAAGCTGAAATAATAGAGCATGATTTTAGGGATCTTTAGAAATTTGAATCAAGTTTCAGTTTGAAATGGCTGCTGTGGAATTATTTTAGATCATGTTGAAAAGGAAAATCGAAAGAAGTAGAAGTGTGTCCTGAGCACTGCATAGCCGCAGTGTGCTATTGGGTCGAGCCCAGCTCCTAGCCCGCGGGGAGGTGGCGCGTCGAAGGCGTACTCCTGAGAGTACATTTCCCCCACAGGGAAAACGCACCCACAGAGATGCGCTTCTGGAAAGAATGAATGACTCACCGACAGGTGGGACCCACCTATCGGGTTTGTCTTCCCCATCTCGCGCGCGCATGGACAGGAACAGAGGCGAACTCCGGCGATGGTTTCCGGGGTTGTAGGGCATCTCCGGCGACGCTCGGCAAATGGATAGGTTAAGGGTGAGGTGCCGCACCCGATGGTGGTGGGTATGGACGCCGGCGTGCTCGGAATTGAGCAGAGCAGTGGCGGAGGCGGAGCACAGCCTCGGGTGATAATGGGGTCAAGGCTCTAGCCACCCCCAAAACAAAATGAGGCTTGGGAGCACCCTGTGGTAGTGGTGGAGGTTGAGGGATGGGGCTAGGTGAGGTGGAGGAGGCTGGGGTGGCTCGAATGGTTGGAAGGCCGAGGCGGGGCAATGGTGATGGCGGGGAGAAATTGAGGCGCGATAGCTCAAGGGCTTCGGCCAAAGGAGAGCCAGGGAGGGAGAGGAGGTGGTGCCGTGACTAGAGGAGATCGGGGAAGGGATTTTATAGCGCGGCCGAGGCAGTTCCATGGCTTACCGAAGAAGCCATGGAGGCGGCGCCATTAATGCGACGGGTGAGGCCGTTAGGTAGCTGGTGAGGGTCAGTGGGGAGGTCAGCGGTGTCGGTGAGGACGGTGGCCGCCCGCGGATGAGCCCGGGCAGTTGGTAGTTAAGCGAGGGGAGTCGTGGCCGAGTGGGATTCGTCGGGCGACGTCTCCGGTCAGCGTGGGCGGCGGCGGGCGGCGCTAGCGGCCAAGGGAACATGTCGGCAAGGCTCATCGTGGTCGAGGCAATCCAGATAAGTACTAGGATGAGCGAGGGAGGCAGCTGCTCGATGCCAGAGGTGCAGTTGACGTGCTCTGGGCACGTACTTGACACGCCGACCAACTGCTCGATGAAATGCCAAAGGTAGGTACAGTGGTCCAACCGATCTGATTTTTGGCAGATGGATGCTTACAAGGTTGGCAAGGCTATTAGACACGCTGGTTAGGTCAGGGAGGCAACTTCCCAATACAGTCTTTGGATCATGCCAAATATGGCCATGCACTCTAGGTGTTTGACAAAATGCCAAGGCCACCTAGGGGACTACTCTGGCCACCAAAATTACCAGGTTGGGGTCTCCTTAAGTGCAAACTAATATGGCAAGGTTAGTTTGGAAAAATAAAAATCATGGTAGTGCATGTTTTTGAGAAAACCATTTCTGGGCAGAAACTGGAGGGCATTATTTCATGTGGTTAAATCATCCTAATGAGTCTCATATCCTGTACTTAAGGGTTTGGTAGAGATGACTATAAGCATGAAAAATATCATGGCAATTAGGGCAAAATAAAATAGGGTTGTAGTACAAACAACCAAACTGCACCAGAATAAAGATGAGGATGGTTTGCTCAAATTTTCCGAAACACAAAGTTGGGTTTTTGCATAAAAGTGATCTATGGACATCACATGACCTCCCATAATTTTTGTGGAATTTTAAAATAATTATTTAAAATGGTTGTAGTGCAATAGAGGTATTTAAATATTTGAAAATGCTATTTAAAAGAATTGTTTTGGAGCAAATTTTATTATGAAAATAATTCTTACTATTATTAAACTATAATTGAAATGTTTGAAGAGAACTACCAAAGCCACAATATTATTTCCAAAAATTGCTATATGGAGGGAAGAATTTTGAAAAACAGAAACAGAAAATGGTTTCTGAAATTAATAAAAGACCTAGCAAAAATTCAAAATTTTAATTCTGGTCAAAT
The DNA here is from genome assembly GCA_011799875.1 of Thinopyrum elongatum. Lineage (NCBI taxonomy): Eukaryota > Viridiplantae > Streptophyta > Magnoliopsida > Poales > Poaceae > Thinopyrum > Thinopyrum elongatum. The sequence goes on from CM022303.1 coordinate 718,033,188, forward strand.
TTTATTTAGTAAAAACATGATTAAATTTTTGGGGTGTTACAAAGGGATACTTGTTCTTGACGGTCACCTCGTTCAACGAATGATAATCCACGACCATTCTAAAGGTTCTGTCCTTCTTCTCCACTAAAAGCACTGGCGCTCCCCAAGGTGATGAACTCGGTCGAATATACCCTTTCTCTAGTAATTCCTTAATCTGCTTCTTAATTTCCTCCAAATCATTTGCGAGCGTCCGATACGGTCTCTTGGATATTGGTCCTGTGCCTGGCAACAACTCAATCAAAAACTCAATCTCTCGATCCTGTGGCATGCCGGGTAATTCCTCTAGGAATACTTCGGGATAGTCCTTCACTACTGGTACTTCCTCCTGAACAACTCCCATAAGAGAGTTCACCTGGGTCCTCCTTGGCGTATGCCTGGACACATACTTGATCCGTTTCCCTTCTGTGGTGGTGAGAAGAATCGACTTATGGGCACAATCAATGTTTCCCTCATACCTAGACAACCAATCCATGCCAAGGATTACGTCCAATCCTTGTCTCTCTAGGATGATGAGGTCTGTGGGAAAATCATGATTCACAATACTGAGGTTCATCTTGTGACATAATAAACCTGCCGTCATCTCGGCTCCTGGGTAACTCACTTGAATAGGTCTACTGAGGGTTCTAGTAGGTAATCCATACTTATCCATAACTACCATTGATATGAATGAATGAGATACACCGGAGTCAAAAAGAACTAATACTGGATGGAAATTTAGCAAAAACTTACCAAATACTGCCTCTGGCTGTTCATAAACTTCCTCCACATTGACGTGGTTCACATGCCCCTTAGTGAAGGGGTTGGGCTTCTTGCCTCCAGAACTTCCATTTCCATTCCAATTCTTTGCCTCAGGACAATCGGTGGCATAGTTCCCTGTGTTCTTGCACTTAAAATAGGTGATGTGTCTTAGATCCTTCTTTGCTGGTGTTCCTGGGTTGGAACGATGCTGATTGTCATTTCCTCCATTCCCATTGCCATTCCTATGGCCATTATGGTTATGTCCATTGCCTCCATGCTGTGAATGACCTCCATGGTTATGATGATTGTGTCCTCCATACTTACCGGATCCTGATCCAGTATTTCTCAAGTACGGGGTGTAGCGGGGCTTCTACTGCACTCTAGAGTGGTACTTTCCCTGTCCGTATTTCCTCTTGTGGTTCTCCATCTGCTGTTGCTTGCCTTCGAGAATGATAGCTTTGTCAACCAACTCCTGGTAATTCTCAAAACGTGCTACGGTTAACTGAACTCCCAGCTTATCATTCAGTCCTTCTAGAAATTTCTTCCGTTTAGCTGCATCTGTGGCTACGTCTCCCAGAGCATAACGGGCCAACTTGCGGAACTCATCCACATACTCTGCCACTGAATGGCTTCCCTAGTGTAAGTGGCGGAATTCCCTCTTCTTGAGACTCATAGCTCCGACTGAAACATGTGCAGTATGGAATGCCTACTGGAACTGCTGCCAATTCACATTCGCCATGGGGTATGTGGCGGTGTAATTCTCCCACCATGAAGCTGCTGGTCCATCCAGTTGGTGAGCGGCAAAAACCTCACCTTCTTTGAATCATTGCATCCTTCGGTGGCCAGCTCCCTTCCTATCTTGCGAAGCCAGTCATCTGCGGTGATCGGCTCTGTACTGCTTGAGAACACTGGTGGGTTCAACCTCAAAAAATGGGTAAGGCTATCAACTTGGGGTGGCGGCGGTGGGTTGTTGTTGTTGTTGTCGTCGTCATCGTCGTCGTCGTCGTCATTGTTGTTGTTGTTGTTGTTGTTGTTGTTGTTGTTGTTGTTGTTGTTGTTGTTGTTGTTGTTGTTGTGGTTCATGTTCTGCATCAACAACTGCAACATCTGGTTCCGAGTCTAGAGTAACTACTCTAAGCCATGTGGGACATTGCTTCCTGAACCATTCCTGGAAGGGGTACGTCTTGGCGGCATCTGCTGGGGTAGAATAGACGAGATATGGAGAGAATAAGGTCTAAGGGAAAAACACTACCCATATGCAAATGATGGCAATGAACTCCTAATCACACAACTCAATTTCACACAATATTTACAGAGGCAGAAAATGCTAGAAATAAAATAGCATATATTCTAGGAAAAAATCCAGAAAATTCACACAAATATATGGATATATATAGGAGCGTGTGAACAATTTTTTGGCCTAAAATGCAATATGTTAAAATAATCATTATTGCTATGCTAATAAAATAAATTTCAAAACACTGCAAATAAAATCAAATTTAGTTTCAAATTCAATTTCCATCATTTTTTTAAGAAGTCATATTTTCTTCTATCTTTATTTTCTTTGAATAAATGGAAGTGAATATTTTTGAAACCTCTCTTTGATCCACTTCCAATATTGAATCAATTATCTTTCAACTCTCCCTTATGGTCCTTGAGTTTCTCAAAGCATTGAATCTAATTCAAAATGAAATCCAAATAAATTGAAAATGCATTAAAACATGGATGCATATGAATGATCTATATAAACATCCAAATTGAAATTTTGGGATGTTACACTTACCAAGCTAGGTTCCATTTGAAGTATGCTCAAATAACTAGGGGTCACAAGTATCATGTTGAGTTGATTGAACTCATTGAGAAGGGTATTGTTCTTGATCAAGAGTAGATTTAGCACTACTGGCTTTCTAATCAAGGCATCGGCTACCACATTTCCTTTACCCAGATGATAATGGATGGCCAAGTCATAGCTTAATCCATCTTCTTTGCCGCAAGTTGATGTTAGATTGTGTGAAAATATATTTCAGACTCTTGTGGTCGGTGTAAACTTCACATCTCCGACAAATGAGATAATACCTCCATATTTTCTAGGCATGAACGATAGCTTCTAGTTCCAAGTCATGAGTAGTGTAGTTTACTTCATGACTATGCAGTTATCGAGATGCATAAGCTATTACTTGGCCTTCTTGGATAAACACACATCCCAAACCGCGTTGTGATGTGTTGCAATAATGTCAAACTATTTTTGGACATTTGTTTGGACTAAAACTAGTGCCGTGGCCAGCCTTGTCATTGTTTTCATGAATCTTGACTCACACGCTTCAGTCCAAATAAATTTGTTGTCCTTCTTCAACAAAGATGTCATGGGTTTGGCTAGCTTGGAGAGGACTTGTATAAAATGATGATAGTATCTGGCCAATCCAAGGAAACTACGGATATCCATCACTAAGGAGGGTGTCTTCCAATCCAAGACATCGAAAACCTTGTTGGGATCTACTGCCATTCCTTGTTCAGACAAAACATGACCCAAGAATCCCACTTCTTTTAGCCAGAACTCACATTTGCTGAACTTTGCATAAAGTTTGTTCTGACACGGTCTATCCGGAATCAGACGGAGGTGGTGGTGGTGTTCTTCTTCACTCTTGGAATAAATTAGGATATCGTCAATGAAGACCAACACAAATTTATCCAGGTACTCCATGAATACTTTATTCATCATCTTCATAAAATATGCGGGGGCATTGGTGAGTCCAAAGTAGATGACAGTGAACTTGTATAGACAATATCGGTAAGTAAAATGTGACTTTGGAATGTCACTATCTCAAATTTTTAATTGTTGGTAGCCTGTTCTCAAATCCATCATGGAAAAGAAATGGGCATCATAGAGTTGGTTAAAAAGATCATCTATCCTTGGGAGGGGATACTTGTTTTTTATTGTAACATCATTGAGTGCTTAGTAATCCACACATAGCCTCATGCTTCCATCTTTCTTTTGGGCAAACAAAACTGGTGATCCCCAAGGTGACGAACTGGGGCGAATGTATCCTTTTTCTATCAGGTCGTCCAATTGGTTCTTGAGCTCAACCAACTCTAGAGAGGTCATGCAGTAATCGTTCTTGAATATTGGGTTTGTTCTGGGAACTAGTTCAATGGAGAACTCCAGTTCATGATCCGATGGCATGCCTGGTAATTCTTCTAGGAATACATCAACAAATTCTTTTACCACTAGAACATTGCCAGGTCCAGCGGCGGTGATCTTATATACCTTGCCTTTCAGAGGTACCATTTTATTTGCAACAAATCTCACTTTTCTGCCCTTTGGGTTAGTGAGAGTAACTCATCGATTTGCACAACCTATGCAAGCTTTGTGTTGACATAACTAGTCCGTACCCAAAATTGCATCAAGTCCGGGTGAATCCAAGACTATTAGATTAGCTGGGAATTCTGCTTGATTTATCAAGATTTTTAATCCGGAACAGACTAATTCTGCCTTTATCTCATGTCCAGGGGTTTGGATGACCAAAATTTCATGCAAAAGGGAAATAAGGAGATTGTTGCTCTTGGCAAAAATTTCAGAGATAAAGGAATGGGAAGCTCCAAAGTTGAATAAAATAACTGCGGGGTTGGTATTGATAGGGAACATACCAACTACCACGTCCAAAGCTTCCTGGGCTTCTTCTGTTGAGATGTGGTTGATGTGGCCATGATTATAGTTGGGGTTGTTGCATCCTCCCATGCTGTGAATCTATGGCTTAGGTTGGGAGCCTTCAATGTTATCTGGGCACTTTCGAGAGTGGTGTCCGGGTTTTGCCACAATTGTAGCAATTGTTTGTAGGGTAACACAGTAGAAAACAAACAAAAAATCCGACCTACGCAGTAGCCCAGGACCACTATGAAGATGCATACAAGGTTTGATCTGATCATTACCAACTTGTAGTGCAGTGGAAGTAGAGTTAGCGAAGATCGTCGGTGCAGATCCCAATGGCTAGGATTTTACAACCTCCCAACCGTGAGGATGTTCTTCCTTGGAAAGCCCCTTGGACGGACCCTTGGACAGCCCTTCGGGAGGCCCTCGGACAGAACCTCGGATAGTCCCTTAGACAGCTCTTCGGGAGACCCTCAGGCAGAACCTCGGACAGTCCCTCGAATAGAACCTCGGGCAGTCCCTCGGATAGCCCTTCGGGAGGCCCTTGGACAGAACCTTAGACAGCCCTCGGGTAGAATCTTGACGTGTCTCTCAAACTAAGATCGAAATTACAACCTCTCTATCGGGTTGCACAGAATCAGTGTCAACTATCCAGTAGGGCTTCACAATCCAGAACTAGGCCCTACCAAAGACTAGACAACCTTTCTACGTACGAAACTATTTCGCGCGGAGAGAGATAGAAAGCCAGGTCATTGCATGGCATGTGTTGAGAGAGAACTTGGGATGAAATGGAGAGCTCTCTCCACCTCCATAAATAGTGGGAGGCAAGGGGTAGAGGCCATGGTAAAATACCAAAAAGCCCTTGGGGAAAAAGCCCCAAAAGGTGGCTTTCCAAAAAGCCACCAAAAGGGGGTTTTACCCTAATAGTGTTGCCACTATTCACTCCCTATTCATGACAACTTTTCATGAAATATTTTTCGACATCCGTTTAATCCAAAAAAAATCTGAAAGGTCCAGAACATTTCTGGCACCCCGTAAAATAATTCTGGACGCGTTTCGGAACATTTCCGGTATGAAGTTTGATCTCCGAAACATTTCTGGTTTTCTCTCTGAAACTTTATTGTCGTCTCCGAAACCTTTCCAGCAACAATCTCTCAGACTCCCTATCTATTACTTAGTAGATAGATAACCCTTAAGTGTGTGACCCTGTAGGTTCGGTGAAGTATAGACATGATCAGAACTCTTTCCGATCAATGATAAATAGCGGAACCTTGGACATCCATATTGATCCCTATACCCACACGAATTAATATTCAAGCGAACTTGTAATTAACGAATTATGTTCCTATTGCTTTGCGTTATGTTACAAATACCTGAGGTAAGATTTAATGGCATCCCAGTGAATCCACAACTTTGTTCACCATGCCAGTTTCCTCGTTACCGGTTTTGTTCTCTTTTCACATTCCGACATCCCCGTGATCAAATCACATTGTGTCTGGTCAGTCGGTGATGGATACCGTAACACCAAGAGAGCTCAAAGAATATATCTCCATCATCGAAGGAGCAAATCCCAAATTTGAGCTATTAAGTCCCTTGTCATACTTTTCCATGAACCCAAAAGCCGCCGTAATAGCCACCCTGTTACGGATGACGTTTAACAAACCCGAAAGTTCATGAAGCAAGCATGAAGAAACTTGATACTCTCATGGTCTAAGGAATTATGCAAACACTAACTTTCTTTTTGTTATTAATCATTAAGTTGTGACGAATGTATCTCAAAGCATAACATCTATGTGGGTCAATTCAACACAAGTGTTCTTCTAACACTGTGTCCTCAAAATTGCTAGCATAGTCATACCCATGATCAGGAAAACATGACCATCATCCAACACTTGAGCTAGTCCTAGATGCATGACTAGGAATACATTTTACCATTTATAATACCACACGTGCATATGGGTTTCCCTCTAAGACTTTATGGATATACAGACTCAAGGACCATTGCAGTTATAGCATCGAAGATAAACATAATTACGAAGTTGGAGATAAACAATAGTTGTTATTATGGCCTCTAGGGCATATCTCCTATAGACTCCCACTTGCACTAGAGTAAATAATCTAGTCAATACTAATGCACTTTACACCTGTGGCACACCCTCGTGTTTTCACGCATTCACAAAATTCATAATTTGTGTGGACTTGGCTTTGTATATATGTGAATCACTGGTCGAACCTTTATTCCTCAGACTGAGCTATGGAGAAACAATTTACAATTGTGTTCCATTGAACAAAGTCATCTTGGAATCAAACCAAGTTCATGAATGAACTGTATGATCCAACACTCTCTTTTGTTGCTTCTTGAGTGGCAACATACTTAGCCTTTGTTATAAAATTTGCCAGAGTAACCTGTTTTGAAACAATTACAACTTACTGTGCCGCCATTTTGCGTATAACACATAACCCTTAATTTAAATCAAAAAGCGCTTGGAGCATTGATGAATACTGTATCCATGTAACTTATTACAACAAACTCTTCATAATCTCTACTTGCAAGAAAACATGTCATCAGTGCTACTTTAGTACTCAACGACATTTTTCACTGCTGTCCTATGATCAACACTTCACTTTGGTATCTTACTCCCAATAAGTTTGAAGTACTAGATATATCTGGTTGATTTACATACCATGGAATATAGGATTAATCCAAACACATAAGTGTGTGGAATCTCCATCATGTATTTTGCACATCAGTGTTTCAAGGACACCGAGTCTTGCTAAAACTCTTTCCATGTGACTTCGGCAAGAAATTCTTCTGGGCGTTCCCATGCTAAAATGTTTTAGCATCTCATCAATATGCATTTTGGCTTAGCCCTATTTAGGCAATACAATCTCTAAAGATAATTGAACCTAATACCTAGGCTACCTAGTGATACGTCTCCAACGTATCTATAATTTTTGATGTTTTCATGTTATTATATTCTCAATCTTATATGCTTTGTATGCAATTTTATATCATTTTTGGGAACTAACCTATTAACCTAGTGCCAAGTGCTAGTTGTTGTTTTCTACTTATTTTAGGCTTTTCAGTAAATCCCTATCAAACGAAGTCCAAACACTATGAAACTTTTTTCTGATTTTTTCTGGACCAGAAGGGACCCTAGAAGCTTCAGGGGAGGACCATAAGCCAGATGAGGAGGTGACAAGGCAACAGGGCGCGACCCAGGGGGCACGCCCTGATGCCTTGTAGGCCCCCTGCGGCTCCGATTGACCAAATTCCAACGCTATAAATTCCCAAATATTCAGAAACCCCCATATATCTAGATGAAACAAGTTCTCTGCTGCGGCAAGTCTCTACTCTTCCACGATCCCATCTGGAGGCCTTTTTCGGTACTCTGCCGGAGGAGGGATCGATCACGGAGAGCCTCTTTATCACCCTTGCTGCCTCTCCGATGATGTGTGAGTAGTTCCCCACAGGACCTACGGGTCCATAGCAGTAGCTAGATGGCTCTCTCTCTCTCCCTTTGATCTTCAATACAATGTGCTCTTCGGTGTTCTATCAGATTGTTCCGATGTAATCTACTTTTGCGGTGTGTTTGTTGGGATATGATGAATTGTGAGTTTATGATCAGATTATTCATTGGAAGTAATTGAGTTATTTCTGAACTTTATTATGTATGATTGTTATAGCTATGTAATGCTTTCTGACCTATGAGTTATCTTTGGCCAAGTTGATGAGTAGATCTTCAGTGGAAGTAGTGCATAGTAGTAGGTTCAATCTTGCGGTGTCTTCACCCAGTGACAGAAAGGGTAGCGAGTCACATATTTGTATTGCTGCAACTATGGATAAAACGATGGGGTTTAATCATATTGCTTGTTTTTATTCTATCTACATTATGTCATCTTGCTTAAAGCGTTACTTTGTTTGTCATGAACTTAATACCATAGATGCATGCTAGATAGTGGTCGATTGGTGGAGTAATAGTAGTAGATGCAAGCAGGAGTCGGTCTACTTGTCATGGATGTAATGCCTATATACATGATCATGCCATGAATAACATCATAACTATGCGCTTGTCTATCAATTGCCCAACAGTAATTAGTTTACCCACCATATGTTTCGTTCTTGAGAGAGATGCCTCTAGTGAAAGCTATGGCCCACGGGTCCATCCAAATCATATTACTAAAACCCTAGTTACCTTGCTGCAATTTATTTACTTTTATTTTACTTTGCAATTTATCTATCTACAACTATCAGATTTAATCCTTGCAATTAACGAGTACAAGGGGATTGACAACCTCTTGCCCGCGTTGGGTGCAAGCATTTGCTCTTCTTATGTGTAGGCCCCTATTGATCGTTGCTCATGTGTTCTCCTACTGGTTCGATAAACCTTGGATCTTAACTATGGGAAATACTTTTCGCTACTACACTACATCGCCCTTCCTCTTCGCGGAAATCCCAACCTATTCACAAGTAGCAAGAAGAATTTTTGGCGCCTTTGCCGGAGAGAGCATTCAAACAACGTGAAGGTTCCTTCATACAAACTATCATTTACTTTCTTACTTTTTATTTTATTTTTAATAGTCTCATTAAAAAAATCAAAAACACAGAAATATTTTATTTTGCTTGTTTGGTTGAAGTTGCTATCATGTCTGAGTTTGAGAAAGTTAATGATGTTCCCCCACTAGTGCGGAACCCTTTGATCATCAAACTTTGCTATTAAACCCCATGACAAATGAAAACACTAAAAGAATCTTTGATGAAGTTGCTAAAGAAACACTAAATAATCTTGCCAATGATGAACCTAATAAAGAAGAACCCACTATTATGCATAAAAAAATCCGTATATGTAGTGGTAATATTATTGGAAAAGGTGTTATTCAAGATTTATTTACTTGTGCTAGCTCATTACCTATGATAGGGGGATAAATTCTTGCTAGAACTACTAGTCTTGCGGATGTTGTATCTTTACTTATAGTTGAATTGGAGAGACAATTTGTGCACATGCATCCCTCAATACAATGGTTATTCCTAGAATTTTCTAGTATTCATGATCCTTCCACTAAACGAATAGCTACCATATTTTTGGTTCATGAATTTGGCCACATTATGAGAGAGGCAAGAGAAATATTTGCTCACTATAGAATAAATAGTGAGTGTCCTCCTATAGAAGAAATTCTTTATGATGAAGAAGAGATCGGGAAATTAAAATCGACATATTATGTTGCTTATAATGAGAATCTTAGAAAGAAGGTTGCCCGAACTATTTTGATTGATAAAATTTCTGAACATAATGATAAATTTTCTATAGGAAATATTGGACTAGGTTGTGTGCTTAAGTAAAGGCTAAGGAAATATCTCTATAGAAATTTGTATAATGAAGAAATTGTTGTCACCTACAAAGGGCCTAAGGAGGAACCTCCGCAGCCTAAACTTGATCTTACGGATCTGGATCCTATAAAATTTAGCCCTTTTAATTATTTTTGCCTACCTATTAGGAAGCTTGCACCTGAGAAAAGGGAGTATGAGATGAATATGGATGATCTCCCTTATGATTACCATAAGACTTGAAACTATGCATTATGCCTAGCTAGGGGCATAAAACAATAGCGCTTGTTGGGAGGCAACCCAATATTTATCCTTTTTATAATTTTTATTTTTTGTTTTTTGTGTGAAAACATGATTGTTGCCTCTGTAATGATTGTCTTTTTCTCTTTTAATTAGTGTTTGTGCCAAGTAAATCCTTTGTGATGATTTGGATGATAGTTGAATTGATGATTCAGATCACTATAGACTGTTCTATTTTTGTTGCATAGTGTGCTTATTTTGATGAAACTATGGATTATATCGGGGGGTATAAGTCATGGAAAAGTTATAATACAGTAGGTATTATGCAAGAACAATTATGAATTTATTTATAACAGTACCTAAGTTTATGGTTTACCGATTATACTAACGGATCTCACAAAGTTTCTGTTGAGTTTTGTGTGCTGAAGTTTTCAAGTTTTGGGTGAGATTTCGATGGATGAAGGAATAAGGAGCGGCAAGAGCCTAGGCTTGGGGATGCCCAAGGCACCCAAAGGTAATATTCTTGGAAGACTCAAGCGTCTAAGCGTGGGGATGCCCCGGGATGGCATCCCCTCCTTCGTCCACAATTCATCGGTATGTTACTTGAGGTTATATTTTTATTCATCACATGATATGAGTTTTGCTTAGAGCATCTTGTACTATATTTAGTTTTGCTTGCTGGTATCCACAATCATTCTTCTCTGAACACACCTTTTGAGAGAAACACACATTCATCATGATTTATTAGAATACTCTATGTGTTTCACTTATATCTTTTGAGTCGGGCAGTTGCTCATGTGCTTCACTTATATCTTTAGAGCACGGCGGTACGCATATTTTATAGAAATGTTTTTTAGAATGTTAGGAAGTGGTAATTTGCACGGGTTATAATGACTAGTTCAATAATGATAGGTATATAAGAGTGATATAATAAAAACTTTCATGTGAGATCAATGAATATAAGAAGTGTGTGAGTTAATTATATTGATGTGGTAATATGAAAGGGTATTAGTTCATACTCATTGGTTAGTAAAAACAACGGTATTAAAGCTTGTTATGATTACTCATCTATGTGGTTGTCATGGCATGACGGGGATGTTGGAGCATATTTATTCCTCACCGAAATCCTTTGTGCTGTCAAATTCGGGGCGCGCGATGGTTAACTCCTCCCAACCTCCTCCCTAGGGGAATGCAAGAATACTTTGCTTCGAGGGCTAATAACACTTTCACAATAAGTATATGAGTTCTTTATCACTAATGTGAGTTCATGGACTAATACGGCACTCCCACCTATCCATATATTGCTAGCCTCTCTGGTACCGTGCATTGCCCTTTCTCACCGGTGCAAACTTCGCCGGTGCATCCAACCCTGTGATATGATATGCTCTATCACACATAAGCCTTGTTATATCCTTCCTCAAAACAGCCACCATACCTACCTATCATGGCATTTCCATAGTCATTCCGAGATATATTGCCATCCAACTTCCACGGTTACTATCCACATGACTTGTGTGTTCATCATCATATTGCTTTGCATGATCATATAGAGCTGACATGACATTTGTGGCACAGCCAGCGTTCATCATTGTAATACATATTACGCTAGATCATTGCACATCCTAGTACACTGCCAGAAGCATTCATATAAAGTCATATTGTTTCAGTTATCGAGTTGTAAGTAAATAAAAGTGTGATGAACATTATTAGAGCATTGTCCCAGTTAGGTAAAGAATGATGTAGACTAATGAGTCCTTACAAAAATGGGGATGAGGTTCATGAAATTGTTCTAAAAAAAGAGAAAGAAAAGAAAGAAAAAAATGAGAGAAAAAGAGAGAGGGGCAATGCTACTATCCTTTTACCACACTTGTGCTTCAAAGTAGCACCATATTCTTCATATAGAGAGTCTCCATGATTTATCACTTTCACATTCTAGTGGGAATTCTTACATTATAGAACTTGGCTTGTATATTCTGTTCATGGGCTTCCTCAAATGCCCGAGGTCTTCATGAGCAAGCAAGTTGGATGCACACCCACTTATTTTCAGTTGTGAGCTTTCATACACTTATAGCTCTAGTGCATCCATTGCATGGCAATCCCTACTCCTCGCATTGATATCGATTGCTAGGCCTCTCCATTGCCTAACATTCCGCCGAGTTGATGCGAGACATTCTTCAGTTTTTGTCTTCCTTTATAAACCTCTACCAACATATTGTATTCCACCCGTAGTGCTAAGTCCATGCCTCACGCTCATATATTGAGTAAAGTAAAAAATGCTGAAGCGCAGGAAAAAGTATGATACAATTGCTTGGTTTGGCACCGAGGTGCTCAATGATTTGTATTTATGTGAGGAAGACGGAATCATGCCATGCTTACACAATTCAATGAGTAGGGATAACATTAGTTAATCATCGTTTATTTTGAAGACTAATGATTATCTGCTAGTATTCATGGATATTATTATGTTGATATCAATTACTTCATCGTTTCTCAATTATTCATACCATAAAGAGATTGCATGAAAAAGACATGTTAGGTAGCATTCAACATCAAAAATTCTGTTTTTATCATTTACCTACTCGAGGACGAGCAGGAATTAAGCTTGGGGATGCTGATACGTGTCCAACGTATCTATAATTTTTGATGTTTTCATGCTATTATATTATCATTCTTATATGCTTTATAAGCAATTTTATATATTTTTTGGGAACTAACCTATTAACCTAGTGCCAAGTGCCAGTTGCTGTTTTCTGCTTGTTTTTGGCTTTTCAGGAAATCCCTATCAAATGAAGTCCAAATGCTATGAAACTTTTTTGTGATTTTTTGTGGACCAGAAGGGACCTTAGCAGCTTCAGGGGAGGACCAGAAGCCAGACGAGGTGACAAGGCAACAGGGCGTGGCTCCAGGGAGGCGCCCTAATGTCTTGTGGGCCCCCTGTGGCTTCGATTGACCTAATTCCAACGCTATAAATTCCCAAATATTTAGAAACCCTGATATATCTAGAGGAAGCAAGTTCTATGCTACCGCAATTCTCTGTTCTTCCATGATCCCATTTGGAGGCCTTTTCTGATACTATGCCGCAGGGGGATCGATCACGGAGAGCCTCTTCATCACCCTTGCTGCCTCTCCAATGATGTGTGAGTAGTTCCCCATAGGACCTACGGGTCCATAGTAGTACCTAGATGTGCCTCTCTCTCTCTCTCTTTGATCTTTAATACAATGTTCTCTTCGGAGTTCTATCAGATTGTTTGTGGTGTGTTTGTTGGGATCCGATGAATTATGGGTTTATAATCAGATTATTCATTGAAAGTAATTAAGGTATTTCTGAACTTTATTATGTATGATTGTTATAGCTATGTAATGCTTTCGATCTATGAGTTATCTTTGGCCAAGTTGATGAGTAGATCTTCAGTGGAAGTAGTGCATAGTAGTATGTTCAATCTTGCGGTGTCCTCACCCAGTGACAGAAAGGGTAGCGAGGCACGTATTTGTATTGCTGCTACTAAGGGTAAAATGATGGGGTTTAATCATATTGCTTGGTTTTTTCTGTCAACATTATGTCATCTTGCTTAATGCGTTACTCTGTTTGTCATGAACTCAATACCATAGATGCATGCTGAATAGCGGTCAATTGGTGCAGTACTAGTAGTAGATGCAAGCAGGAGTCGGTCTACTTGTCACGGACGTAAAGCCTATATACATGATTATGCCATGAATAAAATCATAACTATGCGCTTTTCTAGCAATTGCCCATGAGTAATTTGTTTACCCACCGTATGTTTCGTTCTTGAGAGAGATGCCTCTAGTGAAAGCTATGGCCCACGGGTCCATCCAAATCATATTACTAAAACCCTAGTTACCTTGCTGCAATTTATTTACTTTTATTTTACTTTGCAATTTATCTATCTACAACTATCAGATTTAATCCTTGCAATTAACGAGGACAAGGGGATTGACAACCCTCTTGCCCGTGTTGGGTGCAAGCATTTGCTCTTCTTGTGTGTAGGTCCCTATTGACCATTCCTCGTGTGTTCTCCTACTGGTTCAATAAACCTTGGTTCTTAACTGAGGGAAATACTTTTCGCTACTACACTACATCACCCTTCCTCTTCGGAGAAATCACAATGCATTCATAAGTAGCACCTAGACCTTAGAACTTTCATTGAAAAACTATTTTCAGTGAAGTCCTAATTCGTGTCAAGAAATTTATGTTATCTCTAATCAACAATGTGTCATGCACACAAAGTTTTAGAAATATTATTATGCTCCCACTTACTTTCTTGTAAACACAAGCGTCTTTGCTATCCTTGATGAAATCAAACTCATTGACTATTTTATCAAAACAAAGATTTCAACTCCATTTTGCTCGATTCCATCCATTGCTGGAACTCTGAAGTCTGCGCACTCGCCAGCATCCTCTGGATCGACAAAATACTTTGGACTATATCACATACATGTCCTTGGTTGTATTTCCATCTCATGGAAATCCTTTTGGCATCCATCTGCTAGTACAACCCAAACCGACTTTAAGCATTGTTACGGCAAGACAATCTCGTCGTACTCAACCCCTGGAATTTGTTATAAGCAACAAGTCAAGCGTTATGGATAAAACATTTTTATCCGTATTAGTTTATACTTCCATTAATATTTTTTAGACTTTAAGTCTTCTGGAGGGTTTATCAAGATCTTGGTGTACTGGTGTTGAACTGCATTTCAAAAACAATAGCAAAACTTAAAAAAAAAGAAACAAAGAAATGTAAAAGAATTCAGAATTGCAATGGAAAAGGGTCTTGTAGATAAAACAAAAAATATGAAAGCGATGTATTCAGTTTGAATAACTTACAGGCCGCTTCCCAAAACCATTATCTAGGGCGTCGACTGCAACAAAAGCGGTGAAGTCCATTTCATGAAAAAAACAAGCTTGTGGTAGCGAGTAGTCGATGGTATGATCAACTATGCATCCTCTTGGCACATCAAGGTGGTCCATGTAAATTACCTGAAAGAAAGACATGAAAAAAGAAAGAAACATCAGCGCCTGAAAAAAGTTTGTTGTCTCGGAAAAGAAGAGGGGAATGTTACAGGAATGAAGGGCTGTACCGGAAGCTTTGGTAGACAGCCGCCAATGACGAATTTCCCTTTACCACCATTCCTCTTATCCTGGTATTTTTTTAACTTCTCCCATCACATCACTCATAATATGCTCGTCCCACTCGAACTCATGGACCACACTCATGTCTCGTAAGGTTTAGAGATATTCTAGAGGCACCATGTTTCCTGTCCTAGGAGCTAGGACCAAAGCTACGCATAGTAAAACTCATGACCTGTCGATGGTCTCCTCATTGTCGTCATCTGCTTTTGATATAACAGCTACTGTGGTGGCTATTGGAGCCCTTTCACCATCCAAATAAACTTCAAGGAAATCTTCTTTGCCCCTCTTGTCGAATTATACCAGTCTACTACAGAAGGGACATTGAAAATCTTCTTAACCATGTCTCTTGTAAAATGGATCTTCTTGTTGTCATTTATCCTACAGTACACAAAATAAAAATCAGTAGATGTTGCAAAAAAGGAAAAATAGTGTGATGCAACAGAGAGAAAAAGAAAAAAAATGACAAAACGAAACAGAAAACATACTTGAGCGGACGCTTCTTATTGTCAATCCTCATAACTATGAAATCGAGAAGCCCTTCTGGAGGAGGAACCAAAGGAGAGATGTATAGCAAATCCCCGAAGCTGGCCTTGCATATTACATCCCTCTTCTTCCCTTCGATGGCATTGGCTATGTCATGCAGCCGCTTTGCCGACCATCGAGTTTGGTAGATGGGCATGCTGCAAAACAAACAAAAATGAAAAAAGGATGCTATGAGCATGCATATCTAGTGATCTAAGAATAAAAAGTACTGAAACTAGTGGAAAATTGCAGTGATATGCAAAATTCAGAAACATTACCTAATTAAAGCAGGCCCAACTAATTTCAGAAACATAAGCTAATTACCCTGTCCTTATGAGCTACAGGAAATGCAGTACAAAAACTCAGAAAAACATGAAGCTAATTCAAGCAAAATCCAGCTAATTTCAGAAGCATAAGCTGATTTTTTTTCCTGTGATATAAGCCACAAGAAATGCAGTAAAAAATTCCTGTAGCTCATAAAATCATGTAGCATAAGCTACAAACATAGCCAAAATGCTACAAAGCTATAAAAGCTATGAGTTACAAGGGTAGTATGAGCTACAGAAGCTATGACCTACAAAAATACAGAAATAAAACAATTCTGCAACACATGCATGACTATGATTTTCAGGGATCCAGTGCAAAAATTCAGCAGCACATCGAATCAAACAAACGTATGGGAACATCCACTTCAAAAATCCTGCAGCACATCAAATCCAGTGCAGCACATCAACAGAACAACCTCTACTCCCATGTACAAAATTAGAACTCTGCAACGCATGTACAAAAACTCAACAACGCAACTTTTGCAAAAATCAAGTACCAAAAAGCCAGCAGCACCAGGCCGGCGACCGCTCTACTACTACACCGACGACCCCTATCACTACTACATCGGCGACATCCCCTCCTACTACACCAGCGAACCCTCTCCTAAGACGCCGTCGAACCATCACACAAGGGGGAGCGCCACCACGAGCGCCGTGTAGCCGCCGGGGAGAGCACAAATATTTATGTGGAAGGCACAGAGGAAAAATCACAGGGGACCACCACCATCACCGCCTACCCAAATCAGCCAGAAAATGGGGGCAAGGATCTCAGATCCATACATGCTTGAGTCATTGCCGGCAACCGCCGATCCCGAACCCGTCGTCGTCGCCACCGAAGTGGATAAGCCCCGATCGGTACAACTAGAACTGGACACTTGAGATGATAACTGGATAGTATGGCTCTGGGATTGCTTTCTCGCAGGGAGTCGAGGAAGGATCTCTGGGCGAGGTTGTTAACACTACTACTACTACTTTACATTATGCTAATCTGCAATCTTCTAATGCTGCAAGACCGATGAAGATGCTGAAGATGCTAGACTTCGATAGGACTAGGCTTTCCCATCTATTCTGGCATTTCTGTAGCCCAGTCCACATATACAACCTCCTTTGATAATGTTGCATATGTAGCGTAGATCCTTGCTTGCTGAGTACTTCGGATGAGTACTCACGGTTGCTTTGCTTTCTTTTTCTTCCCATATCTTTTGATGCAACCAGATGACGGAGCCCCTGAGCCAGCTACCCCCGCCGACGGCTACTACTACTACCCTCCCAGCGAGTACTACTACGAGGAGCCGACCGACGACCAGGAGTAGGTTTGGAGGGTCCCAGGCAGGAGGCCTGCGCCTTTCGATCGTAGTGTTTTCTTTTGCCCCACCTTCTTAAGGGCTTATTCTGTGTTTTCTTTTATATCTGTACTCAGATATCTGATGCTTCCGCTGACGCTTGTGCGCAAGCTTATGTATTCGAGCCCTCGAGGCCCCTGACTTGTAATATAAAGCTTGTATGACTTTATTTATGTTTTAGACTTGCGTTGTGATATCTTTAAGTGAGTCCTTAGGCTTGATCATGTGCATTTGCGTGTATGATTAGTGCATGATTATGCCGGGGTCATCACAGGTTGGTATCAGAGCCGACTGCCTCTAGGAATCCCCCTTTCCAACTCCTTGGCCGAAGTTGAGTCTAGTAACCGAAAACTGTTTTACTAACTGGGCTGTGTGGCTTACGGGACCACGTCGCCAACTGGGTGGTATTAGGATCTTTTATTCCTCGTCTAATACTCTGGGACTCTGATCTCTCTCCCTTTCGGGTCAAAATTTTTACTAACTCCAACATTAGGTTCTCGTGAGCACATCCACCCGGAGTTCTGAGTTTACCCCCCCCCCCCCCCTTGCTTCAAGACTTTGGGCCAGGTTCTGCTTACAGGATCCTTTTATCGAGGGCACCCTGTGTTGTCACTTGCAGAATTCTCGCTCCATCAGTTTCTCCGACGTTGATGTAGCCTTTGCTATGTCTCGTTGTGTACTTCCTTACCGCGTGCCTGCGTGCTGTCTACCATATCTAGATTTCAAATTTGCGTCGTTATGCTGTCCATTGTAACCCACACTGTGTATGGATCTGTATGTCTTAATTGACTATTGTTCAGTATCCATTACATTACTTAATTATTGTCATGTTACATCATGCCTGTCGCTAAACTCCTGCAATAGCTTTTGCTAAACTACCCCTGTTGAATTTAGCAGGATGGGTGACAATAATCCACCACCGCCAGATTATATGGCAGCTATGATGCAACAATTCGAACTCAACCGTCAGTTCATGACTAGGATTATGGATCAGTTCCCTTGTCCCAATGCCAACCAGCAGCCAGCTTCAATTACACTACCCAAGTTTGTGTGTCTCAACCCATCGATATTCCGCAACACAGTTAATCAGCTGGATGCCGATGACTGGCTGCGTGACATCTTCTATGAGATGGAGTCAGCTGATGTTCCTCCTGTCAGCTATGTCAGTTTCGCGACATACTTCCTGAAGGGACCCGTAGCACAATGGTGGGCCACTCACAGACAGACACTACCTCCTGGAACTGTCGTCAACTTTGTGGAATTCAAGGCTGCTTTTCGTGCCCGGTATATTCCGCAAGGAGTTATAGATCGGAAGAAGGCCGAGTTTCGTAGCCTCGTTCAGGGCAACAAGACTATGGAGGTCTACCAGCAAGAGTTCCTTGACTTGTCTCGCTACGCAGAAGAAGACATTCCCACTGATGCTCATAGGCAGGAGAAGTTCCGTGATGGGCTACACCATGACATTCAGCTAGCCCTGCTCGTCCAAGACTTTCCTGACTTTGCCACCTTGGTGAACAAGGCTATTATGGTCGAGACTGGTCTGAAGAAGCACAAGGAAGCGACCAGACGCACCCGTGAAGCGGGCTCATCTTCGGGCTCGTCTTCTCAGAAGCGACGTTTATGGATTCCTCACAGCATGTACCGTCCAACCGCTCCAGTGTGCAGACCTACTTATGCTGCACCTTGTCTGCCTCCTCCACCACCGAGGCAGCCTCTTCAAGTTGCACCACCTCGAGCTCCTGCACCACGTCCAGACAGTGACCTCTGCTTCAAGTGTGGCCAGCCAGGTCACCGTGCCAGAGAGTGCTCACAGAGTCAGAATCAGCTAGCCCTTCCTCCTGCTGGCCGTGGTAATGGCCATGGAATTTCTTAGCCTCGCAACAACAATGTCAGGCCTTCTCATGGTCGTGGACAGTACTACCACGTCAACATGGCTGAAGCTCAGGATCAACCAGAAACTGTGATGGGTACACTCCTTGTTAACTCAGTACCTGCATCTGTTTTATTCGATTCAGGAGCATCGCATTCATTCATGTCAGAACGCTTCGCACGCATGCATGACATTAAGTGTGAACACATGAACACTTCATTAGTGGTACATACTCCCGCGGGCGGCTGCCGAACCTTCGTGGTTAGCTATAATATTCCCATTGAAATTGAAGGGATGACATTTCTTGTCTCTCCCATTATCCTGAAATCTTCCAAAATTGATCTTATTCTGGGAATGGATTGGTTGAAGGCTCATTATGCCTCAATCAATTGTGCCACCAAAGCTGTTCATCTTCTGCACCCATCAGATGAACTAGTACATTATCATGCTCACCTCACTCAGAACGTCGAGGCTCAGATTTATGCCTTGAATGCGTTAAATGCTTCTTCGCTTGAGGGGATCGAAAACATTCCAGTCGTTTGTGACTTCTAGGATGTATTTCCAGAAGAACTTCCAGGAATACCCCCGGCTAGAGCTGTTGAGTTTGTCATCGACTTGAAACCCAGCACTACCCCTATTGCGAAGCGTCCTTATAAGATGCCTCCGCACCACCTTCTCGAGCTTAAGGAAGAAATTGACAAGTCACTTAAGAAGGGTTTCATCTGCTCTAGTTCCTCTACCTGGGGAGCACCTTCTCTCTTTGTCAAGAAGAAAGATGGTACGAACAGGTTGGTTCAAGATTACCGTCCTATCAACCAGGTAACCATTCAGAATAAATATCCGCTTCCCCGGATCAATGATTTGTACGAACAACTTGCTGGATCTACGGTGTTCTCTAAACTCGACTTGAGGTTGGGTTATCACCAGATCTGTGTTCGCGAAGAGGATATTCTGAAGACCGCCTTTGTTACTCATTATGGTTCCTACGAGTACACCGTTATGTCATTTGGTTTAACAAATTCTCCAGCTACGTTCTCCCGCCTGATGAATTATATCTTCATGGATTACCTCGACAAGTTCATTGTGGTTTATCTGGATGATATTCTGGTATACTCGAAGAATAAGGAAGAACATGCTGAACATCTTTGCCTTGTTCTGGAGAGGCATCGAGAACACAAGTTGTATGCCAAGTAATCTAAATGTGAATTCTGGCTTTCTGAAGTAACCTACCTTGGACATGTGATTTCCAAGGACGGTATCGCTGTTAACCCGGAGCGTGTTCAGGCTATTCTTGACTGGACTCCTCCGAAGAATGCCAAGCAAGTCAGAACTTTTCTCGGCCTTGCAAGTTATTGCCGTCGATTCGTCGAGAATTTTTCCAAGATTGCCAAGCCCCTGACTAATCTGCTTCACAAAGGCATTAAGTTTGAGTGGATAGACAAATGTCAGGGAAGTTTCCAGACCCTCAAGGACAAGCTAACCTCTGCTCCAGTGCTTGCTCCTCCGGTTTCTCGCAAAGACTTTGTGATATATTGCGATGCCTCTCGTCAAGGATAAGGCTGCGTCCTAATGCAAGAACGAAGAGTAATTGCGTATGGCTCAGGACAATTGCGTCCGCATGAAGAAAACTATCCAGTGCATGATCTTGAACTTGCTGCTGTGATCTATGCTTTGAAGCAGCGGTGGCATTACCTTCTTGGTAACCGGTGTGAGATATATACTGATCATCAAAGCTTGAAGTATTTGTTTACTCAGCCAGAACTTAATCTCCATCAACAGCAATGGTTGGAAACAATCACGGACTATAACTGTGGTATTTCATATACCCCGGGCAAGGCTAATGTGATGGCTGATGCCTTGAGCCGCAAGTCCTACTGTAATAACCTCATGGTTAAGCGAGCTCAACCCCATCTTTATGAAGAACTGCGCAAGTTGAACCTTCGAATCGTTCCGCAGGGTTCTCTTAATAACCTTGTCGTACAGCCAGATCTTGAAAAGGCTGTTAAGCGTGCGCAGGCTAAAGATGCTGAAGTAGATCTGATGAAGAAGGAGCTTCACCTTGAGAAGTACAGGGATTTCTCGATTGCTAAAGATCGAACCTTGTATTTCAGAGACCGCATTGTGGTACCTCGCTTCGAACTTACGACTGACAAAGTCATGAAGGAGGCACATGATACACCGCTGTCTATCCATCCGGGTAGCACCAAGATGTATCGTGATCTCCGTCAAAGGTACTGGTGGTCCAAAATGAAGCAGGACATTGCTCGATACGTTGCTGAATGTGACGTTTGCCGTCGCATGAAAGCAGAACATCAGAAGCCTGCTGGAATTCTGCAACCGCTCCCTATTCCTCTATGGAAATGGGATAAAGTGCAAATGGATTTCATTACTGGTCTTCCCAAGTCTCAGAAGGGTCACGATGCTATTCTTGTCGTTGTCGACCAACTTTCTAAAGTTGCTCACTTTCTGCCTGTCAAGGAAACTATCACTGCAAGTCAGTTAGTAGAGTTATATATCTCCAGAATGGTTTCACTCCATGGTATTCCGAAGGAGATCAGTTCGGACCGTGGATGTCTTTTCACTTCCAAGTTCTGTGAAAGTTTCCAAGAAGCTATGGGAACTCACATCACCTGGAGTTCGGATTATCATCCCCAGTCCCAAGGCCAAGTTGAACGAGTGAATCAAGTACTTGAAGACATGCTTCGGGCTTGTGTTATATCCTTTGGCAAGAAATGGGAGGAATCTCCCCTGTTTGCCGAATTCTCTTATAATAACAGCTATCAAGCCAGCTTGAAAATGGCCCCCCTTCGAAGTACTTTATGGACGTAAGTGTCGAACCCCTCTGAATTGGTCAGAAACTGGGGAACGACCACTCGTGGGACCAGACATTATCCAACACGCTGAAGAACAAGTCCGCATTGTCCGAGAAAATCTCAAGGCGGCTTAGGACCGTCAGAAGAGCAACTATGATCGCAAACGATGGGGTTTGACCTATCAACCTGGTGATCAAGCCTATCTTCGTGTCACTCCTATGAAGGGCACTCGTCGTTTCGGAATCAAGGGCAAGCTAGCTCCACGCTACATCGGCCCCTTTCGCATTATTGCCAGACGTGGATAGGTGGCTTATAAATTGGAGTTGCCACCGCAATTCTCTCATATCCACGACGTCTTCCATGTGTCGCAACTTCGTAAATGCTTCAAGGAATCTCCGCACCGTGCAATGGATCACGAGATGCTCGAATTGCAAGATGATCTTTCTTATAAGGAGCATCCGATCCGTATCCTCGATAAAGCTGAACGTCGAACTCGTCAGAAAACGACCAAGTTCCTGAAAGTGCAGTGGTCAAATCATACTGAAGATGAAGCCACTTGGGAACGCGAGGATCATCTTCGGGAAGAATACCCCGACCTCTTTCCTTCTACCTCCTAAATTCTCGGGACGAGAATTTCTTTTAGAGGAGGAGAATTTGTAACACCCCTGTTTAATAAGCACTATGACACTTTGCTAATTATGCCAAGTCATCAACATCTGCATTGCATGATCGCAGTGGTTAAACACTTCAACTCAAGTTCTTCACTGAATCCAATTTAAATTCAAAGTGCAAAATAAAGTTGCTCAAAACTTGCTAGAAAAATGTTCATCATATGACAAATATTCCATAATAATTACTTGTCAAGGAACACAACATCACTTATGTGCAAGATGAGCATTAGCACCCATAACAGCACCAATTCAACATTTTTAAATGCTATCCTAATTATGAAAAATTCAAATGAAATCATTTGCCCTTCTAACTTTTCATTGCAGTGCATATTATGGTATTGCATTTATGTGGCTAAGTCACATATTTTGCAAAAGTCATATGGACTTAGAAATAAATGTAACAGAAAAGAATAAAAGAAAATGGAAAAAAGGACTAACTGGCTGGGCCTAAGTGCACAGTGCACCCAGCCCAGTCCAGCTGGCCCACTCCTTCCTCCCCCTTCTCTCTCCCTCATGTGTTGACGCCCCCGTGGCTGCCGCTCGCTCCTCCAGCCGTTCTTCGACACGCCAACAACCACCGACAGGAGAGGATAAGGCCAACCCCCTCCGTCCATTCCCCCTGGTCGTCTGCACTCTCCCCATATCCTCTCCTTCTCCACAGCACTCTCCTTTCCCCCTCCAGATCCACAGCGCCGAGCACGCCCATGGCCGTGCCACCGAGCCCCTCCGACCTCGCCTTCGTGCCCTCGCGCTCCGGGGCCCTCGTCTTCATCGAGCTAGAGCTCTGCTTCGACTCGGGGAGCAGCGCAGAGTCCTCCTGGTCTCCGTCAACTACCGCGGCCACCGGAACCTCGCCGCCGGCGATCTCCATCCTCTGCAGCTACTAAACTTCGCGTCGGTCACCGTGTGCCCCTACGTGAGCACTGTTGTCCCCTCTTTTTCTCCCCTGCGCCTTTGCATAGCTGTAGCCGTCCTACCGCGCTGCCGAGCTCCGGCCGCTGCCTGTCGTTTCGTTGTCACGACCACAATCGGCCGAGCTCGCGTCCGAGCACTCCAGTGTGCTCCTGACACTGCCAGGAGTCCGTCGAACCCTTCAGCCCCTCTTCCCGTGCCCTTTGTCGACGAACCCGAGCTCACCCAAAATGGCCACCGCTCCATCTCGTCGCCGTTGTCTTTTCCTGCCTCCCCTGCTACGGCCGAGGGCACCAATCGACGCGGCGTGCGAAGCCCGTTCGAACGCACCCACGCACGCCCGAAACCGAGCCCCGTAGCGCGATTCCGGCCAACTCCGGCGAGGCGCCGCCGTTGTTTTGGTCGCCGGAGCCACTCCGGTGGTGGCCGCCGACGTGGCTGGTCTGGGACCACCCCAGAGCCACTGCCAGTGGGCCCCGCGGGCCCCAGTTGATTGGGTTGACCCAGTCAACTGCTGGCTGGGCAGCTCTGACCCACTGACATGCGGGCCCCACCACAGATTAGCTAAATAAAATGTTTTATAATTAAAAACTAATTAGTTAAACTAATTACCCACTGACAAATGGGGCCCACACCCCTAATTAACTCTGTTAGTTAGTTTAAAGCACTGTTAAGCTAACAGAGGCTAACATGTGGGACCCACTGGACCCATAGGTCAGGTTTGACCTGGTCAGCCGACCAGTAGACTGCTGTCATCATCATTAAGTCATGCTGATGTCAAAATTCAAATTTCAATAATTCTGTTAATTTAAATAAATCCAGAAAATACTTAAAACTTTAGAAACATCATAGAAAATAATCCGTAGCTCGAATCGAAAAACTTTCTACATGAAAGTTGCTCAGAACGACGAGACGAATCTGGTCGTGTCGTCTGTTTTCATGTCGGAACCCTCTACGTAGGTGAACCCGCAACTTTGAGACTGACTCCGGTAGATGAATAGTGCATATACAGCGGAAAATAAATCCAACTTAAATCCTAAAATAACTAAAATGGCTTAAACATACTTTTAGGCAACCCTGCACTGCATCCTAGGCATAGCATGCTCTGTATTGCATTATTGCTGTGTATTTATTTGTTTCCTCCCCCTCTTCTCTCTTGTTAGACCCCGATACCGACGTAGTCCCCGAGGCCGACGCAGCTCCGGAGTACGACTACGCCCCTGACGACCAGACACTTGCCGCAGAGCTTCCAGGCAAGCACCCCCCTTTTGAGCATACCGATATCGCCTATTCTTCTCTCTCTTATGCTTGCATTAGAAGTTGCTGTTGTTACTGTTATCCTATTTCTGCTGCAGAGCCTGTTTATTGTAACCTGCTATTGTTACCTACCTGCTTATCCTAAACTGTTTAGTATAGGTTGGGTAGAGACCCATCAGAGACCCCACTTTATCCCTACTGCCCCGCTGGATTATCAGAAGACCCGATCAACGGGACCGAAGACCAGGCCCCGGCATCGCACATCACTTCCCCCTTAGTTGCTCGACACTATTGGGTTACTATCGAGTGCCGAGGGTGATACCTCGTCAGCACTTCTGATGATAACCTTGTAGGTTAGTTAATCGGTCGTGGTCAGCGAGGGTGATTCCTCCTACACCACCCCCGATAACGACGTCGTCGTGCAACTTCTCAAGTGTGGACCTCGAGGGTGATTCCTCCTTCGTTCACCTTGACGATAACATCAGGTGGAATTCCGTCGAGGGTGATTCCTCAGGGTTCCCTTTGGTGTTAGACACACGGTTACTATGGTTACTATGACTTTACACTGAACCATGTTACTAAAGACGGGTCGGCCCTGAGGGGTACCCGCATGAGCATAATTGCGAAGTGATGTGGAGACGGGTTGACCCGGAAGGTGCCCGAGAGATGAATACGAGGCGTGGCCGGGAATTCTTAGCCCTTGCCGCAAGTCCTCGAGACGGGGCGACGGGGTCACATCGATCGTGAGTCTCTGCTCGTTACCGTGCACTACTAATCCACTAACGGTTTGGATATTTGATTCGAGGGGCCTCTGGCCTGATAGCACTAACCATCACGTGGGCATAATATGGGCGTTCTGCGTCGTATACATCAGCCGAAGCTTAATGGACGTTAGCGACTGAGCGGCGCGCACCGAGTTGGACTGGTTACGCAACCGCGCTTGTATTAAGGGGTTCCCAGGTCTGCTCTCGACGGCCCCGTAACATGCAGGAGTTCCCGGGGCGATGACCCAAGACCCCTGGGGGCATAGGTTTAGTCCGATGTGCTGACCTCTCTATTAACCCTAGGTCGGGTTGCAGCGTATCGTTTGGCCGAGGCCGGGCATGACCCAGAAAAGTGTGTCCGGCTGGAGTTAAGCGAGCGTGGTGGGTAAATTGGTGCACCCCTGCAGGGAAGAAACAATCTATCGATAGCCTGTCCTATGGTAACGGACACTCGGAGTTGTATCCCGATCGGTACAACTAGAACTGGACACATGAGATGATAACTGGATAGTATGGCTCTGGGATTGCTTTCTCGCAGGGAGTCGAGGAAGGATCTCTGGGCGAGGTTGTTAACACTACTACTACTACTACTACTACTTTACATTATGCTAATCTGCACTCTTCTAATGCTGCAAGACCGATGAAGATGCTAGTCTTCGATAGGACTAGGCTTTCCCATCTATTCTGGCATTTCTGCAGCCCAGTCCACATATACAGCCTCCTTTGATAATGTTGCATATGTAGTGTAGATCCTTGCTTGCTGAGTACTTTGGATGAGTACTCACGGTTGCTTTGCTTTCTTTTTATTCCCATATCCTTTTGATGCAACCAGATGACGGAGCCCCTGAGCCAGCTGCCCCCGCCGACGGCTACTACTACTACCCTCCCGGCGAGTACTACTACGAGGAGCCGACCGACGACCAGGAGTAGGTTCGGAGGGTCCCAGGTAGGAGGCCTGCGCCTTTCGATCGTAGTGTTTTCTTTTGCCCCGCCTTCTTAAGGGCTTATTCTGTGTTTTCTTTTATATCTGTACTCAGATATCTGATGCTTCCGCTGATGCTTGTGCGCAAGCTTATGTATTCGAGCCCTCGAGGCCCCTGGCTTGTAATATAAAGCTTGTATGATTTTATTTATGTTTTAGAGTTGTGTTGTGATAGCTTCAAGTGATTCCTTAGGCTTGATCGTGTGCATTTGCGTGTATGGTTAGTGCACGATTAAACCGGGGTCGTCACAATGGTTTGGTTTCTGAGTAGCATACGTCACAGATTCTTTGAAAACCTTCTCAAAAAAATTTGATAGCCTATTGAGATCATATAATGATACCATGCCAAGTTTCATGTTTTTCAGACTTCGTTTATATTTTTTAAATTAAAAAATCAATAAGCTCCATGTTGGTGGTTGAGTCATGCCACCCAGATTTTTTAATTTTCTTTCCATTTCTTGTATAAGACCTAAATATACAATAAAGAACACAAATACCATTTTTCAACCCATTTTTATCCATTATTTCTTGTACTTGAAGTTCATATTTAAATTATATCCTTTAAATGCGTAGAAATGAACTTAACGATTTGAAAATAGTAAACTAACCATGACAAATGCCAAATTTTATGATGGAAGATGTAATGGTGTATTTTGAGTGTAGAAAAACATTCAATGTCAAATGATGAAGCAACTGTCGCTTCGCCTTGAAACCTCGCACCTTCCCTGTCAAAACTGTGATTCTTTCTCGAATATGGTTCGGTTTCTAAACAGTTTACGTTATAAGTTTTGTGGAACATTCTTTAATTTTAATCATAGCCTATTGAGATCATATAATGACACCATGTCAAGTTTCATATTTTTCTGACTTCATTTGCATTTTTTAAACCAATAAGCTACATGTTAGTGGTCGAGCCATGGCACCCTGAGGTTTGGAATTCCATTTCTTTTCTTCGATAAAGCCTAAACATAGACTCAAGAATACAAATAAGTTTTTCAACTCATTTGTGCCCATTATTTAACGCACTTGCAGTTCAAATTTGAATTATATTCGTTAAATACCTAGAAATGCACTTAATGACTTAAATATAGCAAACAAATCCGGAAAAATACTGAATTTTGACATGAAACATGTAATGGTATATGTTGAGTGTAGAAAGGGTTTGAAGGTCAAATGTTGAAACAGCCGACACTTCGCCTTCAAACCTGACCCGTTCCCTTTCGAATCCACGATTCTTCCTTGGACATGGTTAGTTTCTATGCAGTGTACGTCACAACTTTTATGAAAAAGTTTCAAGGTGAAACGTTGCCAGGTTTCATGTTTTGCAGACGTCATTTGCATTTTTTGGAAATTAAAAAATAATAAGCTCCATGCTCAGGGTCGAGCCTTGGCACCCTGATGTTTCGAATTCGTTTTTTCTTGGATAAGACCTAAACAGAAATTCAAGAAAAGAAATATCATTTTTCAACCCATTTTTGCCTATTATTTCACGTACTTGTAGTTCAAATTTGAATTATATGCATTAAATGACTATAAATGCACTTAATACCTTAAAAATATTAAACGAGCCCTGAAAACCACCAATTTTAACATGGAATATGTAATGGTATTTGTTGAGTGCAGAACTTTTTTATGGTCAAACAATGAAGCAATTGTCGCTTCGCCTTGTAATCTGACATTTTTCCTATCAAAACTACAATTCTTCCTTGGAGATGGTTTGGTTTCTGAGTAGCATACGTCACAAATTTTGTGAAAACCTTCTCAAAATTTTACCATAGCCTATTGAGATCATATAATGATACCATGCCAAGTTTCATGTTTTTCAGACTTCGTTTATATTTTTTAAATTAAAAAATCAATAAGCTCCGTGTTGGTGGTCGAGTCTTGCCACCCAGATTTTTAAAATTTCTTTTTATTTCTTGTATAAGATCTAAATATACAATAAAGAACACAAATACCATTTTTTAACCCATTTTTATCCATTATTTATTGTACTTGTAGTTCATATTTAAATTATATCCTTTAAATGCGTAGAAATGAACTTAATGATTTGAAAATAGCAAACTAACCATGAAAATGGCCAAATTTTATGATGGAAGTTTGTAATGGTGTATTTTGAGTGTAGAAAAACTTTCAAGGTCAAATGATGAAGCAACTATCGTTTCGCCTTGAAACCTCTCACCTTCCCTTTCAAAACTGCGATTCTTTCTCGAAGATGGTTTGGTTTCTAAACAGTTTATATTATAACTTTTGTGAAACATTCTTAAATTTTAATCATAGCCTATTGAGATCATATACTGACAACATGTGAAGTTTCATATTTTTCTGACTTCATTTGCATTTTTTGAACCAATAAGCAACATGTTAGTGGTCGAGCCTTGGCACCCTGAGGTATGGAATTCCCTTTCTTTTCTTCGGTAAGGCCTAAACATAGACTCAAGAATACAAATAAGATTTTTCAACTCATTTGGGCCCATTATTTCACGCACTTGCAGTTCAAAGTTAAATTATATCCGTTAAATACCTAGAAATGCACTTAATAACTTAAATATAGCGAACAAATCCCAAAAAATACCGAATTTTGACATGGAACATGTAATGGTGTATGTTGAGTGTAGAAAACGTTTGAAGGTCAAACGTTGAAACAGCCGACACTTCGCCTTCAAACCTGACACATTCCCTTTTGAATCCACGATTCTTCCTCGGACATGGTTCGGTTTCTAAGCAGTGTACGTCACAACTTTTACGAAAAAGTTTCAATGTCAAACGTTGCCAGGTTTCATGTTTTGCAGACGTCATTTGCATTTTTTGGAACTAAAAAATAATAAGCTCCATGCTCAGGGGCGAGCCTTGGCACCCTGATGTTTCGAATTCCTTTTTTCGTGGATAAGACCTAAACATAAATTCAAGAACAGAAATAAGAGTTTTCAACCCATTGTTGTCAACTCTTACATGCACGTGCAGTTCAAATTTGAATTATATCCGTTAAATGCATTGAAATTTGAATTATACTCCTTGAACTAGCGCGTCTAAGAAATCCTGGTCCCATTCCTATCACACCCAATTGGGCGGTCGAGCCGTCGCAACTAGCAAATGTTTGATATTACAAGGTACAAGCTAATTAAACTTTCTAAGATCACGTTGGCCCGGCCCTAGATAACCATTACCTCTCAACAATAACGACATCACAACATTTCCACAACCATTCCTCCGGCATGCCCAACACCACCAGAATCGGGAAATATACCGAGTGCCAAAAACACCAGGTAAACAGTGAAATACACTCGGTAAAGTCTTTCCCTAGTACTCGGTAAACGACACTCGGGGTCTATCCCGTCGGAGAAGTAGAATTTGTCAAGTGGCAAACACTCAGGAAAGGTTGATGATTTCGCCGTGTGTTCGGCAATACACTCGGGAAGACAAACTCTCGGTAAATTTCATTCTTAACAGAATAAATAACCGGCGCCGGATAATTCCCGAGTGCCAGCACTCTGGAAACACAGTACACGTGGTCACCAACCGCAGCAATTGCCCGGCATAGAGAACACTCGGGAAACTTACTGAACAGAACATTAAAAAAATATCCAGGCTGTAGCAAGCAAAAATGTGATAATATGAACATATCAATTTTCACACACAACCATATATACCCAATTTAGCTCTCACACTCATCACAACATACATGTAGGTCCAGCACATCATATATGTCCACACCCATAGTTCCAATTAGTGCTTCATCGACACAATTACTTATTATCAGCTGTCTGTTACAACTAAAGCCTTGCGAGTACAAATTGTACGATAAGAGTGGAAACCACATCACTATATTCAGCTAAAGCACTAAAAGCTCACATCTAACAGCAACACTCTGCATGTCATTCATGAACACGTTATGTTTCAACAATCACAGCTAACAGCAAGCACTAGTGCAGATGATCAGATTCTACTAGTCCACGAGTTTCTAGCAAATCTTTTATCTCACATCTAGATGAGGAGGAGCTGCATGCCACATCAGATCGTCAGCTACTCGCTCATGTAGTAGGGGAGGTTTCGGACGTGGGCTTGGAGGAAGCCGGGCTTAGCTCATTGCTTGAGTTTACAGCTTCCGGTCGTAAATCCAAGTCGGACCATTCGAAAAAATGTCATAAGTCCTCTAAGAGGGCGAAATTTTCTAAATCTCCTATTGTTTTCTCATGAATGGCATGTTCTTTAATAGCAGAGATCTTGATGACTTGGCTAAACATTTATTCATTGCGGAATGTAATAGGGAGCACAATTTAGACTTCTTGGCTTTATCTGAAACGGGGAGACGTGATTTCTCAGTACGTCTTCTTAACCGTCTTTCTGGCGGGATAGACTATACTTGGATTTCACGGCCACCTCAAGGTCGTTCTGGGGGCATTTTACTTGGCGTAAATACAGGGATTATGGATGTGTCGGCTAGTTCGGATGGTGAGTTTCACATTAAACTCCATATCTGGAACAAAGCTGACAACTTCACATGGACCCTCGTCGTTGTGTATGGAGCAGCCCACGATGAGTTCAAGGCCGATTTTCTCCGTGAATAGGTTAATCTGGCAAAGGATAATCCCTACCCCATTCTTATCGGTGGGGATTTTAATTTGCTACGATTTCCAAATGAGAAAAGCCAAGGTAGGTTTGATAATCATTGGCCTTTCCTTTTCAACGCTGTCATAGACAGTCTAGATTTGCGAGAGGTTTCCATGACTGGAAGACAGTTCACTTGGGCGAACAGTCTTCCGGAACCGACATATGAGAAACTAGACCGCGTATTAATAGATACCGGCTGGGAATCCAGATTCCCTATGGTTTCTGTACGCGCTCTACCTCGTATAGAGGATATCTCAGACCACGCACCCATCCTTTTAACTACTGGATTGCCACAACCGCAGCACAGACGCAAGTTCAAGTTCGAATTGGGTTGGTTGCATCGGGATGGATTCCATGACATGGTCAAGAAGGTGTGGGATAAACCGGTTGCCAGGCTTACACCAATACACAAATGGAACAACAAAATGCGTGCATTACATAAGTTCCTTGGTGGTTGGGCTAGGCACACTGCGGGTATCCTCAAAAAGGAGAAGCTTCGTCTGTCATCTATCATTGATGAATTAGAAGCTTTGGCAGAGGTTAGACCTCTATCTGAGCACGAAATCGAGATCAAGAGTCATTCGAATGCACAGCTAGCATGCTGCGTGAGGAGGAACTCAAATGGTACCAACATAGTAACTCTCAATTTATCCTGAAAGGTGATTCGAATACTAGATATTTCCATGGAGTCGCCAATGGCAGGCACCGGAAGAAAGTTATTCATTCCCTACAACAGGATGAGGGCACGATCGAGGGGCATGAGCAACTTAAATCTTATATCACTAATTATTATAAAAATTTGTTCGGAGCCCCAGAGGAAGGAAACTTCTCAATGGACAAGTCCTGAACAGATGACATCCCACAGGTCTCTGATGAGGAAAACAGCCTTCTAACAGCCCCATACTCTGATGAGGAAGTTAGAAAGGTGGTTTTCCTAATGGAGCACAACAAAGCCCCGGGTCCAGATGGTTTTCCCGCTGAGTTCTATCAGAACTTCTGGGAAGTCATCAAGCCGGATCTTCTACTTTTGTTTAGCGACCTACATGCTGGCCATCTGGAATTGTTTCGCTTAAACTTCGCTGAGATTATTTTATTTTATTACCTAAGGTTAATGAGGTTGAAAGGATACAACAATATAGACCTATTTGCCTCCTTAATGTTAGTTTTAAAATATTCACGAACGTTGCGACTATTAGGCTAAATTCGGTTGCTGAACATGGGATTCGTCCTTCACAGACTGCTTTTATGCAAGGAAGAAACATCCTAGATGGAGTTGTTATCCTTCATGAAACGGTCCACGAATTACATCGGAAAAAGTTGAATGGGATGGTACTCAAAATAGACTTCGAAAAAGCTTATGACAAAGTCAAATGGCCATTTGTTCAACAGACTCTCAGAATGAAAGGTTTTTCTGCAGAGTGGTGCGCTATGATCCATAGCTTCGTTCTAGAGGTAGTGTTGTCATTAAGGTCAATGGTGACATTGGACACTATTTCCAAACAAAGAAGGGATTGCGACAAGGTGACTCGTTATCGCCCTTGCTATTCAATATAGTGGCGGATATGCTAGCGGTCATGATTGAGCGTGCCAAGGTTGATGACCAAATTGATGGGATAGTAAGTCATCTAGTTGATGGTGGTCTCTCTATACTTCAATATGCCGACGATGCGATTCTCTTCATGGATCATGACCTCAAGAAAACGAGAAATCAGCATTCAAGCAACTCTCTGGTCTGAAGATCAACTTTCATAAAAGTGAATTGTTTTGTTTTGGCGAGGCTCAAGACGAGGCCCACCTATACGTTGAACAGTTCGGATGTGGGTTGGGCCAGTTTCCGATCACATATTTGGGGATACCGATACATTATCGGAGACTCACAAATGCTGAATGGAAACACGTCAAGGAGAGGCTGCGAAAAAGACTTAGCAGTTGGAAAGGTAAACTGTTGTCTCTGGGTGGAAGATTGGTCCTCATAAACTCAGTACTAAGAAATATGGTACTATATATGATTTCCTTCTTCCAGTTGCCAAAAGGAGTTTTACATAGATTGGATTATTTCCGATCAAGATTCTTTTGGCAAGGCGATAGCGAACGAAAGAAATATCGACTGGCTAAATGGAGTGTGGTTTGCCGTCCCAAAGACCAAGGCGGGTTGGGAATTCATGACCTTGAGGTTAAGAATAGGGCCCTCCTCGGCAAATGGTTATTTAAATTACTGACGGAAGATGGTATGGCAAACCCTCCTGAGGAGGAAATATGTGAGTTCCAAGGCGGTATCCCAATTATACTGGAAGCCTGGGGATTCTCACTTTTGGGCGGGTCTAATGGCTACGAAGAAATATTTCTTCTCCTATGGATCCTTCTCCATTATGGACGGCTCGAAAATTAGATTCTGGGAGGACAAGTGGCTAGGAAATGCCATACTCGGGAACAGTATCCGGCTCTATACAACATTGTGCGTCACAAGGGGGATACTATTGCCACTATAATGGAATCATTTCCGCCAAATGTGACGTTCAGACGAGATTTAATTGGACCCAGACTCCAATCGTGGTACATCCTGCTGCAATGGTTGTCCACGGTGCAATTGTCATATGGGTCTGATGTATTTCGATGGAACCTACACGGGAAGGGACAATTCTCAGTGGAGTCTATGTATAGAGCAATAATCCAGTCTGATGTGCCAGTTGATAATAACAAGAAGATCTGGAAGATGAAGATACCTCTTAAGAATAAAATATTTGCATGGTATCTTCATCGCGGAGTCATTCTTCCTAAAGATAACCTTATCAAGAGGAATTGGCATGGAAGTTCGCAATGTTTCTTTTGTCATCATGATGAGACAATAAAACATTTATTCTTCTAATGCAAATTGGCTCGGTCTATATGGTCAGTCATCCAGATAGCTTCCGACTTGTATCCTCCTTGTAGTGTTGCTAATGTATTTGGCAACTGGTTACATGGGATTGATCACAGGTTTAGAACTCTTCTTAGGGTCGGAGCGCTTGCCGTTATTTGGTCGCTTTGGTTATGTAGAAATGGTAAGGTTTTTAACGATAAAAGTACTTCTCTAATGCAGGTTATCTACAGATGTACCGGGACTCTTCGTTTATGGTCCTCTCTACAACGCGCGGATAATCGAGACATATTTATGGAGGTGTGTACACGATTGGAGGATACGGCGAGGGATACTTTTATCCAACATGGGTGGCAGCATGATCTTAGAATTGGCCCACCTCCGCTTTAGGCGTTATACGGACTCTACATGTTTCTTTGTATTCCGCCTTTTTATTTTTTTGTTTGTGCGAGAGTATTTTATTTGGCTGTGTGCATCTTAGTTATGCAGAGGCCGGGGGTAATGCTTAAAGTTTTTAATTAATAAAGCGCCCCTTTTCGAAAAAAAACAGTTCTGTTACTCATGCCAAAATTAACAGGAAACTAAATCAAGAACTTGTAACTCATGGCCAGAAGGATTACATACCTTGTTGATGGCAGTTCTGTTGAACCATAATTAGCATCAATGCAAATTCCTTTAGATGACAGCGCAGCTAGTTCATGTACTGAACAATCATGTTTTTCTGCACAGAACAGCTTATGAAAAGATATTTCAGTTATACAAACATGCATGGGACTTTTACTGACGAAAAAAATAGGAATTAATGGACTAGAAATCTCATTAGATCATAACTAGTATACATACATGCATTGGAGGGGGTAGGACTCAGTCTAACTGTACACAGTTCTGAATGAAACAGAGTGGCTGAGTTACTGTCAACTTGGTAACAGTAAAGCTTCCAGCAGGTGTTGATAGCACGGTTAGGTCTTTATATTTCCATTGTGAATTAGCTTCAGAGATAAAAGGTACATTAGCTTCAGAGGTAAGACGTGCATTGCAATAACAAAGAGTTTATCTCCTAATCCTAGAGCATCCACGACACTGTGTCCCACAAATAAATTGATCCATCAAAATTTCTAAAATGGCCCAAAGAATTAGAGAAAGAGGAAATGGAGAAACTGCATACATCTCTTAAGTTGATAACCTGAAACCTGTCTCTTGGATCGGAAATACTAATGACTCGGCTTGAATCTAAAATAAAGATGCAAGGGGCTGCTATCGTTAATGAAACCGCACATTAGACCTTAATATTATTGAATCTGTCACCTATATAATGAGGAGGAACAGTGAATGAATAAAGCAAAAGATGTATTAGTTCAATATAAAGACCCTCTAATAAAGTGATACCATCTTTGTATATTTTACAGTACCTGAATAATAGGTGCAAACATACTATCTAGTAGCAACTTCCCTTGTTTAATGATCTTACGACAAGAAAAAGACATGTTAGCAGGAAGTTACCAATACAAACTAGCAAGAGAAAAAAAAATTGTTTGTACTCTAGTAACCAAAAGAGAATACATGGTAAGAAACTAAAGAAGCTTTACTATAGTCACCAAAAGAGAATACAGTATATGGTAAGAAACTAAAGAAGCTCACAAGAAAATAATTGCTGCAGACAGGCAACAATGTTCAGTTCATGGCCAAACAAAATATACAAACACAGTGAAGAAACAAACCCAACCTTTTCAAGATCATCATTTGGAACCACAACTAGCAAACAATACATTGGAGTATATCACCTAGTTAGCCATTTACGCACTGTATCCTTGGACCAACCAAAATAAAATATAGTCCAATTTCAGTCAATAGTCATTTACACATTATATCCATAGTCATTTATGGTTCAGTTAACCTAGAGACATATTTGACCAATTCAGATTAGAAGGAAACATCCACCATAAACACCTGATTCCAATATCTCTGCCACTTCAAAGTACGCAGATCCCCAATTCTTTGAGGAACCTAAAAGATCTTAGACTGAACAGGCAACAACCGACTTGCTATGGTTGCTGAATTCCCCCTAAGATCCAAAGCCTATCCTCACCAGGTATGTGTCAGGGATCACGCCAAGATCAACACACTCACGGCGAGCCGGCGATGAACTGGAGCTCTACACACGCGAGCCCATGGAAAACACACAGACCACGCACGACACAGAGACGAGTTTTGCGACACGCTTAACTGCGTCTTTTCTGGGCTTCTTTCTTTTATTCCATCAGCCAACAGAACGGAACGTAAAATCCGCCATAATCCACTTAGTGCGCGTGCCATCCCACATGCAATGGATCGTGCCGAAGGACTCGGTACAAAAACAACCTATCAACGACCTGGCCGCAACGCGTTTCTGAACGATAACAATACCACCAAAGCTATGTTATTCTCACGTGAACACACCTCACGAGTAGCAAGAAAACAGGACAACTGAAACCTGATGGAACAAGATTAGAAGTAGTCAACAATCACCTCTCTAAGCTTGGTGCATATTCTTCATGATGTGCATGCCAATGCGCTCTCTCATCTCCTAGTACGTGACTCTTCCGAGGGCCTTTGTCAGTATGTCAGCTAACTGATCTTTGGTGCCAACATGTTCAATGCCAATGTCTCCATTCTCCACACACTCTCTGATATGATAAAGTGATACCGGATATCAATATGTTTACTTCTTTCATGATAAACCGGATTCTTGCTTAAGGAGATAGCTGACTGGTTGTCGATCCTCAACAACACCTGATCGACCTCTGTTACCTCGAGATCAGCTAGTAATTTGCCCAGCCAAATTCCCTGACAAGCTGCAGCTGCACCGGCAATATATTCAGCCTCACAAGAGGACACTGCAATAATTTTTTGTTTCTGAGAGGTCCAGCTGATAGGACTCGACGTCTCGATCCCAGGTAGAAAATCATTTTTTTTGAAAAGGAGGATTACCCTCGGCCTCTGCATCCAGCAATGCACACAGCCATTTTATTATATTATTCAACAGAGCCCAGCAAAACAAATACATAGATCGACCCAAAGCCACCTTCCTGCAACTACCGTCGCAACACCTACAAGCTTGATGATGTGCCTTGACCTCGCATCAACACACAACATCTATTCCGGTGGCCTCACCAAGCAGCCAGCCGGCAAGCCGAGAGCACCAACCGGTCTAGCTAGACCCTCTACGCGCACCGCATGCGCATACTCTAGAATCAGCCGCCGCCATCTTTCGCCGTCCCACCTTCAGGAGCGATCAACGCATTCACCTTGCCAGGCTATTCTACCGTCGATGTCACCGCGACGCCAGACAGCGCCACCCTCCTGCGCCCGTCCATCCACACGCGCCTGTCGCCGAAACTCCGCTGCGCCACGGCGCCAATACCCGCGGTCGGCCCTATGGTAGACGTAACACCGCTCCTCCTCTTGTCTCCTCCATCCAGCTCCTGCTCCAAAATCATGCCCTCAGGATGGAAAACGGCACATAAGGCACCGTCATCGTCCGATCCGAGAGTCCCAGAACTAGGGTTTCCCCTAGAACATCCCAAGCATGGTGCCGCAACCTACAACGTCGATGCCTCGAGAAGGAAACGACGTCACAGACACGCCATCGTCCGCCATGACCGCAGTCGGCGCGATTTTCACCGGAAGTCACATCACTCCGATCTCGCAGCTGACTGGATCTGTGCGGAGCCTCGCCGTGAAGACGAACGCTGCCGCCGAAATGCCGGCAGAGAGCCTCCAGCCACCCCTCACCGGTCCCTCCCCGCACCGCCGGGTGGCCAAGGCCATGCCGTGACGGATTTGGACGGGACGCCAGATCCACGGCCGCCACGCCACCACCCATCTCCAGGAAGGGAAGCACATGATGCTAACCATGGATCGCCAGACACCGCCGCAGAGGCTAAGGGCGCCGCCCTAACTGCTGCCCGTGGATGCATCACCTAAGACGCCCCTGCCCCCCCCCCCCCCCCCCCACAGGGAAATCTCGCTGCGAACCACCCGCCCTAGCGGGTTTGGCGCTGGGCCAGCCGCGACCGCGGACCTCGCCGGCGGCAGTAGCGGCAAGAGAAGACGCGAGGGGAGGTTGGCGGCGCTAGTGTTTGGGGCCCCTGGCATCACCCAGGGGAGGTGACGTGAGGGGGTACGAGGGGATACGAGGGGGTATGGGCTTTGGGCCCTGGTCGATCGATCCAAGGTAGAAAATCATGTCACTTGTACTCTTGCGGTCATTGATATCGGGACGTCCTATACGCCGCTCTCTGCGGCAAAATGGCGTCGTTTCGCATAGGCGATCTCCGACTGGGCCGGCCCATGACTGCCAGCGAACTTGTACTGTAGTACAACAAAAAATCGACCTAGCTGGGAATCGAACCTTGTACCTCATGCTACAGATCAAGCACGGCCACCGACTGACCTAGCCGTGTTACTGACAAGTTTGCAGCGTCCATTTTTAAGAATCAACCCCACAGAGCAGATCCGAATTATTTTCAGCATTTTGAATTATTATTTTTAAAACCTGAGTGTTTTGTGAATGCAAACACTTTTCAAATTGGCAAATTGCTTTACAAAAACTGATTTCTTTCAGAAAAGCAGGAATTTTTTTCGAAATCACAAACATTTTTTTCCAAAACAGGAACATTTTTTGAAATTCCAAAAGAAAATTGGGCAAAGACAAACATTCTTTAAACTCCTGACCAAAATTTAAAAACACGAACATTTATTTGAAATTTGTGAACATTTTTAAACGGGAACATTTTTGGAAACTCCACAAAATGAAAACATGAACAAAATTTTCAATTTGTGAACAATTTTTTTAAACAGGAACTTTTTTTGAAACACCGTACAAGCTTTGATAAGTTGTGAATTTTTTGAGCAGAAACATTCGGAACATTTTTTTGAAAACACACAAACAATTGTTTTAATACGCGAACATTTTTTGAAATTATGAACAAAATTTCAAAAAAACTACCTTCAATTTTATCATCTTTTATAAGCCAGAAATTTTTTTTTTAATTTGTGAACGGTTTTCAGAAAATAAAAATAACTTTTAAAAACAATTTTTTGATACACGAACAAATTTTGTTAAATATGATTTTTTTTTGAATTTATGAGCATAATTTGAAAACACTAAAATTTTGAATTCTGATATGTTTATAAAAGCCCGGACATTTTACAAAAATTTCAAACTTTTTTCTGAAAATAATATAAAATTAAAAAGCAAAATAGCAAAGAAACTTAAAAGAAAAAACGAAAAGAAATAGAATCAGAAACAGAAAAACCAAAAAAGAAACAAAACCAAAATTTGAAGACGCGAACATATTTTGAAATTCATGAACAAAGTTTGAAAACACGAACATTTTTTGAAACTTGTGAACAATTTACAAAACTTGGATATTTTCTGAAACTCCGAAATAATCAAAACATGAACATTTTGTGCCATTTGCGAACATTTTTTAAAACGGGAACTAGTTTTGTAACGCCCGAACTTCTTTTGAAAATTTGTGAAAATTTTGAACAAACGATTTCACAATATTTTTTTAAAAATAAGGACATTTGTTGAAAGTCCCGAACATTTTTTGAATTCATGAACATTTTTTAAAAAACGGCCATTTTTTGGAATCTCAAACGTTTTTTAAAAGTAAGAACATTTTTCAAAAATTAAGAACAATTTTCGAACATGAACTTAGTTTAAAAAAAGATAAAATAACCTTGAAAAGAAAAAATGAAAAAAGAAACAGAAAACGAAAAAAAGAAAAGAAAGAAGAAAAAGAAACAGAAACAGAAAAACAAAACAAAAATAGAAAACGGGTCAAAGAAACAAAACCGGTTCAGGGAACGTTCTAGAAGGTTCCCAAAACCAGCTGGCTATTTGGGGTTGTCGTCTACATAACTGGGCCGGCCCATAGCGTCGCTGCACGGTTGCTCGCCTGTGCGAAGCGCCGGCAGTTTGACGCAAAGCGCGTCAAATAGGAAATTCCATTGATATCTCCAGCTAAATCACTATCACTCTAGCCATAAATCTGCAGCTTTCCTTTTTCACCCTTCTCATAGAAGCAGCCAAAATTCAGAGTACAGGGCATCTCCAATGGGAGGCGCTAGGGACAGGCGCCGGGAAAAAGTTCCAAGTCGATCGGCGGTTGCAACGTTAATTCCTGGCCTATTCCTGGCGTCGGGTGCCGCGACGACGCAAAAGAAGGCACCGAGCGCTAGCCCTTTTTCTTCGATACACAGTACTATTTTCAACGATACTAGCGCCGCTGCTGAGCGCTAGCGTTGGAACAGATACCACTTAGTGGCTTTTATTTTGTTTTCTATTTATTTTTTCCTGTCTAAGCGCCTGCATAAGCGCTCATCATTGTAAATGCCCTTATGTACCTGAGTATATGCTTCACTGCTTTCATATATTCATCAGTTGGCTTCTCCATATGGCGACATACTGCACCAACTGAATAGGAGATGTCAGGTCGGGTGTGCACGAGATACCTTAAACTGCCAACGATGCTACGGTATGTTGCGCCATTCACTGTTGGCTCTGAACTTTCCTTCTTCAGGCGGAGCCTTGTCTCCATTGGTACATGTGTGTAGTTGCAGCCAACCATCCCACTTTTCTGAAGAATTTTTTCTGCATAGGAAGACTGACAGAGAGAAAATCCAAATGAAGTTTGCTGCACCTCAATTCCCAAATAGTGACTGAGTAGGCCCAAATCAGCCGTGCTGAACATTTGCTTCATTTGAATTTTAAACTTGTCAGTCTCCTCCTCATTCGTTCCGGTGATGATTAAATCATCTACATAGATACCCACAAGTAGGCTCTCTTTTCCTTGGCTTCTCTTGTAAACTGAATGTTCTAGAGGACACTTTTCAAAACCCAAAGTGACTGGTGTCATGTCCAGTTTGCATTCCAGGCTCAGGGTGCTTGTTTCAAACCGTACAGGGCTTTATTCAGATTCAACACCTTCTCCTCTTCTCCCTTTGCTGCTAAACCGGGCGGCTGTGACACATACACCTCCTCAGCTAAATCTCCATTGAGAAATGCAGTTTTTACGTACATCTGGTGTATCTTCCAATCTTTCTGGGCTGCTAAAGCAATTATTAGCTTCACAGTTTCCATGCGAGCGACAGGTGCAAAAACTTGTTCATAGTCTATCCCATGGCGCTGCACATATTCCTTTGCAACTAACCGTGCCTTATACTTCACAATCTTGCCTTGTGTCTCTCTTTACTTTATACACCGACTTCAGTCCTATGGGTTTCTGTCCCAAAGGAAGATCAGCAAGTTTCCAGGCGCCATAGCTCTCTATGGATGTCATATCCTCTTGCATAGCTTTCCTCCAAGTACTTTCTTGGTTTGCTTCGAGGAAATCTGATGGCTCCTCAATTCCCAGCATGCACTGATCTGCCTCATCCAGATCGACATGAAGGGCTTCATCAGGCACATGATGTAGTGGTCGATACCGGCGAGGTCCTTCTGAGGAAGTTGCTTCGGATGTGCCACTTGACGGTGGCACATAGTGGGGAGTGTACGGCGATGGCAGTCTGGATGGAGTTGATGGCAACAGTTCAGTCTTCTGGCTGTCAGGAGTACTGTCACAAATTGGGGAACCATTAGCTGAAGACAATGGTGGGAAGGCTCCCCACCTGAATATATTTCAGAAGTCACCAGGTGTTAAAGAGTTCACAGGTTTCGCGAGGAGAGGAACTCACGCCACAGACCGACATGGCCCTTTAGAGTTCAGACTTAAGCTATTGAGACCAAACAATCAAATCATCTAAGATAGCTTTAATAGAAGCAGTAGCATCAATTTCTAGGCCTTGGAAAACTTTCTTGTTTCTTGCGTCCCAAATCTTCCAGAGGATAAGAAGTAGCATGAAAGGGCGAACCGTGCTGGGCAGCATGACTGGGAGAGTTGTATTGAAAAGCTCCCCGATAGGCGTGAAGAGAGGGCGGATGCCGGTTGCCCTCCAAACTCTTCGAGTGGCCGGGCAGGAGAAAAAGAGATGATCACAGTCCTGCACTGAGTGATTACATCTTGGACAAGCTTCAGTATCCAGTATGTTCTTCTTGTGCAAATTCTTCCTGGTGTTTAGACGGTCAGGGTAGAAGAGCCAACCAAAGATCATAACTTTTCTTGGCACCATGGAATCCCAAATTTCAGCAAGCATGGGCTCCGCGAGCTGATCCAAGAGAGCCGCATACGCTCCACGTGTGGAGAAAGCTGCACCATTAAGCAAGCGACGAGTGTCCGGACCCTAGAGCGAGCAAGATCCTGCAACAAAGAGTTTAGAGAGGCAAGTTCTGTGACCGCAGTAGTGGTTAGTTGATTACAAAGAGCAAGTTCGATCCCATCCTGCATTATAGTGGCTACCATGGAATTTGGGTTTGTGTGGTGGGAAAATAAAGCAGGGTATACTAAAGCCAGGGTTCCGGCTTTATCCAACGAAAAGGTGTGATGGAACGCGGGTGCCCCGACACCCGGTTATCTGGTCCGTTCGCCGAGTACAAGATTCGTGCTAGTTACATTACAGGTGCAGACGCTTTGCAGTACCAGGCTAATTAGCAGGCTTTATTTAAG
This sequence comes from Thinopyrum elongatum, assembly GCA_011799875.1. Taxonomy (NCBI): domain Eukaryota; kingdom Viridiplantae; phylum Streptophyta; class Magnoliopsida; order Poales; family Poaceae; genus Thinopyrum; species Thinopyrum elongatum. The sequence goes on from CM022303.1 coordinate 718,075,845, forward strand.
GAGACAAAGAGCGGCGGGAGGTGAGACAGGGCTGGCAGGACTAGGGCCTGGCAGGAGGTCTTGCAGCCCACGCGGTGTACGTTGAAGTGACAGCACAGAGACGACGGTGCATGCACCCAGCGGCATGACATGAGATTCCAGTCCTTTTCAACAGTCACCCATTTTCATAGAAACCAAGCTGTTTTGTCAGCTCGTTCACACAGTGTGTCATGTCGTTCTTTTCTATCTTTTCCTCTATTCCTTTTTGAGTGAATAGAGAGGCGAAAGGTGAGGAGAGACAGCCTGTTTTTTTTGGAATGGAAAGAGAGAGAGGCCGTCAGAGAGAGAAGAGATAGGACTCAGAGGAGAGAAAAAGAGTTGTTTTTCACAAGAGAGAGCGACGAAGGTCCTAGGAGGAGAGAGGCCTTGAAGGGAGAGAGAAGAAACGTGAGGATATCCTCTCTTTTTGTTAGCCCTGTCAGATTTTTAGACCAGAATCATACACACAATAGCTGGACTAAACACTCAACTAGGCCACGGTGGAAGAGATGAACACACAGAGACGAACGCGAGAGATTTTTCGACGCCTTAACTGCGTCTTTTCTGGACTTCTTTCTTTTTATTCAGAAGACAGAGCTATCCCCAACAGACAGCCCGATAAGATCGCCCACGATCCTTCTATCACGCGCCATCCCACGCAATCAGATCGTGGCCAACCACTAAACTCACAGATCCGCTAATCTTGCCGCAACGTAAACACAGTACGTTTCTGGCACTACAAGAGAAAAACGACTTGGCCTGAAACTACTACTTTCTGAACCAAGTGTACAATTTTATTATTCAGAGCTAGCTTACTGAAGGAAACTGAAAAATACTTGCAGCACGGGACTTGACTTCAACAAGCCCGTGTGTGTGAGAGAAAGTCAGAAGAGAGAGGCTGTGTCCTGTGTGTGAGAGAAGACAGAAGAGAGAGGGTTGTGGAATCTGCTACAGTGTCTCAGTTACTAGGGGGAATCAACCTACAAGGCACAGTGCCAGACTAGGCACAGCTCCAGCCTCCCGTGGTTAGCACCTCCTAATCAAATGCTTGCTACAGTACCCGATACATATCCCTAGGCGCTGGAATCTGGACCTACGGTGCTGATAAGGGGGTGCCTAGACACCCGGGTACTGAAAATCCACTCTCATCCCTTTATCCAATGATCTAACCAAAAAAAGGTGGAGCAACCATCACCAATGGTACACTGGGAAATCTCTCTCAAATTATGTAGATGTTTAAAAATGGTTTTTGCATGGAAGGAGCTGTTCTTGCCATGTCCAATGTGGAGGGTTGAGTGATGTAAGACCCAATCCTTCCAAGGTAGGTTGGTGTAGTGTAAAAATTTATAAGCAAATTTCAACAGTAGACAAAAGTTTTGTGCACGTAGGTTTTTAACACCCAGACCACCTGCTCCTCCGGGAGTACAAACTTTATCCCAAGCAACCAAGCATTTTGCCCCAGAACATGTCTCATCGTTGGACCAGAAAAAAGTACGCCGTCATTTGTCAATAGCTTCAATAACTTGGATAGGGAGAGAGAAACAGAGCATAAAATAAGTAGGGAGGCTGTGGAGGACGGCCGAGAGAAGAACCAGTTTGCCGCCGCGAGAGAGGAGCTCACAGCAGCCATCTAGATAGATATCACAACGGTCAATAACAAGTTGAAAGGCCGACGGCGGAACTTTGTGAGGGGATAGAGGCAGGGCTAGGTAGGTTTGTGGGAGGAGGAGATATTAGTGGCAAGATCCGTGGCCATTTTAGCTGCATCCTCAGGGTCAGCATTGAGAGGGATGAAAGTGGTCTTTGTAAAGTTGATCTGGAGGCCAGTGGCTGCAGCAAAACTGTCCAGAATAGTCTTGAGGTGCTGGGCTGCCTCGGGCATGGCTTTGACTATGATTAGCGTGTCATCAGTATACTGAAGGATGGGGCAAGGTAGATGAAGGCTAAGGGGATGCAGCAGCTTACTGTCATGGACTCATGGTTGGCTTTGATAATCATTTGCTGCAGAATATCTGCAACAATAATGAATAGGTACGGGGAGACGGGGTCTCCGTGCCGCAGGACATTTTTGCACTGGATCCACCTACCTGGAATGCCATTTAACATAACAGCAGTGGATCCAGTACTGAGTAGAGATTGAATCCAATCGCACCAGCGAGGTGGGAAACCTCTGACCTGCAAGGTATGAAGGAGGGAGGTCCAGCAAACAGAGTCAAACGCTTTTCGGAAGTCAAGCTTGACGATAAGGGAGGGAGCTTTCATTTTGGCACAATAGTGGATGATATCCGCAGCATAGAGAAAGTATTCAGAAATGTTGCGACCAGACAGAAAGCCCATTTGGTCAGCATGAACCAAGACAGGGATGTGGACAATGGTGTGTGTGGTTCAGCATCATCTTTCTGCTGCAGTTGATTCATTTGAGGAACCAGCTGATCGCCGAAATGCACATCATACTGAACTGTAAACACTTCTTTCGGCGCAGTTTCTTCAGTCTGCACTGTATCCCACTGCCATTGCTTTCCTTCTTCAAACACCACATCACGCGACACACAGTTGTTTGGTTGGACGGTCATATATCCTGTATGCCTTTGTGTTTGGTTCATATCCGATGAAGATCATCACCGAGCTCCTGTCAGCGAGCTTGGGCAGGTGCACCCCAACCTTCTTCACATGACCGAGACAACCAAACGTGCGTAGATACTGCATGTCAGGCTTCTCCTTGTACAAAGCCTCATAGGGTGTCATTCCAGTGTTGGCGCACGGTCGAGCAGATAAACTGATGTAGCTACTGCTTGACCCCAAAAAGCAACGAAAAAAATAGCGCGCTATTTCGGAGTTATAGCGTCGCTATGGCATATTAGGAGAGCCGACGCTACGTTTTAGCAAATATGGACGCTACGGCACTCTTCGCGTAATAGAGCGCTATTTCGACGCTAAAAAGTTGTAGTGTTATAGCGTTGTGGCATCATGGAAAAATCTGAAATAGAGAAAACAACAACCAGCGGCCCAAAACCACCCCCCGGCCATAGCCCACACCCCTCTCATTCTCAGTCTCAGACCTAACCAACGAGGCAACGATACCCCAGTTCGCATTCCCCCTTCTCAGTTCCCACCTGAGCTATGAGCAACGGCGGCGGCGTCTTCTCATTAGCGGCGACGGTGGCGGCTACCTCCAGCTGGACTCCAGCCAGCAGCGATCCCTGGGCTTCTTTCTGCTCTCGGGGGTGGGGTGACCCTCCCTGCTCATGGTGGAACGGCGATCATGCTTTCAAAGTTGCCCGACATCTGTTTCAAGGCTGGTAAGGAGTGTTGTCCTCATCGTTGCCGCTGGTTGCTGCAGCTGCGGCCGCGGTGTCATCCGATGTCACGGCAGCGTTGAGGACTTGAGGATCGGGCCCATGAAGCCTGGAGGTGGGGTCCGCACATCGCCAGTGTTAGCCGGGCCAATCATCATGCAATATCGTATCTCATCAGATCCGTGGATCAAGTTGGTGTCAAAGTTCGGGAACCCTCCGGTGTACGAGTTGGCAGAAGCAACGGGCAAGTTCCCCCGTTGGTAGCTGGCATAGTATCCGGGGATTTGTTATTCGGGGATATAAGGCAAGAAACCCGTATTAGCCAGGCCCAAGCATGGGATCGCGTACGGATTGTATCCTGGCTTGTAGGAGGCTGTATCGACCAATTCGACATACTCGTAGCAGGAGACAGGGGTTCCATAGTAGTACATGTCACCGTTGAAGCCTGGGTGGTTGGGGTCGTAACTCGAGGATGCCACCCCGCCGGGTGGGCTTGAAGTCAACGACATAGAATGGATCTGATGGTACGAGGTCCCCACGGTCGGGGCCAGCTATCGACGATAATTTTGTCGGTGCCACCTAGCGGTACGGTAGTCGCACGTGATTTATGTAGTCGTGGGATCTAGGACATTATTTACCTAGGTCCAGGCCCCCTTGCGCGGGTATTAGCGATTGATTATATTAGCGGGAAATGGTACAATCGGAATTACAAAGGACGGATTGGGTGAGTTGATAGGCAACTCGCCGGGCTATGGTGGATGATCTAGGCCATACGCGCTAGATTGCCAGGGTTTCTGTGGCTTCAGATTGATTGGGCTTCTTACGGGGTCTTGCACTATTAGGGATAAGCCTAATAGTGGTGCGGGGTAAATGGCTAGCAGTAGCGCGGGGGAGCATTACTACTAGGGCACTACTGCTAACTTTCTAGCAGTAGCGCGGGGTACCACCCCGCGCTACTACTACTTCTGCTAGCAGTAGAGCGGGTCCCACCCACACTACTACTAATTAGCTGTAGCGCGGGTCTAGACCCGGCGCTACTTCTAACTCTGTGTAGCAGTAACGCTGCCCCCGCGCTGCTGCTAGCCTCTAACCCCGCGCCACTACTACTTTTTTCGGTATTTTTTTTCCTGCGTATTTACGCATTATTTATATATGTCTTATACAATACTAACATACACATACATTGGAACTATATGAGACAGCAAGGTCTCATCATCATCATCATAGTGCTACAACATAGTCTCATCAACATCATCATCATAGTGCTACAACATAGTCTCATCATCATCATCATCATAATGATCCAGCATAAATGTCTCCTCATCATCTCAAAATAGTGATACACGTTATTACAAGTCTCGAATACATGCAACTACATGGTGACATACACATGTTTCATTATCAATCTAAACTATGATATAATCAAATATAACAGAAGAGCGATCACTATGAGCAAGAAAGGGATTATGAAGTAGTTCTTGAGCCGGTTCTGATTCCTCTCTCCCGCTACCGTGAACCTCAAGTAACTAGCTTCCGCTTTGCTTCTACTTTAAAACCCTTTGTGGCTGCTTCCCGGGAAGCGGTGCACTTGGGCCTGACACTCTGGCCACTCGTTGTACACTCCTGGAACCCTCCCTCTGTACACGGCATACCACTTCTTCGTCATGTATCTATATCCCTGACACAAATGTGTCATAATCATGCGAATTCATTGATAATATGCAACATAATATACTTAAGCAACACCAAGAGAAAGAGTTAGTAAATAGAAGCAACATATAATAAATATAATTAACGAAGTTAATCATACCCAAACTAATTAACTAGAGCGCTACGCAAGTTCAGGAGGACCATCTACATCACAAAGTTTCATCGTACAGAAATTCAAAGTCTCGTCCTACACAAATACTAATTAGATGGACATCATCATCGTCAATCACTTCATCTTGCATGTCTCCTTCGGGATATCCGGGAGAATGCACCCTAGCTTTGTGAAAGGTGTCATGTCCTGACGCTCTAGGTCTATGCGAGTTTTGACGTCATCCCGCGTTTGTGGGCCGCCGTAGAACATCCCATCCTCTGGGACGACATTTTTTATGATGATCATCGCAATGTCCTGTTGGATGAGAGAGAAGTCAACTCTAAGTTTTTCATCCGATTTGACTGCTAAGGTTGCGGCCCATTCGCGGACATGGGCATCAGTTGTAGATGGCATGCTAAGTCTTTGCTGATCCCTTCTAAACTCCAGCATGTGATGGATGACGTAGAATCCATCCCTCGTACTTGTTGTCGGTTGTTGGACGTGACAGAAGTCAGTTTTTGTAGGGTAACGCAGCAGAAAACAAAAAATTTCCGACCTACGCACCAGCCCAGGACCACTATGGAGACTGCATACCAGGTTTGATCTTTTCGTTACCGACTCGTAGCGCAGTGGAAGTAGAGACGATGACGATCGGCGGTGCAGATCCCCGCAGCTAGGATTTACAACCTCCCAACCGCGAGGATGTATACCCTCGTCTTCCCTTCGGACAGCCCTCCGGGAGGCGGTCGAACAGTCCCCCAGACGGGGTCGCGGACAGCCCTTCGGGAGGACCTTCGAAACTCGAACGGTCACTCGGACAGCCCTTCGGGAGGACTCACAGAACTTGGACCGTCACTTGGACAGCCCTTCGGGAGGCACTCACGAACAGCCCCTCGGGCACTAAGATCGAAACTACGACCTCTCTACAGAGTTGCACACATACGGTGTCATCTATCCGGCAGGGCTTCGCCGTCCAGAACTAGTTCCCACCGGAACCCAGACAGCCTTTCGGCTCTACGAAACTCTTTTCGTGGGAGGGAGAGAGAAGCCAGATCATTGCATGGCACTAGTATGTGAGAAGGGATGAAGTTTGTGGGCAGCCCACTCTCCTCTATTTATAGGAAAGCCAAGGGGTAAAGTTGGCATTCACAAATACCAAAAGTACCCCCACTTTATGTCATTTACATAAAGAATAAAGCAAAAAGGAGTGCCATGTGGAGCTCCATGGAGCTCCACCCTCCATGGCCGGCCACCCCTTGGGGGGGGGCCCCCAAGGGGGCTTCCTTAGTGCCCAAGGCTTCTAGAAGCCTTTTGGGAAATTTCCCAAAAGGTGCTTTCCATAAAAAATCCCAAAAAGCACTTTCACTATTCACGACGTCATTTTTCAGCGTCCGTTCGAACTGAAAAAATTTATGTGGGCTTAGAACATTTCCAGTACCCACTAAAATAATTTTCAACGCGTTCTGGAACAATTCCAGTTTAGTGATTTCATCTGCGAAAATCATCTGAAGTAGTTTCGGCAGCTCCGGAACATTTCCGGTTTTCATCTCCGTAAATTCCAGAAAGTTTCCAGAATGATTCTGGCACCCTCCAAGAATTATCAGGCATGTCCCGAAACCAATTTGACTTTATGGTATCCTCTGAAACAACTTTTCAGTTTCACCGGAACTCATCCGGTGACCTCTCTCTGCGGAACTTTTCCGCTGTCCGAAACTTTTTCGGTGTCCGAAACTTTTTCGGTGATTTTCTCTCAGACTCCCTGTCTAGTATTCAGCAGATAGATGACCCTTAAGCGTGTGACCCTATAGGTTCGGTGAAGTATAGACATGACACGGAACCCCTTCCGATCAATGATCAACATCGGAGCCGTGGACACCCATATTGACCCCTATACCCACACGAATGAATATTCGAGTAAACCTCCAGTTGCCGTGTGCTATTCCTGTTGCTTCGCGATATGTTACAAATACCCGAGGTGAGATATGATGGCATCCCCGTGGGTCAACAACTTGTCCACTATGCCAGTTACCTCGTTACCGGTATTTGTTCTCTTTTCTCGTTACCGTGTTCCGGCATCCCCGTGATCAAATCACAAAGTGTCTGGCCAGACGATGATGGATACTGTAACACCGAGAGGGCCCAGAGATATCTCTCCAACGTCGGAGGAGCAAATCCCAATCTTGAGCTATCAAGTTACTTGACATACTTTTCCATGAACCCGTAAGCCGCCGTAATAGCCACCCATTTACGGATGACGTTTAACAAACCCCAAAGTTCATGAAGAAACTCGATACTCTCATGGTCTAAGGAATCATGCAAACATTAACCATCTCTGTGTTATTAACCATTAACTTGTGACGAATGTATCTCATAGCATAACATCAATTCAGGTCGATTCAACACAAATGTTCTGCTAACATTGTGCCCTCAAAGTTGCTGGCATAGACATGCCCATGATCAGGAAAACAGAACCATCATGCAACAGTTGAGCCAGTCATAGAGGCTTGACTAGGAATACATTTTATCGTTTATTATCCCACACGTGCACATGAGTTTCCCTCCAAGCCTCGTTTTATTTGTAGACTCGAGAATCATTGCAGTTATAGCATGGAACATAAACCTAATTATGAACAGAGAGATAATCAATAACATTTATTATTGCCTCTAGGGCAAATCTCCTACAGACTCCCACTTTCACTAGAGTTAATAATCTAGTTAATGCTAATGCACTTTACACCTGTGGCACACCGGTGTAAATATGCTTCGCATGTGGTATAGCCTGATGTCCAACGGATCTGACGACTTCAGCACCGTGTGTATCTTTGCGTATCCTCGCGTTTTTACGCTTTCACAAAATTCATATTTTGTGTGGATTTGGCTCTGTATGTATGTGAATCATAGGTCAAACCTGGATTCCTCAGACTGAGTTATGGAGCAACTACCTGCAGTAGTGTCCCATTGACAAAAGCCATCTTGGAACCATACTAAGTTCATGAATGAACTATATGATTCAACATCTTCTTTGTCGCTTCAAAAACGATAACATACTTCGCCTCTGTTATAGAATTCGCCACAGTAACTTGTTTGGAACAATTTCCAACTACCGTGCCACCATATTGTGTATTACACAAAACCCTTAACTTAAATCAAAAATCGCATGGAGCATTGATGAAGACTGCTTCGATGTAACCTTTTACAACGAACTCTTCATGATCTTCGCTTGAGAGAAAACTTGTCATCAGTGCTACTTTAGTACTCAATGATCCTTTTTCACTGTTGTCCCATGCTCAGTACTTTTGATCACTTTGGTATCTATACTCGCAACAACTTTGGGAGTATTGGACATATCTGGTTTGTTTTTACATACCATGAAATACATTATTAATCCAAACACAAGAGTGTGTGGAATCTCCATCATGTATTTTGCTCATCAGTGTTTTGGGACACCGAGTCTTGCAAAAACTCTTTCCATGTGACTTCGGCAAGAATCACTCCTTGACGTTTTTAATGCTAAAAGGTTTTAGCATCTTGTCAATATGTATCTTTGCTCAGCCCCATTAGGTAAATCTATCTCCATAGATCATCATGCCTAATATAAAGGCTATTTAGCCCAAGCACTTCATCGAAAAACTATTTTCAAATGAAGTCCTAATTCGTGTCAGGAAATTTATTTCCAATTAACAATGTGTCAAGCACACAACGTTTTTTTTAGAAATTTAATTATGCTCCCACTTACTTTCTTGAATCATAAGCATCTTCGTTACCCATTGATGAAGTCAAACCCCTTTGACTATTTCATCAAAACACGAAGATTTCAACTCCTTTTTGCTCTCTTCTGTCCATTGCTGGAACTCTGAAGTTTGCATACTTACTAGCATCCTCTGGATTGACAAAATACCTTGGACTGTAACACATGCAAGTCCTTGGTTTCATTTCCATCAGATGGAAATCCTATTGTCATCCATGTTTCATATCTCATGATTGAAATATGTATTAATTGCTAGTTCAACCCGAACCGACTTTAAGCATCGCTACGATGAAACAACCTCATCGTAGTCAACTCCTTGAACTTGTTATTGCAACAAGTCGAGCTTTATGGATATAACATTTTTATCCGTATCAGTTTTAAGTTCCATAAATATTCGTTAGACTCTAAGTCTTCCGAAAGGTGTATCAAGGTTTTAATCTTGAATCAATTATATGGAAACTAACTCGGGTTCTATTGGCATTTGGCCAATTCCGGAGTCAGGGCCCATCAACGTTTCCTTGTGTATTGTAGGTATATTGTTGTCTAACAACAATATCTAGTTTGCGCACCTGAGAGGTTTGCACGAGCTTTTGCCTACGTGGTTCAGCTGCAAGTTCGACCGAAGTCCATACATTTTATTGTAGAGACTTCCGTATCAGTCGCAGTAGGAAACTCTCGAATTACTTCCAAGGTCTCTTTTCTTTGATCTGATGACGAAGATACTGTTATCTTGTCGAGTTGCATTGTTCTCCCACTCACCTTTTTGAAAGAACCATTTTCTTCAAAAAGCATACCATTCTTTGTGGCAAACCTATTTGCCTCGGTATAGTGAGGGAGGAATACCCAATTACTTGGGATAACCTACAAAGTAGCACTTGTCTGATTTGGAATAGGTTTGTAACCTTTTACACAAGCCCCATATTCCAAATGTTTAAGAAAAGATATAACATGGTTGGGCGTACCATACCATGGTGTCATTTCAACAGACCTGATGGAGCTCTTTTCAGTGTAAAAGCCGCAGTCTCTAAAGCATCACTCTTTAAAAGGGGTAATGGCAAATTTATTTATGTCATCTTTGATCTTACCATGTCATAAATGGTTCGATTACATCTTCACGGACTTTCCACTTGCAGTGGTGTTCCGGGAGGTGCAAGTTATGAAACCCCTTTCACAACTCATCAGACATTCGCTAAACTTGTAACTCAAATATTTCTTTCTGCAATCAAATTGTAGAAACATAATTTTCTTGTTACAATAACTTCTACTTCATATTTGAAAACCTTTCGAATGATTTCAAAAGATCCAGACTTACGTCTCATCAAGTAAATATCCACATATCTACTTGAGTCATTTTTGAAGATAGATAAATCCACTACTTGCAATAACATTTATTGAACTACATACATCAAAATGTATGATCACCAATAAGTTCTTTGCTCGTTCCTTATGGCCTGTGAACGGTATTTTAGTCACTTCACTTTTCGGAGAAAAGTTGCAAGTGTCAGATGATTCAAAATCAAACGACTTCAAAATCCATCATAATGGAATTTATCCATGCGGGTTTCTCCAATGTGACTAAATGTAGTGCCACACTTATGTGGTATTCTCTTAGTCTTACGACATTTAGCGTCAGTGTTATGGATGTATCATATTACCATCAAGATTCATAACATACATCCCATCTTGGATGGAAGCATGGCCCTTCATGTTATTCATAATACTGAACAACAATTGTTGTTTTTATGAACAACTTTTTTTGCAACAAACATTATGCAATGGGCTAGAGTGTATGAAACTCTAAAATGAATTATGAAAGTAAATCCAGAGGTAATATATTATTATCAACATTCATAACATACATCTCATTCATAATGAAAGTATGGCCCTTATGTTATTCATAACACCGAACATCAAAAGTTCTCTTATGAACAACCTTCTTGCAGGATACCTTATGCAATGGGCTAGAGTTTGTAAAACTCTAAATGAATTATGAAAAAAAATACAGACGGTAATACACCGATGGAAGGTATAGTAACATTTACTATGTTCCCTGTGTATACCTAAACCTCATTCCTGGCTAGTCTTTCAGGCCATAGTAGTTCTTACATCGAGTTGCAACAGAATGCAATCGAGCGGGTATCTTTTTGATTAACTCACAATACCCAAGAATCAGTGATTAACAATTTAATCATAATTCCCAAGAACTATATCTTTGACCAGCCTTCTATACATCAAAAACTTGTATGACATTCATACATGAGCTGGATATTCCAGTCTTCTTTCTTTTGCCTTTATACTTCTAACAGTTTAACTTTCAGTATTTCTCCTACTCTCAGAAGAAGCACTCAACTTAAGAGTGGCGTTAGCCCCGGACTTCCTAGGTGTGTTATCACACTAACACCCTTCGGACACTTCCTTTCTCTTTAAGTTGTTGTTTTATTCACCTTTCATCATATGACAGGCGTTCTTCTGGATCCCTCTTTTATCAGTCTAATGCATAGTAAACTTCTTTACTAATAGTTTGCAAACAAACATTGCTTTGGATATCTCATATCTTTTAGCCTTTGTCTGTCTCTGAAAATGATTTTCAGATTCCATGAATATCACATAACTATCCAAACATTCGAAGTTCGGGTCTCATGGAAGCAAAGTATTGCACTCGACTGAAACGGAATTCTGGCTTTTGGATCGAAGGACGAGAGTCACATGATCCATAGCATAAGCGAGAGAATACCGAAAGTATGCGATTGGACAAAATCCTTCTCAGCACTCTAGAGGACAATCCTCACATTACGTTACCAACCGTAAAGGTTTTTAACCAGATATTTAACAGCTATTCAATTTTAATAGGGAAGGTGGAAACGCGAGCCATTATTCTACAACTATTATGCAAAACACACTTAGACAGTGTTCAAAATTAATTGCACTGAGAATTAAACAAGTTAATTCAACAGTGTGCTCCCACTCAAATCAATATCTCTCATAATTGATTTTGAGTGATACAAGATCCAGACTTCAATTCATCGCCATAGAATCATCATCTCATGACGGGAATTTTAATCGGTAGGCCAACTTGCCGATCACATCTCTATGTGACTCTTGTTCATCTGTCGATGCGTGTGTTCCGAGCTCATGACTTTCATGCCTGAATGTCAAGACAACCAAGTGATCACGCTGCGAGGTCTCAACTCACCCGCCTCACACTTCCCTAATCGTTCGTACCCATGCATCCATGGCGCACCCCGAAAAGTTAGGTGCCGTGACGGTGCTACACTTGGGAGAACACTAACTACTTGATAATTTTGTGAGAGATCACCCTAATAAAAAGCGACTACCGCGCAATCAAGAAGGGTGCAACATAAGGGATAAACATCTCAGGCAATTCATAATAGCATGATATGGTATAGCCCTTTCTGATGGAGAAGTCTTGTATTTCTTCGTCTTTGGCATTCTCGTCGGTGTTCACCTTCGCGAAGATTGCCACCACCTTGTCGATGCACCAGATAATATTGCTATCTCCATAGCAGATAAAATAAATGCATTACTTAAGGTTGACACACAGGTCATTAAAGTGCAATCATATGGCTCCAGCCATCATGCCGAATCATGACACGCAGGTCATGTTAATTAATTTACATCATATAGTCATCTCATACATAATCAAATTATTATGAGCACTGCTATACCACATCACATGCATATGCAAACCCTCCTGCAAAACCAAGTTAGACGTCTCTAATCGGTTCAGCAAAAACTTGTTTTACGTGGCTTCTAAGGTTTTGAAACAAACCGAAGCTACCAACGTCCATCATCAAGTATGGTAATCCAAGTCGCTAGATTAACATTGCGGGGTGTATGAGACACGAGATAATAAAATCTCGAGCCCCATACTGAACTTCGTCATACGCATGACCCCCGTGCAGATCATATCTGCATTGCCCTTTCGTCTGCGAAACATCCATCTTTCTTTAACTATGGTGGAACCCAAAGAACTGTTAGCACTTCGTTGATCTGTCAATCAGCATACTCAGGAGCAGCATGAAAGGATCGCGGATTGCCAGAACTTTGTGAGATTCCACCATGCCGTCAAGATCAGGACTACGCAAATTCAGGGAAGCAACAAGAATATCAGGTAACAGATTTCACCTGCTACCCGCACAAATAATTTTCAGTAATAGAACTCATCTACTACCTAATTATATTGTGCAACACCCATACATCTCCATGTATTCTAGATCGCATCCTGCATCTACGCATAGCAAGGCTCATGATGCCACTGTATGGTAACGCAGCAGAAAACAAAAAATTTCCGACCTACGCACCAGCCCAGGACCACTATGGAGACTGCATACCAGGTTTGATCTTTTCGTTACCGACTCGTAGCGCAGCGGAAGTAGAGACGATGACGATCGGCGGTGCAGATCCCCGCAGCTAGGATTTACAACCTCCCAACCGCGAGGATGTATACCCTCGTCTTCCCTTCGGACAGCCCTCCGGGAGGCGGTCGAACAGTCCCCCAGACGGTGTCGCAGACAGCCCTTCGGGAGGACCTTCGAAACTCGAATAGTCACTCGGACAGCCCTTCGGGAGGACTCACAGAACTTGGACAGCCCTTCGGGAGGCACTCACGAACAGCCCCTCGGGCACTAAGATCGAAACTACGACCTCTCTACAGAGTTGCACACATACGGTGTCATCTATCCGGCAGGGCTTCGCCGTCCAGAACTAGTTCCCACCGGAACCCAGACAGCCTTTCGGCTCTACGAAACTCTTTTCGTGGGAGGGAGAGAGAAGCCAGATCATTGCATGGCACTAGTATGTGAGAAGGGATGAAGTTTGTGGGCAGCCCACTCTCCTCTATTTATAGGAAAGCCAAGGGGTAAAGTTGGCATTCACAAATACCAAAAGTACCCCCACTTTATGTCATTTACATAAAGAATAAAGCAAAAAGGAGTGCCATGTAGAGCTCCATGGAGCTCCACCCTCCATGGCCGGCCACCCCTTGGGGGGGCCCCCCCAAGGGGGCTTCCTTAGTGCCCAAGGCTTCTAGAAGCCTTTTGGGAAATTTCCCAAAAGGTGCTTTCCATAAAAAATCCCAAAAAGCACTTTCACTATTCACGACGACATTTTTCAGCGTCCGTTCGAACTAAAAATATTTATGTGGGCTTAGAACATTTCCAGTACCCACTAAAATAATTTTCAATGCGTTCTGGAACAATTCCAGTTTAGTGATTTCATCTGCGAAAAGCATCTGAAGCGGTTTCGGCAGCTCCGGAACATTTCCGGTTTTCATCTCCAAAAATTCCAGAAAGTTTCCAGAATGATCCTGGCACCCTCCAAGAATTATCAGGCATGTCCCGAAACCAATTTGACTTTATGGTATCCTCTGAAACAACTTTTCAGTTTCACCGGAACTCATCCGGTGACCTCTCTCTGCGGAACTTTTCCGCTGTCCGAAACTTTTTCGGTGTCCGAAACTTTTTCGGTGATTTTCTCTCAGACTCCCTGTCTAGTATTCAGCAGATAGATGACCCTTAAGCGTGTGACCCTATAGGTTCGGTGAAGTATAGACATGACATGGAACCCCTTCCTATCAATGATCAACATCGGAGCCGTGGACACCCATATTGACCCCTATACCCACACGAATGAATATTCGAGTAAACCTCCAGTTGCCGTGTGCTATTCCTGTTGCTTCGCGATATGTTACAAATACCCGAGGTGAGATATGATGGCATCCCCGTGGGTCAACAACTTGTCCACTATGCCAGTTACCTCGTTACCGGTATTTGTTCTCTTTTCTCGTTACCGTGTTCCGGCATCCCCGTGATCAAATCACAAAGTGTCTGGCCAGACGATGATGGATACTGTAACACCGAGAGGGCCCAGAGATATCTCTCCAACGTCGGAGGAGCAAATCCCAATCTTGAGCTATCAAGTTACTTGACATACTTTTCCATGAACCCGTAAGCCGCCGTAATAGCCACCCATTTACGGATGATGTTTAACAAACCCCAAAGTTCATGAAGAAAGCATGAAGAAACTCGATACTCTCATGGTCTAAGGAATCATGCAAACATTAACCATCTCTGTGTTATTAACCATTAACTTGTGACGAATGTATCTCATAGCATAACATCAATTCGTGTCGATTCAACACAAATGTTCTGCTAACATTGTGCCCTCAAAGTTGCTGGCATAGACATGCTCATGATCAGGAAAACAAAACCATCATGCAATAGTTGAGCCAGTCATAGAGGCTTGACTAGGAATACATTTTATCGTTTATTATCCCACACGTGCACATGAGTTTCCCTCCAAGCCTCGTTTTATTTGTAGACTCGAGAATCATTGCAGTTATAGCATGGAACATAAACCTAATTATGAACAGGGAGATAATCAATAACATTTATTATTGCCTCTAGGGCATATCTCCTACAGTTTTATGGCCGAAACACAGCACGCCCTTCCTTTGTTGTTTGTGCTTGACGTAGCCACCCTTAAGGCTGAAGCCAAAGAGAGCACAATCTAGAACACTCTTTATGTGTGTGTAGTCTTTCTTCTCCGTGTTTTTGGATGAGTCGAAATATAGAGCGCGGGATACTTTAGGGTACAGAACGATAAGGACGGAGCGGTGCTCTCTGCACAAAATAAATCAACCTTAAATTAGACTCCATACGTGCAAAGGAATGATTGAAATGTATGAAAGAATGTGTTATAGTGGCTAGCGAGTGACTTACAAGGGATGATAAGGCAGGAGAATCATTTCCTTGTCCTTATTCGCGAGCATGAAGTCATCAATGTACTTCGTCGCAGCATCGTGTTCCACTTTGCCGGCATTCAAGAAGCCCTCAAACATGTAGTACGGGTCCGCTACCGTGATTTCCGAGATTTCCTCTTTTTTGATCACGTAGTTACGATGGAGCGCAAATAGGCGGACGAACGTAAAATCGAGCCGCCTCATGTGAAACATCTCGAAGATGTAATCAAACTGAAGGAAGAACATGTCCACGGGGCATGTGTCGACGAAGCCCATGCCACTCGGCACCGCAACCGCATAAAGCGGGTATCCTGGATCCTTCGAGAGGAGAAGGCTCTTCTCTGTTGACAACACATGGTCATGCAGTCGCCTGAGATCCCTAGTAATGGCCTTGAGAGCATCCTGCAGTACCATCGGCTGGCCCGCGACATGGAGAAGCAGTGCATTTCGGATGGGTACCCTATCCTCAACCCGGATCACCGAAGGCGGCTGGCTGCTAGAAGCAGCTTTGGCAGCAAGGCCTTTCTTCGGTCTCTTTGCTTCTTCCCGAGCACAGGTATTGAGCCTACCAAACCATCCTTGACCACCGCCACCATTGTGGTCGGGCTTAGCATTGCACGACGCTCGGCTTGTTAATCCTGGGTTGACGCATCTGGAGGTGTGTCCTGGGAGGATTGCATGAATAGAGACTTCTTGCACTCAACCCGAGGACGTTCCTACTCCAGTACATCAGGTATCTCAGCATCCTGATCATCACGCAAACAGTCATAGCCCGAGTCATATTGCTGACTCATGAATCCTCTGTCGTCATAGGCAGTATTGATGTACCAGAGAGGGTCATCCTCCTCCATGTCATCATCGATATCTTGATCCACGGGGGCGACGTGATTGGCCACCAGAACGCTTGGACCCCCTTCTTCGCGTCCACTCTGACCCGGCAAGACAGACAGTGGTAACTGGATAGGTGGAGTGGTCATACCTTGCATCGGACTCGGCACGAGTGCTATTGCCGTTGGTGTGCTCCCAGCCGCTTCCACACGAAGAAGTTTTTTTGGCCATAGCATCGGCCAATTCTTGCATTGTCCCAGCAATGCTGGGCTGTCGTCATCCTCTCCCCCGGTTCAAAATGGAGGACTCAGACCCCTGTGGCCCATTACTATACGAACCATGGAAACCCTAAATGCATCACCGGGCATCGGCCAGCCGTGGAACAAGCGATCTAACGGCTTCATATTGAACCCTTTGCCACATCCACCAGCTGTTGATTTGGTATATGAGGGTGCATGGAGTTCTGTCGGCCTACAAAGACATGTGCGGCGTCAGAAATCTGAAAGGCAAAGGAAAGGAAGATTAAATATATTGATGAGCGTGCGATGCATAATTACCGTGAGGGAGTTGAGCTCATCTAGTGTGGATGCCCCACCGAGCATGCCAGAGACGGAGGAGGGGCTACTATGAGCGGCGGTGGCGGGTGCGGGTGCGGCTGCTATGTTGGCCGAGCTGCTCCTGACGAAGCTGGGAAGGGGGTCGGTTGGCCTAGATTTTCATTCATATACTTCACGATCATCGGAACCGCGGTAGACCACTGAGATGCAAATGCGTGTTCAGCCGCTGCTTTGGCTGCCTCGACTGCCACAGCTTTGGTCTCTTCTTTGGCCACACTTGTGGCTTCCTGGACCGCCTGCGCCACTTTTTCCTTGACTTGCTTCGTGAATTCCTCTTGGATAGACACTTGGCTTAGCCTACTTCTCTGCATTCGCATCTCCTTGTCTTCCCGGTAGTAGTGCTGTTGGGGAACGCGACAGAAAACAAAAAGTTTCGGTATAGCGAGCACTCCCAGGACCACTATGGAGACTGCATACAAGGTTTGATCTGATCCGTACCGACTCGAAGCGCAGCGGAAGAAGAGTCGGTGGAGATCGTTGGTGCAGATCCCCGCAGCTAGGATTTACAACCTCCCAACCGCGAGGATGTACTCCCTCGCCGGACAGCCCTTCGGGAGGCGGTCGGACAGTCCCCCGGACGGTGTCGCAGACAGCCCTTCGGGAGGACCCTCGAAACTCGAACGGAGACTCGGACAGCCCTTCGGGAGGACACTCGAAACGCCCCTCGGGCAAAAGACCGAAACTACGACCTCTCTATGGGGTTGCACACATACGGTGTCAGCTATCCGGCAGGGCTTCGCCGTCCAGAACTAGTTCCTGCCGGAACCCAGACAGCCTTTCGGCTCTACGAAACTCTTTTCGTGGGAGGGAGAGAAGAAGCCAGATAATGCATGGCATGTGTATGAGAGCAAGGGATGAGGTTTGTGGGCAGCCCACTCTCCTCTATTTATAGGAAAACCAAGGGGTAAAGTTGGCATTCACAAATACCAAAAGTACCCCCACTTTATGTCATTTACATAAAGAATAAAGCAAAAAGGAGTGCCATGTGGAGCTCCATGGAGCTCCACCCTCCATGGCCGGCCACCCCTTGGGGGGGCCCCCCAAGGGGGCTTCCTTAGTGCCCAAGGCTTCTAGAAGCCTTTTGGGAAAATTCCCAAAAGGTGCTTTCCATAAAAATTCCCAAAAAGCACTTTCACTATTCACGATGACATTTTTCAGCGTCCGTACGAACTAAAAATATTTATGTGGGCTTAGAACATTTCTAGTACCCACTAAAATAATTTTCAATGCGTTCTGGAACAATTCCACATTAGTGATTTCATCTGCGAAAAAGCATCTGAAGCGGTTCCGGCAGCTCCGAAACATTTCCGGTTTTTATCCCCGAAAATTCCAGAAAGTTTCCAGAATAATTCTGGCACCCTCCAAGAATTATCAGGGGCATCCCGAAACCAATTTGACTTAATGGAATACCCCAAAACAACTTTTCAGTTTCACCAAAACTCATCCGGTGTTCTCTCTGCGGAACTTTTCCGCTGTCCGAAACTTTTTTTGGTGTCCGAAACTTTTTCGGTGATTTTCTCTCAGACTCCCTGTCTAGTATTCAGCAGATAGATGACCCTTAAGCGTGTGACCCTATAGGTTCGGTGAAGTATAGACATGACCCGGAACCCCTTCCGATCAATGATCAACATCGGAGCCGTGGACACCCATATTAACCCCTATACCCACACGAATGATTATTCGAGTGAACCTCCAGTTGCTGTGTGCTATTCCTATTGCTTCGCGATATGTCACAAACACCCGAGGTGAGATTTATTGCATCCCCGTGGATCAACAAATTTGTCCACTATGCAAGTTACCTCGTTACCGGTTTTGTTCTCTTTTCTCGTTTCTGTGTTTTCGGCATCCCAGTGATCAAATCACAAGGTGTCTGGCCAGACGATGATGGATACCGTAACACCGAGAGGGCCCGAGAATATCTCTCCATCATCGGAGGAGCAAATCCCAATCTTGAGCTATCTCGTTACTTGCCATACTTTTCCGTGAACCCGTAAGCCGCCGTAATAGCCACCCAGTTACGGATGACGTTTAACAAACCCCAAAGTTCACAAAGCAAGTACGAAGGAACTCAATACTCTCATGGTCTAAGGAATTATGCAAACATTAACTATCTCTATGTTAAGAACCATAAACTTGTAACGATAGAAACTCATAGCATAACATAAATCTGGGTCGATTCAACACAAGTGTTCTATCAACATCGTGCCCTCAAAATTGCTGGCATAGCCATGCCCATGATCAGGAAAACAGGATCATCATGCAATACTTGAGCCAGTCTTAGAGGCAAGACTAGGAATACATTTTACCGTTTATTATACCACACGTGCACATGAGTTTCCCTCCAAGCCTCGTGTTATTGCAGACTCGAGAATCATAGCAGTTATAGCATGGAACATAAACATTCATTACAAACTTGGAGATACAAAATAACGGTTGTTACTGCCTCTAGGGCATATCTCCTACAGACTCCCACTTGCACTAGAGTCATAACCCAGTTACATGGCTTCCCTAACACCAATGGCTATCCGGTGTTGCTCATGCTTTGCTCGTGGTAGAGGCTTTGTCATCGGGTCTGACACATTCAGATCCGTGTGAACTTTGCGTACTTTCACTAAACCCTCTTCGACATGATGTCGAATGAGTTTATATTTGCGTTGAATATGTCTTGTCTTATGGTGCGAACTTGGCTCCCTTGCCTGAGCCACGGCACCACTATTATCACAATAGATCTCCACCGGGTCCAGAGCACTTGGAACCACACCAAGGTCTTCAAGAAATTGCTTGATCCATACCGCCTCCTTGGAGGCTTCTGAAGCTGCAACATACTCCGCCTCCGTCGTAGAATCTGCCACAGTCTTTTGTTTGGAACTTTTCCAATCAACTGCGCCACCGTTCAACATGAAAACATAGCCTGATTGAGATTTGAAGTCATCCGGGTCAGTCATGAAGCCTGCATCAGTGTAACCACTTACAATGAGCTCTTCATCACCTCCGTACACAAGGAGTAAATCCTTGGTCCGTCTGAGGTACTTAAGAATACCCTTGACTGCGGCCCAGTGTTCCAATCCTGGATCACTTTGGTACCGGCTGCTAACACTTAGCGCATAGGAAACATCCGGTCTTGTACATAGCATGGCATACATAATAGAACCAACTGCCGAGGCATATGGAACATCATTCATTTGTACTCGCTCATCGAGAGTTCGAGGACTCTGATTCTTGCAAAGCACTGTGCCAGGTGACATGGGGAGTAGGCCTTTCTTGGAGTTCTCCATGTTGAACCTTTTCAACACCTTGTCAATGTACGTGCTTTGGCTAAGAGCTATCAGGCGTTTTGATCTATCTCTATAGATTCTGATGCCCAATACATATGCTGCTTCGCCTAAGTCTTTCATTGAAAACCTTTTTTTCAATGATTCTTTTATTTCGCTAAGAAAATTCATGTCATTTCCAATCAATAATATGTCATCCACATACAAGATTAGAAATGCTTTTGCGCTCCCACTAAACTTCTTGTAAACACAAGATTCTTCGTCATTCCTGATGAAGCCAAACTCTTTGACCACTTCATCAAAACGAATGTTCCAGCTCCTTGATGCTTGCTTCAGACCATAAATAGCTTTCTGAAGTTTGCATACCTTTCCAGCATCCTCATGAATGACAAAACCTTCCGGCTGTATCATGTATACATCCTCTTTGAGGTTTCCATTTAGGAAAGCCGTTTTGACATCCATCTGCCATATTTCATAGTCGAAATAAGCAGCAATTGCTAGCAATATCCGAACAGACCTAAGCATAGCTACGGGCGAGAAAGTCTCGTCGTAGTCCACTCCTGGAACTTGCGTGAACCCTTTCGCGACAAGTCTAGCTTTGTGGATAGTAATGTTACCATCCGCGTCCGTCTTCTTTTTGAAAATCCATTTACAACCAATCGGCTTTACGCCTTCTGGAAGTTCTTCCAAGTTCCAAACTTGGTTTTCGTACATGGATTCCATTTCGGATCTCATGGCCTTGTGCCATTCCTTTGAGCTGGGCCCCGCCATCGCTTCCTTGTAGTGCGCAGGTTCATCGTCTTCACGAATGAAGATTTCGTTATGAAACCACTCAGGTGGCTGGATAGCCCTGCCTGATCTGCGCGGTTCAGTTACAACATTGTTTGAAGTCCCCGCATCATATGCGATAACTTCCGGCTCAGTTGTAGGGATAATTAGCGGAATCTCTTCCGGTTCCTTAGCCATATCAACGGTTGCCGAAGATTCACTAATCTCATTAAGTTGTACTGTCCTCCCACTCACTTCTTTAGCGAGAAATTCTTTCTCGAGAAAGCTTCCAGTTTTTGCGACAAACACTTTGCCCTCGGATGGGTGGTAGAAGGAATACCCAAAGGTTTCCTTTGGATAACCTACAAAGTAACATTTGTCTGATCTGGGATCGAGTTTTTGAGGCTGTAAACGTTTTACATATGCTTCACAACCCCAAATCTTGAGATGCGACACACTGGGTTTCTTCCCATACCATAACTCATATGGCGTTGTCTCAACAGATTTTGACGGTGCTTTGTTTAGTGTATAAGCGGCAGTTTCTAGTGCGTGACCCTAAAAAGATATCGGAAGATTTGTAAGGGACATCATCGACCTTACCATGTCCAACAGGGTTCGGTTACGTCTTTCCGATACTCCATTTCGCTGTGGAGTTCCGGGAGGCGTAAGCTGTGAAATGATTCCACGTTCACTCAGATGTTGGCCAAACTCATGACTAAGATACTCGCCTCCGCGATCAGACCGCAGAAACTTAATCTTTTTGTCACGATGATTTTCTACCTCATTCTGAAATTCTTTGAACTTTTCAAAGGTTTCCGACTTATGCTTCATTAAGTAGATATAGCCATACCGACTTAAATCATCAGTAAAAGTCACGAAGTAGAAATACCCACCCCGTGCGGCTGTGTTCATTGGACCACATACATCACTATGTATTATTTCCAATAATTCACCCGCCCGTTCAGGATGACCCGTGAACGGCGTCTTGGTCATTTTCCCCATTAAGCAAGCTTCACATGTGTCAAATGATTCAAAATCAAAGGACGGTAAAACTCCATCTTCATGGAGTCTTTGCATGCGTTTCTTTCCAATGTGGCCAAGCCGACAGTGCCACAAGAAAGTGGCGGTGGAATCAGCCTTCTTAAGGCGTTTAGCATTCACGTTAAAGACATCATTTCCACATTCAAGATTTAGTATGAAAAGGCCCCCAACAATGGGTGCAAATCCATAAAACATATCCTTACAATAAAGTGAACAACCATTGTTCTCAGACTTGTACGAATACCCATCATGTACTAAACATGATCCGGAGATAATGTTTCTACACAACAGTGGAACAAAATAACAGTTACTTAGTTCTAAGATAAATCCCGAAGGGAGACGTAGAGGCATAATGCCGACGGCTTGAGCGGCGATCCCAGCGCCGTTCCCGACGCGCATCACGACTTCATTCTTTTCCAGCTTGCGCACCTTCTGAAGCCCCTGTATCGAGTTGCAAATGTGAGCAACCGATCCGGTATCAAATACCCAAGACTTAGAATTTTCGCTAGCAAGCAAAACGTCAATGACATTAACTTGTATAACAATTATACCTTTTCCGGTTTTCCCAGACTTCTTATCTTCCAGATACTTCTTGCAGTTTCTCTTCCAGTGTCCTGTGCCCTTGCAGTAGAAGCACTCAGTTTCATTCTTGGCTCCGCCCTTAGAGTTGCTTTGGGATCCGGTCTTACCGGCGCCCTTGCCCTTCTTTGGCTTGCCTTTCTTCTTTTTGAAACTGGCGGTTTTATTCAAAAGCAACACTTGCTTGCGATTTTTCCGCAGTCCTCCTTCTGCAGTTTTCAGCATGGCGAGCACCTCTTCCGGTTCCTTCTCCATCCCACTCATGTTGTAGTTTAATACAAAACCGTCGTAAGACGGGGGGAGTGAAGAAAGCAACATGTCCATCGTATGGCCAGGTGGAAGTGGAAATTCCAGGGTTTTAAGCCTTTCAGCATAGCCAATCATTTTGACCACGTGTTCGCCAACTGAACTACCCTCAGCCATCTTGCAATCCATCAAAGCCTTCATGATATCAAATCGTTCAGACTTTGCGGTTTCCTTGTACAGAGCATCCAATTCCCGGATCATATCACGGGGTTTATGGAATTCAAAACGTTTTTGAAGGTCTGTACACATGCAAGCTAGCATGAGGCACTGCACTAAGTTGTGATCATCATCCTTAGTGGTCCAGACATTTTGTTCATCTTCCGGGGCCTCTGCCGCCGGTTTAGCTGGAAGAGCATTTTCAAGCACATACAGTTTCTTAGCGCTCCTGAGGACAATCCTCAGGTTGCGGACCCAGTCCGCATAGTTGTTTCCAGTCGCAGTTAACTTCTCTTTCTCTAACAATGGGCCTAAGTTGAACGCGGTGTTGCGAGCCATTTGATCTACAACGGAAAACACAGGTTTCACTTAGACTTTGTTTATAATGAAATTTACACTAGTGAATAAACAGTTTTATTCTAAAGTGCGCTCCCACTCAAATCAATATCTCTCATAATTGATTGTGAGTGATTCAAGACACAAATTTCAATTCAACGCCATTGATGGTAGCATCACTGATGGCGAGAACTTCAATCGTTAGGCAAACTTGCCAATCACATCTCTATGTGACTCTTGTTCATCTTTCGATGCGTGTGTTCCGAGCTCATGACTTTCATGCCTGAACGTCAAGATAACCAAGTGATCTTGCTGCGAGGTCTCAACTCACCCGCCTCACACTTCTCTAATCGTTCGTGCCCATGTTAGCATGTGACACCCCGAAGAGATAGGTGCCGTGACGGTGCTACACTTGGGAGAACACTAACTACTTGATATTTTAAGTGAGAGATCACCCTAATAAAAGCGACTACCATGCAATCAAGAAGGGTGCATCAAGAGGGATAAACATCTCAGGCAATTCATAATAGCATGATATGGTATAGCCTCTTCTGACGGAGAAGTCAAGTATTCTTCGTCTTCGGCATTTGCGTCGGTGTTCACCTTCGCGAAGATTGCCACCACCTTGTCGATGCATCAGATAATATCGCCATCTCCATAGCGGATAGAATTAAATGCATTACTTAAGGTTGACACGCAGGTCATTAAAGTGCAATCATATGGCTCCAGCCATCATGCCGAATCATGACACGCAGGTCATGTTAATTACATCATATAGTCATCTCATACATAATCAAATTGAATATGAGACTTGCTATACCACATCACATGCAAACCATCCTGCAAAACCAAGTTAGACGCCTCTAATTGGTTTATGCAAAATTTTATTTTACGTGGCTTCTAAGGTTTTGACTTAAACCGCAGCTACCAACGTTTTATCATCAAGTATGATTATTCAAGTCGCTAGATTAACATCTCGGGGTGTATGAAACACGAGATAATTAAATCTCGAGCCCCATACTAAACTTCGTCATACGCATGACCCCCGTGCAGATCATATCTGCAATGCCCTTTCATCTGCGAATTTCATCTTTCTTTTGACTATGGCAGAACCCAAAGAACTGATAGCACTTCCATGATCAATCAGGATCATGGATTGCCAGAACTTTGTCAAATTCCACCATGCTGTCTCGAGATTGAGCAAACACAAATTCTAGGGAAGCAACAAGAACATCGGGTAACAGATTTCATCTGTCACCCGCATAAATAATTTTCAGCAATAGATCTTATCTACTACCTAATTATATTATGCAATACCCATACATCTCCATGTATTCTAGATCGTAACCTGCATCTACGCATAGCACGGCTCTTGATGCCACTGTTGGGGAACGCGACAGAAAACAAAAAGTTTCGGTATAGCGAGCACTCCCAGGACCACTATGGAGACTGCATACAAGGTTTGATCTGATCCGTACCGACTCGAAGCGCAGCGGAAGAAGAGTCGGTGGAGATCGTTGGTGCAGATCCCCGCAGCTAGGATTTACAACCTCCCAACCGCGAGGATGTACTCCCTCGCCGGACAGCCCTTCGGGAGGCGGTCGGACAGTCCCCCGGACGGTGTCGCAGACAGCCCTTCGGGAGGACCCTCGAAACTCGAACGGAGACTCGGACAGCCCTTCGGGAGGACACTCGAAACGCCCCTCGGGCAAAAGACCGAAACTACGACCTCTCTATGGGGTTGCACACATACGGTGTCAGCTATCCGGCAGGGCTTCGCCGTCCAGAACTAGTTCCTGCCGGAACCCAGACAGCCTTTCGGCTCTACGAAACTCTTTTCGTGGGAGGGAGAGAAGAAGCCAGATAATGCATGGCATGTGTATGAGAGCAAGGGATGAGGTTTGTGGGCAGCCCACTCTCCTCTATTTATAGGAAAACCAAGGGGTAAAGTTGGCATTCACAAATACCAAAAGTACCCCCACTTTATGTCATTTACATAAAGAATAAAGCAAAAAGGAGTGCCATGTGGAGCTCCATGGAGCTCCACCCTCCATGGCCGGCCACCCCTTGGGGGGGGGCCCCCAAGGGGGCTTCCTTAGTGCCCAAGGCTTCTAGAAGCCTTTTGGGAAAATTCCCAAAAGGTGCTTTCCATAAAAATTCCCAAAAAGCACTTTCACTATTCACGATGACATTTTTCAGCGTCCGTACGAACTAAAAATATTTATGTGGGCTTAGAACATTTCTAGTACCCACTAAAATAATTTTCAACGCGTTCTGGAACAATTCCAGATTAGTGATTTCATCTGCGAAAAAGCATCTGAAGCGGTTCCGGCAGCTCCGAAACATTTCTGGTTTTTATCCCCGAAAATTCCAGAAAGTTTCCAGAATAATTCTGGCACCCTCCAAGAATTATCAGGGGCATCCCGAAACCAATTTGACTTACTGGAATACCCCAAAACAACTTTTCAGTTTCACCGAAACTCATCCGGTGTTCTCTCTGCGGAACTTTTCCGCTGTCCGAAACTTTTTTGGTGTCCGAAACTTTTTCGGTGATTTTCTCTCAGACTCCCTGTCTAGTATTCAGCAGATAGATGACCCTTAAGCGTGTGACCCTATAGGTTCGGTGAAGTATAGACATGACCCGGAACCCCTTCCGATCAATGATCAACATCGGAGCCGTGGACACCCATATTAACCCCTATACCCACACGAATGATTATTCGAGTGAACCTCCAGTTGCTGTGTGCTATTCCTGTTGCTTCGCGATATGTCACAAACACCCGAGGTGAGATTTATTGCATCCCCGTGGATCAACAAATTTGTCCACTATGCAAGTTACCTCGTTACCGGTTTTGTTCTCTTTTCTCGTTTCTATGTTTTCGGCATCCCAGTGATCAAATCACAAGGTGTCTGGCCAGACGATGATGGATACCGTAACACCGAGAGGGCCCGAGAATATCTCTCCATCGTCGGAGGAGCAAATCCCAATCTTGAGCTATCTCGTTACTTGCCATACTTTTCCGTGAACCCGTAAGCCGCCGTAATAGCCACCCAGTTACGGATGATGTTTAACAAACCCCAAAGTTCACAAAGCAAGTACGAAGGAACTCAATACTCTCATGGTCTAAGGAATTATGCAAACATTAACTATCTCTATGTTAAGAACCATAAACTTGTAACGATAGAAACTCATAGCATAACATCAATCTGGGTCGATTCAACACAAGTGTTCTATCAACATCGTGCCCTCAAAATTGCTGGCATAGCCATGCCCATGATCAGGAAAACAGGATCATCATGCAATACTTGAGCCAGTCTTAGAGGCAAGACTAGGAATACATTTTACCGTTTATTATACCACACGTGCACATGAGTTTCCCTCCGAGCCTCGTGTTATTGCAGACTCGAGAATCATAGCAGTTATAGCATGGAACATAAACATTCATTACAAACTTGGAGATACAAAATAACGGTTGTTACTGCCTCTAGGGCATATCTCCTACAAGTGCGTCCACATGGCGCCATCTCCGGTGCTGACTACACGGCCATACTCCGGCGGCTCGTTCGCCGGCTTTCCCTTGAGTATGTTCAATGCCCTGTTAAAAGGGGTGTCCCACGGGTACTTCGTCATCGACGACTGAGATGACGAGTCGCTTTCATATTGAAGACTTCTTTGCTCTTTCTGCAAAAGTAATGTGAACCATTTAGAAATGTCACTACTAGCTAGCTAGAACATAGTCGACTTGATTAGAAGCTAATGTGGTAAATTAATAATTACCAGTAGTCTTATGAACTCCCTCATCGGCATGTCCATGGTCCATTCCCCGGTCTTCTTGTCTTGCGTGTACCGGGCCCTGATGAAGTCATATTCCTGCTGTTCGGTGAACTCCGCCAAGGGGTCTGGTTGCTGATGACACTCACGTTCCGCGTCCTCCTTATTCCACACGGGCTGCTTTCATGTGTAACCACGGCTTCCGAGGTGGTGGGCCCCGATGTTCCTGGCCTGAAGTTTCTTGAATTTCTCTGACTTGGCCTTGGTTGCACGGCCAGCGCAAGTAGCCTTGAATTTCTCGTAGTCCTCTTCTGTAATCATCGGCCAATGAGCGTGGATCGTGGCGTAGCCTGAACCTTCTGCTGCCATCTCTTTTCTCACGCTACATTTCCAAGCTGCCAAGTCCTTGCTAAAAATTTTCATTGCTTTTCTGTTTACAAAGCCATGTTTGGATCTTTTAACGGATCGACATCGGCACTCCAGCCGGGGAAACTGTATCTAGCGTGCAACTTGGTTAGGAGGAGATCCACCAAAGGTCCTTTGCTATATTTCCTTAGGTTCATCTCATTGATATTGACGGTCTCTCGTAGGATGCATGCTACGGTATTGCCGTAGCCCACTGACACATCCCTAGGACTTGTTGGCTCTCCTTTGCCGGGGCACACTGCGTGGACCACCAGCCTTCCGGTGCCGAGCTTATTTGGGGCCTGGGTCCTCCTCTTCTTCTTCTTCTTCTGAGTGGCTTGGCTACCACCATCTGTTTTCTGGTTGCCGGTCTCGGTGCCATCGGTGGTCTTGACACCACCACCACCCTCCGTGATGCGAAGGGGGCCCTGCGACCCTTCTTCCTGACTCACCAAAAAGTTGAGGTATGCGTTCGCATCTGCGGCGGCGTTAGAACCCCCGGCTTCATCGTTGTGCGCCATGTTGCCTAGGGTTGAATTTGCCGGTTTTATTCTAGAACTATTAAAATGAATAATGACATAAACAAATTGCCTATGTTTTGCCGGAATGTCATTTAATTCCCATTCCGGCAAATCCTGGGCACTCGATATGTCCTACTTACTAGCACAAGTTATGCCGAAATCCATGGAAAAAATCGGCATGACCTTTGCTAAAAATAGGACATATCGAGCACCTGAAATTTGCCGGAATGGAAATGAATCAACATTCCGGCAAAACATAGGCCACTCGGAGTGGTTCCCTGCAAAGCACATACACATGTCCAAATAGACAAGCAACACATGTCCTAATATCCATCTTATTCACATCATCACATGTCCAAATATCCATCATATATGAGCATTAGTTGTACACAGCAACTACAACACTAGTAGTACACAACAACTAGTAGCAGATCAATTGAATACTTGGGGGTCAACTAGTAGTACACAACATTATTATTTCCATCATATTTGTGCATTAATATTTTGGTTGTATACTAGGTATTTGCCCGTGCGTTGCTACGGGGTATAAATATTCTAGTACATTAGCCCATAATTCGGTATTATATGATTGTATAAATAAATATTTATCAAATTATGTCATGATTTTATTTTATAATCACTTATTAACTTGCCAAAATATATAGCTTATTTGGTAAGTCAATAAAAGATGAGACAAATAAGGCTGTTTTCAAGGAATAATCATCAGGAAAAATATGGAATGTTGGACAAAGCACTCTGCATGGCAGGAAAAGGAACACTATTCTTTTTTTAATTTATTTAAAAATAGGACAATGCCCATGTGTTGCAGCGGGATATAAATATTTCAGTACGTTAGCTTGTGATTTACCTGCCCATATTAATGTGGTAGTGTAAATAAATGTTTACCAAATCATGTCCATGATTTACCTTATGTTTTGATGAGAAGTTTGGTATGTAAATTAAAGTGGAATTGGTTCAGAAGGTAGGTAAATTAAGGTGATTGATTATAATATGGAGAAGGTTGGACGAAGAGGTGGTGGGAAGAAAGGTGAAACGGGAACCTTATGTTCTTTTTAAGTAGCAGAGCTTTACCTGCCCATATTAATGTGGTTGTGTAAATAAATGTTTACCAAATCCTTCCCATGATTTAGCTTATGTTTTGATGAGAAGTTTGGTAAGTAAATTAAAATGGAATTGGTTTAGAAGGTAGGTAAATTAAGGTGACTGATTATCATATGGGGAAGGTTTGACGAAGAGGTGGTGGGAAGAAAGGTGAAACTGGAACCTTACGTTCTTTTTAAGTAGTATAAGTAGAGATACCGGTGTTGATGGGGCTGTAGAGGAAGAGCTTGCTCTCGTTGGTGGTGGTGTCGGGCAGCGTCTTGGCCTTCTCCGCGTAAACAAATCCTAAAACTGAGTTTGCAATCATATTAAGAAATATTAAAGGCAGAGAAAACAACCAACTTATTGAGGAATTCAAATCCATGACCATATTCACTACCAACTTATCTCCCCCTCTTCATTTTGAACAGGAGGCATGTACAGGAAGTAGACATAAAATGGAGCAACTTTCATAACTAGCTCACATACATATGATGCAAGGATTAATTACTATGGATTTTATAAAATGCAATCTTGAAACAACATGGATCCATTCATATCATCTTAGGCCAGAAACATTATCACAGGTACTTTGACTACTCAAAACAATGTGCTGGTGATTTTTAGTGAGGATAAAAATGACATGGACATATACTAGGCATAAAATTGAGCAACTAATGTATATAGCATGATTCTATAGGATGCATGGATTTAAAGATATGCATTTTTCAAAATACCAAGTTTTACTGAAATCTGGGGACACACAGTTTAACATTACCATGCCTACTTGAGCAGATAAAACAGTGGCTAGACAAATTTATTAAATTATGCAAATGGCATGGAGTGACAGTAGATACAAAAATGAACAAAACATGCATAGGATTTGCCACGATCTGAGCTACTGAGAATTTACAATGGTTGCCACAAAAAGCTAAACAGCACTGGATATACAGACTTAGCAAAAAGTCAGAAAAACAGAGAAGGAAAAGGGGTGGTCACCGGAGACAGGGACGGAGATGGCCACGGGCGTAGGGGTGGGCGGCGACGTCTAATGGGGTTGCAGCAGGCGGAGGAGGGTGCGGCGACAACGCAGACGGCGATGGGCTCGGCGAAGGCACGGTGAGGTGAGGTCAATGGAGGAGGAGGAAGCGCACCGCGTGGACGATGGCCCAGGCGGTAGAGGGGCCGGATTTTTTCCGGTAGCCTTGGCGGGGGCGCGGACGAGGAGGAGCGGGGGCGCGAGGTCAACGACGGCGATGTGGAGCAGAGGAGGGGAATCGCGAGTGGGGGAGGAAGGAAGGTGGGAGGCCGAGCGGGGGGTAACTAGAACTTAGTAGTAGCGCGGGGTTCTAAACCCGCGCTATAGCTAAGTTATCTGTAGCGCGGGCCAGGAGACCCCGCGCTACTGCTATGTTTTCCATTATTATTTTCATTTATTTTTCACTAAATTAGATGTAGCGCGGGCCTGGGTACCCCGCGCTACAGCTAAGTTAGTTGTAGCGCGTTCCTAGGTACCCCGCGCTACGGTTAACATGTTTTTATTTTTACTTTTCTTTTTCTAAATTGTACTATTATTTTTATTCTGTTTTTTAACAAAGTACAATTTTCTTTTTCTTTTTCTGTTCCATTTTATTTCTTTTTCTATTTTTTTCTTTTTCTTTTTTGTTTAAAGTTGTAGCGCGGGTTAGGGTTAGGGTTGTTTATCCAGGAATAACACCCTATAAGCACCTCCGAAAGATGCCTCATAGTCAATGGGTACGTCTCCTCCCACTAACTCAGATCGATGCACAATATTTAGCGATATTAATTAGTGCATGATATATCTTACATCATTTGACCAATAACGGCTAAGTGTGTATACAAAATAGATACATAAATGATAGTTTCTCAGCGTCGACCACGTTTCACAGTGATCTTCTTTCCTTTTTTGTTCGTTGTTAAATAATTTAGCCCCCTCATCGTGACTTTCAGTAGCTGGAGATACAGATTAATATCGCTTTCGGTTGTTTTGGCCTTTGAATCAGCATACTCATGTGTATTTACATTGTCTTAATGCACTTTCAGGGGGAGGTTGTACATCCATACAAACACGGGCCATGTGCTATGATTGGTGTTCTAGTTGCCAAACGGATTCATACCATCAGTACTCGCGCCAAGCACGATGTTCCTTGGATCATCTGTGAAACCTGGATATTCAGCGTTTAATGCTCTCTATTGGCTAGCATCTGCGAGGTATCTCAGCTTCGGATCATCTCCATCGTTTGGCTTCACCCTGTCCGCATGCCAGCGCATGAGCATTGCTTACTTAGGATCTATGAAATACCGCTATAGACGGGGAGTGATCAGAAAGTACCATACAACTTTCTCAGGAGCTTTATTTTTGGACTTCTTGTATCAAGAAGCATTGCACACTGGACAGCTGGATTTCTCCGCGTGCTCGTTTGAATAAATGATGCAATCGTTGATGTATGTGTGGTACCTAATATGCGGCAAATCAAGAGGGCACACGATTTTCTTGGCCTCCTCGATACTAGTAGGACACAAGTTCCCTGCGGGAATAAATTTCTGTAGATACTTCAAATGCTCATTGAGGCTTGCGTCGGTCTATTTGTTTTTTGCATTCGTCTTTAGAAGTTTGAGTGTGAAACTCAAGCGGGTCTCCTCGGGATCGCAACCAGCATACAATGGAGTCTTCAAGTCTAACTCCAGTTACGCCAGCTTGGCCTCCTCTCTAGAAGCAGCTCTGTCGCTAGTCGTCTTCTTGCGAAGCAGGTCTCGAACATGAGGTTCCTGCATGACTGAACTTAGTAGCGATGAAGACTGCGGCGTGTCCGCGTCTTCTCCATATCTGGCCTCTTCTCCATGTCCGGCCACCTCTTCATGTCCGGCGCCCTCTTCTTCGGGTCCGTCGGTTATCTCTTCCTCTGGCCCCATATCGTTATTGGTTGCCCCGTCGACGTCCTCATCATCATCTTCACTTATCCACCGAGTATAGCCATCCAGGAAACCACGCATGAGCATGTCCGCCTTCAAACGACCACCCGAAAAGGGGTCGATCCAGACTCCTTTGCATTTTTGACACGGACATAAAATCTCCTTACGGTTATTTTGAAACATGTCAGCCACTGTGGATCGCAAGAATCTATCCACCATCCTTCTACTGACCTTCATCATTGCCTGCGCGGTATAAGCAAAAGAATTATAACAATGCATGCATGCATGCATCAAGCTCATACAAAAATTTGGCTTGACCTTCCCTAAAAATAGGACATATCGAGTTTGCCCGAAATTTGCCGAAACGGAAATAAATTGACATTTCGGCAAAACATAGATAACTCATGTCACGCACAATTCGGCAAATACATAGGCAAATCATCATGTCACGCACAATTCCATCATATCGCGCACACACATAAATTTAATTCTTGCACAACACTATTTTTTACTACCTATCTTGAGAGAGAGCACAGTGATGAGACCGGTGTCGCTTGGGATCGAAGTGGACAAAGATATTCAATGCTCCTTCATTAATGAGAGGGAGGTAGATAGCTTACTTCATTTAATGAGTGGATCTACTTGGGGAGGAGATGAGTCTAAGTAGTGGAGAGGGAGAGAGAGCTAGCGAGTCAATGGAGTGGAGGTGATGAGTCTAACTACTGGAGAGGAAGGGGAGCCATTAATGGAGATGCTGGAGGGGCATGGAGAGAGAGGGAGGAAGGGAAGAAGGAAGAGGGAAGAAAGCAAGTGTGAGAAGAAAGCAAGGGGAGAAGGAAAGGAGAGGGAGAGGGAGGGGGAGGGGAGGGTAAAATGGTGGCTACTGCGCTTACCAGTAGCGTGGGGCACGGCGGCCGCGCTACTGCTAAGCCCAATAGCTGCAGCGCAGGGCATTTGGGCCGCGCTGGTGTAAGTGGGGCCCACCAGCTGGCCCGTGTACCCATAGTAGTAGTGTGACGTTCTTGTGCCCGCGCTGCTGCTATCTAGTTAGCTGTAGCGCGGGTTTTATACCTCACGCTGCAACCGTGGCCTGTCCCGGGGGCATGGTGGGGACCACTTAGCAGTAGCGCGGGGTCCCTGTGCCCGCGGTACTGCTAAACTTTACCTAGCGTTGTTTTCTACCCCGCGCTACTGCTACAGCGCGGCTGAAAAATACGAAAAACCTAGGTACCAGCGCACCCTATATGCAAAAAAAATATTAATTCAAAAAAGTTTAAAAAATTCCGAATCTTTTTTGGCCAGCACTACGGATCAGCCGGTTGATATTTCCGACTTTTCAGCCTCCTCGGGAGCCATGCGATGAGGCACCAGCCAACCGTCTGATCGTGGCTTCCGTTTTTTTTTTTTTTTGACAAACTAATCGTGGCTTCCGTGTGTTAACGCTGAGCACCATGTGGGAAGTCTTGGCCCACACAATATTGACACATGAATCGTTTTCAGCATAAGTACGTAAGCAGTAAAAAGATCATGCCGCTGGGCTCGACGCGTACACACGAACGTTCTACAGCGGCACCTCGTTGGTAATCGTTTACTTTCGGAACGGGTCCGACGGCCTTTGCAGCAACGCCGACCAGCCTCTATAGTAGCAAGAATGGCCACCCCTTACAGCGTGGCCAACAATTGGAATGCACGATCAAAATAGTGCATTTCATGATTAGTATATCCCCCGCAAAAAAAAAAGAAGTATATCCCACGACTCCCTCATCCGCGCCTCTCCGTCGATCGCGGCATGGCTCGCAACACAAGTGACGCTATCATAGCACCCGCTCGCAGCATCGGCGGCGCACCCCCGGCATGGCTTGCAACACTTGCTTGTAGCACGCCTCGCAACGGACAACACTCTCCGACACCACGACGACGCACCTCGCAACATCCACTTGCAGCACTGGCAATGCATGGTGGCGCTCCCGCAGCACGGCGTCTCTCCCGTAGCATGTCAACAATCCCCGCAGCACGACGACGTGCCTTGCAACATCGACTCGCAGCACCAGCGACGCACCGATGGCACGGCGGCGCTCCCGCAGCACGGAAACGAGCCTCGCAATAGACTCGCAGCACCAACGTTGCTCCTATGGCATGGCGACGAGCCTCGCAGCACAAACATCTCTCCCGTAGCATGTCAACAATCCCGCAGCACGGCGACGTGCCTTGCAACATCGATTTGTAGCACCAGCGATGCACCGATGGAACGGCGGCGCTCCCACAGCACGACAATGAGACTCAAAATAGACTCGCAGCACTGGCGTTGCTCCCATGGCACGACGGCGCACCCGTAGCACAACGACAAGCCTCGCAATAGACTCGTAGCACCGGCATTGCTCCCATGGCACGGCGGTTCTCCCGCAGCATGGCGGCGAGCCTCGCAACAGACTCGCAGTACTAGCGTTGCTCCCATGGCACGGCGGCGCTCCCGCGCCATGAGGACTCTCCAGTAGCATGACAACAATCCTGCAACATGGCGACGAGCCTCGCAGCACCGGCGTTGCTCTCATGGCACGACGGTGCTCCCGCAGCATGGCGGCGAGCCTCGCAACACGCTCGCAGGACTAACGTTGCTCCCATGGCACGGCGGCGCTCCCGCGGCATGAGGACTCTCCAGTAGCATGACAACAATCCTGCAACACGGCGACGTGCCTTGCAACACCGAATCGCAGCACCGGCGATGCTCCGACGGCATGGCGGTGCTCCTGCAACACGGCGACGCGCCTCTCAACCTAGAATCACAGCACCGGCGATCCTCCCATGGAACGTCAACGCTCCCTCAGCACGATGACTCTCCCGTTGCACGGTAACAATCCCGCAGCATGGCGACGTGCCTTGCAACATCGACTCGCAGCACCGGCAACACTTTGACGGCATGGCAGCGCTCCCACGGCATGGTGACGCTCCTCACAATATAGACTCGCAGCACCGATTGTGCTCTGACGGCGCTCCCACAGCATGACGACACGCCTCACAACATAGACTTGCAGCAACGACGGTGCTCCGACGACGCTCCTGCAGCATGGTGATGCGCCTCATAACATAGCCTCGCAGCACCGAAGAATCTCCAATGGCGCTCCCACAGCACGGCGATGCGCCTCACAACATAGATTCACAGCACCGGTAACGCCTTGCAACATAGAGTAGTGTTGCACATCTCACTTGAAGCAGCGACGACCGACCTTGCAACGTCGCACTTCAGGCTTGCAGCAGTGGCGTTGCGCACCGATCAATGGGGTGGTTTTGTTCTTCTCCTATCCAACAAATCTCCATTTTATCATAGCAAAATCATCAAGAGAAAACCATCGCAAGTATGCAGTTTGAAAGTCAATACTTGCTTCCATCACGGGACTAGTAGCAGGCGTGCAGTTGGTCTGTGGCAAAAGGCGACATGTACATGGTGGCAGTAGTTGTCTCTCTAATCATCTCTCGTGTACTACCTCCGTCCGGGATTATACGTCCCGTGAGCCATGGTAGAGCATTC
This sequence comes from Thinopyrum elongatum, assembly GCA_011799875.1. Classification (NCBI taxonomy): domain Eukaryota; kingdom Viridiplantae; phylum Streptophyta; class Magnoliopsida; order Poales; family Poaceae; genus Thinopyrum; species Thinopyrum elongatum. Next base: position 718,111,630 of record CM022303.1, read on the forward strand.
CGATTTATAGGGCCGCAACAGTTAAAGCAGTAAGCTTTTCTCCTCGATTCTCGCTCTGTTCCCTGCGTTTGTTACAGTCTGGTGCATGCAGCCAACGAAATCGCTGGAACTAAAAACGCCCAAGCATGCATGCAGTCAATTGTGGCAAAACGTACGCTTGCAGCCAGTTAAATCGCAGCAATTAATTAGCCAAAGGAGTGTATGCATCCATGTCTTGGTTTTGCCGCTTCGGCTCACGGGACGTGTAATCCCGGACGGAGGTAGTAGCTAATATCACCACGTCACGATCAAAAAGTGCACTACGGTGTCGAATTTAAAAGTAAAGTGTACAGGAGTACTAGTAGTAGGACCACGCATCAAATACAAAATCTTACGTACATGCCGCGCTCTCATCACGGGATGCGCCCAAAGTTGAATCGAACGGCGCACCGAGCGGCTGATGCCACGCAAGAAATCAGTCGGATGATTTAAACCTTTTCCCATCTTTTTTTATCAAACATGATCAAATATTGTAGTCATATAAAAAGATTCGTCAGAGGATGACTTTTGTAGTATCCTGGGTCGAAGATTCGGCAAAAAACGTTATATACAAATACTATACATGCTATATTGTCGTCATAAACTTGTCCTTTTTGCCCTAAAGTCAATAGAAATCATTTCTTGTCCAAACTTTTTATACGAGTACAATATCTGATCATGTTTGATTCTAAAAAAGATTTGGAATTTTTTGAACTTTTTTGAATTACTAAATTTTTTGGCGCATATAGGGTGCGCGTGTACCCGAGAGCACCAAGTTCCCGTCCTAGCGCGGCCATCTTACCCCGCGCCACTGTTAAGTGATTGTCTATAGGGTTTTTCTAGTAGTGTTGGATGCCTTTATATAGCCCATGTATGGCAGTGGCCTTCCCCGAGTAGGTTTCTTCGTCGTGTACGGGTTTGGAGTCTGGACCGGCCGTGTACGAGTCGGACACGTGGCCCATTCGCCATAACCCGCAAGGCTTCCTTGTTTGGAACCCGAAGCCTTGGTTATTTATTTTTTGCATGGCAATACGTGTCTTATTTATAGAATAAAGATTAAGTTACAAGGCACGTAAGCACCGACCTTACATGACTGATAAAATAGAAAAATTCTATGCAAATACCAGCGTCTGTCCCTTTCGTTCGACACCACCGAAGCGGCCACCAAAGGGGAAGAAGACAGATCACCTCTTCACCCAAGCTCGACGCGGCTTCATCGTTGATCAGCAGCTTTACGGACCTCTTCACCCAGAAGCAAACCAATACCGTTGAAGGAATCAGACCGGGGCAACATGTCCCCGGACACGCCATCGAACTTCAGAACTAACACCCCCGCGTGACAACGACAACGGAGGAGGATACTAAAACTGTCAGCCTCCAACCACAAACGCAGCACAAGATGCTCCATCTTCCAGCTGTCAATTGCGTAGACAACCGTCTGCGTGTACTCCTGAATGACCAAACCTCCCTGCTCCACCATGACGCCGGAGACAATGCCACAGCAACGGGGACAGAGTAGAAGGAGAGACACACCTGCTGGAGTCGCCGCCGCTGCCTCGCCAACACCATCCGTGAACCATAACGCCGCCAATCTGAAGGACCGACAGACACACGATGCCATCAACTCCGAGACGCTGCCATGAAGGACACCGCCAGTGTGGGAGTGGCGCTGAGGCAGATTTATTCATCCGGGCGCTGCTCCCACCACCCCAACGGCGCACCACGACCTTCAAATCCAAACCCTAACTACAGAGCGGAGGAACGGGGTCCCCCCTCCCTCCTGCCGCCGGTGCAGCCGGAGGGAGAGGGGGCCAACGCCCCGGGCGCTGCTCCCACCACCCCAACGGCGCACCACGACCTTCAATTCCAAACCCTAACTACAGAGCGGAGGAACGGGGTCCCCCCTCCCTCCTGCCGCCGGTGCAGCCGGAGGGAGAGGGGGCCAACGCCCCGGCCGGTGGAGATCGGTGGAAGGAGATCGCCTGCCTAGTCGCCTGGCTCGTGGCGGCGGCTAGGGTAGGAAGACTGGCTCGTGGTGGTGGCCGTACACCCCCTTGGTTGGCGGTGCTCCGTGTTGGCCTTCATAGCCTGCGTACACCTAGGCCCATACGATATGTCACACAGTCTACATAGTACAGGGAAACGGGAGTTCGACTACCCATCGTCACCCATCAGCAGTGGCTAGATTTTGCTGCTCATCGGAGATGGGCGGTGTCCTTGTCGGTAGTGGTGTGGTTGCCTGGACGTATCAGGCTTCTGTGCGGAACATGAACACATGGTTCTTCCTGCTTCAGGCAGTTGAGAAGTACTCCCTCCGTATTTTTATATAAGATGTATTATTTTCAGCACGGTGACTAAGGCACATAATTATAGAGAAGTTAGGACAAAATTACCCGTGGCAAATTTATTGGTTAGTGGCAAGTAAATCAGTTAGTCCAGAAAAGTAAGAGATACATGCAATCGAGAGAGATACTTTCCTTCCTTTGCAACAAGGAGAGATATAGACAATCAGGAGAGAGATCCTTTCTCTGGATGGCTAAAAGGTAATTACGATGAATTAGAAGAAATGCACCTTACATTGTAGAATTTTATCAAAACATAAATACACGTTATCTAAAGAAACGGTGGGAGTAATTTAGTTTTTACTTCTATGTATTTTCCCTAGTTGTTGTATGTGGCCTCCGTGGAATCTTTGACTGCACGTTAATATAACTAGTAGAATACCCGTGCGTTGCCACGGGCTCTTGAAATATTTTGCAAGAGTTATACAAAGATAATGCATGTTAAATTTCACACATACAGACAATATAACACAAATATAATTAATTATTATTGAAGTCCACTTCACTTGCATTGTAAATTGATAATAAAAAAAATAACGACATGTCCGTGTAACAAATTGAGCGATGTTCCAACTAAATATCTATTACAAAATTAGGAAGATCTACTTTATGCGCTTATGAAATTCTTGCACAATATCAGGAAAGTTGCCTTTAGCTTCATTCCCACGATGTTTTAGCAAGTATAATAAAAAGTGCTTCCTCTAAAAAGTGCTTCCTCAACTCATGTCCATCCTGCACAAACAATATATGCATGCTAGTAGAGTGCCCATGCATTGCCACGGGCTTTTGAAATATTTTCACACGTAGAGACAATATAACACGGACACAATTGTATAATAGTTGAAGTCCACTTCACTTGCAATGTAAATTGGTAACAAAAGGGCAAATTGATGATGTATACATATATATAAAGCGATGATCCAATTAAAAATCTATTACAAATTATTTATATCATCATGCAAGCATGCCACCTCAGCATAGAATTATGAATGGAATAAGTCCCACATCAACATGCAACCATGCATAAAGAAAGAACCGCCACAACATTCAACCACGCATTGACAAATGTTTTTCATTCAACTATTCTACTTATATTAAATAAATATTTTTCTCGACATAATAAAATAACAAGTCATATGTTTTCAAATTCAAATTTTCATCAACCGGTTCCCGCAGCACTGTGCGGGGTAACCTCTAGTTAAAAAGAAGTGATTCACTCTCTCACCCCCAGAACACACTCCAAAGCACATCGCTCACAGTGACATCTCATTCCCCAGGTTACCCGCCCCACACCATCACAATCTCTCTCCACCACAGATTCTCACTGCCAGTGTATTGCCACGGAATAATGCAATAACAAAGTGATCAAATAATTTAAAATGTGTGTAGAATATGAAGACATCTTTCCATTCACGTAGCGACAAATCGTTGCCAGAATACAAAGTGGCATCCCCCCCCCCCCCCCCCCCCAACCACAAAACTGTGTCCTCCACCTTCATGCTTGCCACCATGCCTGGTCACTATTTCAAAATCTTATACTTCCACATATTATAACTTTTTAACGATTTGAAAGATTCTTTTGATTTTTTTGGTAGTGAGTAGTCAGTTGAGCTTTCGCTCTATTCTTATTTTATTGTTTAGCTAAGTAGTCATTCTCTTCATTCACCCTGGCTCTAGCATTATTTACGGTTCAAAAGTCGTACCATTGCGGACCCTCTTTCTTAAACTTGAGTCAATACCTCAAATGGTCCTCGTGTAATACGAGAAATGACATATTGTATGTCTAGGTTTCAAATTAACTGTTTCTCACCATTCTTGAGAGATGGCGTGTATTACAAATATTGAAAGATGCACATAGTGCAATGTCAAAATTTGTGTTGTTTGACTACGGCAAATATAACATTTCTCTAACCACAAACAAGCAGTGAAAACCAAATAATGCCTCCATTCAAAACTACAAGGCGTAATTTAACTGTAAAAATGCATGCTTTGCATATAATTAGTCAAATAATTTGTAGTTTACATCACATAAAATAGACATATTTAGATTGTATTCAAGCTCACTTCATATGATTATGATTTATAACCAGCGACTAATTTCCGTGGGTTGCCACGGAATAAAAATATATTAACATGTTGATTAAACAATTATATTAATAAAAAATGTTAGTTAAACACGGTGACATATAGTTTTTATTCCTATAGTGATAAATACTGGAAAAAAATTTAAGCAACCGGCAAGAGCTCTGACTTTCATTAAGAAGAAGAGAACTGGCCAGTTTATAAGGAAAACTGATTGAAAACCAATACATCTGCGACAAGCACACACGCCAACCTCGAGGTTGCGCACCAACCGAGCTGAAAACACGGCAGCCTAAGTGACAAGAGATGACACCCAACCACCCAACCAATTTCGGGAGCCGCCTCTCCGACGTCCACACCGACCCTGAGGCCATAGACCAGCCTAGTCGAAAGCTCTATCACCCTATCGACCGAAGCCAACACCCTCGCCCATGAAATCTCCGGAGCCACCGCTCCGACTTCCATACCAACCCCGAGGCTGCGAATCAGACTGGTCAACGCCATTGCCGCCCAAGCGACCAAACTTAACACCACGCGCAGGCGAGTTCCGGAGGCGCCGCTCCGACTTCCACATCGGCCGGCCGCGCACTCGCCTAGTCGACGATGAAGCTAACAAAGCCGTAGAGCCACCACCAATCAATGAGAGACCGGACCTCCAAGGCATTGCCCCCAATGAAGGAGTGACGAGATCACCGTCGACGCCCGCTTCATCGAAAGCTGAAGCTTGGGTTTTCACCCGGAGAACTCGAGTCCGAGAAGGCGAGGCACCGCCACCAACCACTACCTACACGGCCGACAACACCACCACGAATCTTCCTACCATGATGGCAGCCCCGCTCCGACCTCCAGGTGCAGTGCCGCTGCACTGCCATCCTCCATCCTGTTGTTGGCACTGCACACCTCAGGCTGGAGACACCGGAGTAGAACCCAGTCGTCACTACGCGCATGCAACACACACCTCACACAGCCATCGCAACACCACCGCCGTTGTTGCCTCCAAGCCGGCCACCGACCGCACAGGTGCTGGGACGACAGCAACCACCTACTCAGGCGGCGTCCTGCACGGCCAGATCCAGCCAGATCAGGCACCCGATCAACGCACATCTGGCAGACGCCACCACTGCAACTGCGACAAGCGCACATGCCAACCTCGAGGTTGCGCACCAACTGAGCTGAAAACACGGCCACCTAAGTGACAAGAGATGACACCCAACCACTCAACCAATTTCGGGAGCCGCCGCTCCGACGTCCACACCGACCCCGAGGCCGCAGAGCAGCCTAGTCGAAAGCTCTATCACCCTATCGACCAAAGCCAACACCCTCACACATGAAATCTCCGGAGCCACCGCTCCGACTTCCACACCGACCCCGAGGCCGCGAATCGGACTGGTCGACGACATTGCCGCCCAACCGACCAAACTTAACACCATGCGCAGGCGAGTTCCGGAGGCACCGCTCCGACTTCAACATCGGCCCCAAGGCCGCTTTCGCCTAGTTGACAATGAAGCTAACAAAGATAAAGAGCCACCACCGCACGGACGAGGCCAAACGAAGCACAACCGCCAAACTGGACCACCGGCACAGCCCATGAGCCGCCGGCCACCCAACAAAACAAACGCAACACCTCCATGCCACAACACCTTTGCCGCATCTCCTCGAGCATACGCGCGTCCTCGCGCCGCCGCTGACCCACGTCGACGCCGGAGCTCACATAGCCAAGACGCTCCCCTTGCCAAGATCCGAAATTGACAGATCCGCCGCCACCACACCGTAATACATCCCCACCGCCGCCCACGCCGCCTGGGCTCTGCCTAGCTTCGCACTCCGACGGCGGTGAGGGAAAGGGGAGTAGGAGAGGGGGCCTAAGCCGCCAGATTTTTTGGCACCCTAGTGCAGCCCACAGAGCCGCACGGGAGCGAGGGGAGAAGGAGAGCGAACCCAGCTTAGCCGTTTTCCATATCTCTGACAAATACTGATTGTCTCTTCCGCTTCTTTCCTCCCTGACCGTCGTGTCTCCTTAACCGCCCTCACTTTGCACAAAAAACAATGTTGTATATTTTTCCCTACCCATGTAGGGAAAAAAACTATCTCGCTATGCTGACACAACTCGAGTAGATTTCATCTCAAAAAAGAACTCCAGTAGTTTTTCTTGCTCCAACTGTACTTGCGAGGCATCTTTCTTCTTCTGCTACAAGGACAAAAACAAGATCAAGGCATAGAAGCTTGAGTTCATTTGATCAAACAAATATGAGGCCTGATAGTATTTTTCATGATGTACGTTGTACAGTCCAAGGAAGTACTCAATTAACTCTATAAGACTGAAACCACTTGATATTGTTACTCAAGTACAATGGTGTGCACTATTGTTCAGGCGACCAGATATTCAAGTACCAATCATATATGAAAAGAATTCATGATGCTACTAAATCAGGCACTGACGTGATGGCCAGTTGACACATACTATCATATTACCTTTGTTAAAATAATTACAGTCTAAGTGGCGGACAAAGAAACAAGCATATATACTTGAGCCTATAGTTGACTTTGCAGCAGCTGCCCTGAAAGAAGAAAACAAAGCGGCCACATCTATCTCCTGTAAACCACGGTTGTCAACTGAGACACCGCAGTCACCGACACAAACACACGCAATTGTTCTAACAATTTGTGAGAAGCACAACTAGCAATTCAGCCAATGCATAAGGCGGCGCCTCTACAAGCAACAATGATCTTGCTCTTATCTCTCTTTTCAGAGTCTATTGCAGAATGCCATCATAGCCTCAGCATTGATACACATAACAAATCTAGTTGAGTAGCATCAAGAAAGGAACACAGGCGAGATTGGCAACCCTGTAGGTTCAAGTGCATCAATCTGAAATGCGGAGAGAAAAACAATGCAACTTAATATTGCGGTTTCAGGATCGATCAACATGTATGAAATATGTAAGGAGCAGACAAACTGGTAGAAAGATTAGTAAAACTTGTCACCTGTCCGCACCTTCTTTCTAGTGACCCGGGTAATCCAGCAACGTCAAGGATGCCGGCGAGAGGGAGCTCGCATCACCATAGTGTTTCCAACGGAAGTTGCCCCTCCCGTTCCCCAGCAACCCCCTGCGCTGCCTACTCCCAGCTGCCGTTATTTTCAATGCCACAAATGTACTCCCCCCCCCCCCCCCCCCCCCCCCTGTAGATTCTCCCTGCATCGCGAGTGAAGCAATGAAGCACCTGACATCGCTGTTGCGGATTTTTCCTTCCTTTCCACTTCAGCATGTGTTCTTTCCTTCATTATGTGTGGACAATATGATTATGCAGTGCACAAACAAGACACAAAGACAAATATTAAGTGCCACACACACCGTCCTTACAAAAATTCCAGAAAAATTAAATTTGAACTAATCAACCCTAAACAAAACTGAATAAAAATATCAAAACCTAAGCATTTCTTTTAGAGGCAATCAATATTCATTGAGCTCATATTTGGATTTCAGATTTCAGTGAGCTGACCTGCTTGGAATGATAACAAGTTCAAATCATCGATCTTGACTCAAATAACCCATAACATAAAGTTGCACGTAATTCAGGACCTACCAGAATCGAGTCTATGCGCACATATGTCTATACATGAAACATAATGCAAAACCCTGTCGAATTGATGCCCATATGCTCTTCTGGTACCTCAAGCATAGCGCAGAAACTGATTAGAAGACCTTATATCACAAAAAAGAATTTTATGCACAAAAATCAATTTGATCTCTGCATAAAAAATACTGAACTGGTTTGTTGCTTCATGCACAAAAATCATTTTCATCGTTGCCTCTAAAAGGACAGATTACAAAAAACCAATGCAGGTTATGCATCTGGGACAAAATATAGTACCTTGGCCTCTGACAGAACATGGCGTCAAGCATTGAGGCACCCGCATCACCCAGACCATTTTTCGAGACTTCGAAGGTAAAGGGCGCAGGCCTGTCCACACGAAGTGCGGACCGAGGGCATTTTCAGCGAGATCTTTTATGGTTCTTCTCCATGTTTTTAATCTCAGTTGCATGGGCCACATCAGTTGCATTTCTTAGTCTCACAGAGAACTCAAGAAAAATTGCATTCAGACCAACATACGTCTGAACTAAGTAACATTGAATTTGAAAAGACGGTTGCATCTATCATACATAGATAGGAGGGACGTGAAGGATCATATGATGCTTACCTTCAAGGTGTTCTTGAAGATTTCCATTGGAAACGTATTCCACATTGATCAACTAATCACCACTATACTCAAGAAACCCACTAAACCTAACCAGTCTGATAATTTGAGGTAATGGATGTAATGCTTTATTTTCCCCTGCTACTATTTCAGATTGTGTACCACATACGTATAGGTTTCATAAATGAATAACATGGTTTATTTCACAAGAGTTGTATAGCAACTTCTGCAGTCAATGTCTGGTAAGTTACTCATAGTACTGACTATACCTTATAGGATGCACCAATGATGGTCAATAGTAACTTTTAGAGACCAGATATGTCGAAGTTGATCTTGATGGTTAGCACATCAAATTGTTGTCTCAAATGTTAACGTCCATAAAAGATGCAGAAAATTTCCAACAAAAAGAAAATACATCACTCTTGCAGTAGTTATTATTACTCTAGTATCCTTGCCAAAAAGTGTTGTATTCTTCAATTGCAGGCCCTCAAAATGTGGCAACTCAGTAGCAAATTCAGCCAAATGAGCTCCATCTGCAAAAATTTGTGAGGATCAAAAGAATATATTATCTCTCTTATGATAATAATGTATGTACAACAACGGTTATTACAAAACTTCCAGTGCCCATAAACAGTCCAACTTATAAAGGTTATCACTAAGAAAAACATAGTTTCAAAAGATCAGATTTTATCCTTGGAACAGATCTTTCAATAAACTGCAAGCATCATACACATAACGAAAGCACTGCCCTATAACAGAATGAACAAGCTAAAGTGAATGCAAGCATGCTTTTAGTGCTTAGTCTATAACAGGCAGGTAAAGTTCCTCCTTGTTCCCATGTTGTTCATCATCCCCTGTTGAAGAAGAAACATCATCTCGATGTAAAATCATGGTGATTGACTCAAGGGAACAGAGAGCAAACACACCTCCTTCAAGCGAATTCAACAATTGATGTGCTGCAGCGAGCGGTGGTTTATGATCTCCCTCGCCAAATTCTCATCAATCCGCAAACACATCAGGACACCCAAAAATTTGCCCCGTTACTAAATTTGCAGCATAAGAATCCTGACGAGATAAGAAAAACTCGACCGAGCGTCCCATGCTCGTAGTCCTATGCGAGGCGATGGTGCGATGCGAGGGGGCGGCGGCACGGAGACGACCACGACCGGTTGCAGTCATGGTAGAGGCTTCCCTGACTTCTGGTTGTGGCCGCTCACTGGCCTGCGGTGGATGCCGAAGAGGAGCACCGTGGATGATAGGAGCGGTTGCAGCCGACGGGGTGAGGAGGGTGAGGCGAACCAACGACAGCGACGGGAGGAGAAGCACCACCGTGGTTGAAGGAGACGCGTGACAGTGAATAATCAGTTAATTAGAGTCCGTGCGTTGCCACGGAGTAACAAAAGATATATACATAGGAATTTCAGGTGATATGGAGTCAAGGCTATACCCGTGTGATGATATCTCAAGGTCCTGATCTGATAGGTAAACGCATCTCCTCATCGTCTTTCCACCCCACTCCCTCGTCCTAGCCACCACGCGGCACTCAACTTCCTTCCTCCCACCATGCTTTTTATCTCGTTTTCCCCTACCTCCAACTTGCACGACATTACTGAGTTTCTTATTCAACAATGGTAATCTTCTCCGGTTGTACATCCCCTTAGATTATTAATAATGGCCTGTACATGTTCTGAATAAGGACTATGAAAATGGACTCCTCCAATCCATATTACTTGTTGCTTAAATGGATGTATTACTTGTCACTCAAACGGATGTATTTGAGCACTAAAATGCATTTAGATACATGCATTGGACAAGTAATATGGATCGGATACACATGGGCATGGGCAGCCCGGCCCGAACCCGACCCGAAAAACCTGGGCCGGGGCTGGTCGGGCTTTGTGGTCGGGTCGAGCTCGGGCCTGAAAATTAGACCCGTTGTGTATACCGGGCAGGGCTCAGGCTTGGGGAATTAGGCAGTTTACACGGCGGCCCGGCCTGGCACTGCCCGAAATTGATCTTTTTATCGGGCCGGGCTCGGGCCTACATATACGTTCTTTCAGTTGGGCCAGGCCGGGCTCGGGCCTAGACTTTGCAAGTCCGGCTTTGATAGGCCCGACCCGAAACCCGACCCAGCCTGAGGAATGCCCAGGAGAATTCAGGGCAGCATCTCATACTTTATGCAATCAATTTTCAAGATGATCTATTCATAGCTTCCATCAAGATTGGGACGCACATTCCACACAATAACCATGCAATATGACGAGACTTGATTAATTGTTGATATATGTCTACTATAAAGATAAGTTTACTCAAAATAGGATTTTCTATAAAGGAGGATAATTCGTATTAGGAAAAATAAAGATTTGGGTTCATCCCAAATTATCGCATGCTGGGAAGCTTTTTTATCAACTCAACATCTAAAATAAAATGACATCTTAAACACACACATCACATTTCAATATGAAGATAAATGGTAATTTTGAGGAAATAATGTTTGTTATGCAGATCTACCATTGACTCTACTAAAAACCTACTTTATATAACAATACAAAAATTATATTGAACAGTTTTAACACAAAGCCACAAAGATCAGGGGTTCATTCACAATCACTCACAAAACTGCATACATTCCTAAAGCATGAATGAATTAGAAGCAAAGTCGTTAGATCATAAGAACACGACCAAAAGCCATGTGTATGACATTTAAAATTGTATAGATCAGAAGAACACGACCAAAAGCCATGTGTATGACATTTAAAATTGTATATGTACATGAAATCCCATCAACATTTACAACACATCTGTCATGCATGTATACGTAGGCAATGTACGTAGTCAAAGAGAAGCAAATACCTTTTATTTAGGAAAAGAGAAGCCAATAACTTTACAAGCAATTTTTTTACATCTTCAACACCCAAAGTGCCACCATTTTCTTTATGTACTTGAGAAAGGCTTATCATAAAATTTTGCCAAAAATTTATTAATCAGAAATAACATCACAGTATATCCATCCTCTTGCTAAAAACTATCAGAATCAAACAAAGATGTAATTTTTCAATATCAGTATACAAGAATGTTTACCTTTTGTGTGATGTTCTCAATCCGATTTGATTGCTGTAAGAGAAGTTAAATAAAATAAAACTAAAAAAATGAGCAAATAAGCATCACATTCCAAATATTTAACCATACGTACCACATAGGAAGAAATCATATGGCAAATGCATAGTACATAAAAAGGTGAATGTGTGCTGCCACAGGACAACTTGTTTCATGAATTGTTACTTTAAAGAACTATACTGTTTTGCGGAAGATTAGCATATACTTCAGATACTATTTGAATAAATGTAAAAGGAATATAAAAGCAACTAAATATTTGTGTGGTTAGAATTTCAGGGCAAGAAATATACCATTACGTTCTTATGCTGCAAAGGAAATATGGAAAGATTTAAAAAGGGGAGTAGTAAGGAAATAGTACAACACGGTCTTCTCCACTAAAACAAATGGCTATAATATCTTGTTCATTGTATTTCTGAGAATAAGACATATGTCACCACTTATTTGAAATCGGCTTCAAACTCCATGCGGTGTTTGATGTAAAATAGGTCACAAAGAAACAAAATTTTCATCTCACAATTTGATATGAACGACTGGTTCATTTATTACGACGACTGGAAAGAAAATGTATAAAAACTGACCAGTGAGAGCACTGTTTGTGAAAAGAAAACATATAGCACCTCTCAAAAATAGAATCTCTGATTGTGATTTTTGTACAGTACAGTATTTTGTTTCGGGATAATTACAAAATCACAACCATAATAGATGATTCTGAATACAATCTGATGGTATTTAGTATGATTTAATTTTGAACTTGATCACTCAAAATAATATGGTTAATTATCAGAAAACGATGGTGTATGTGCATGCCAGCTACAAAGGTAAGCAAGTAATGCATGTCATATAATCTAATCTATAGTATTATAGTCAGAGATTGGGATGGGGATGAGGATGCGAGCCCTCACATGCATTGCCGTCTGCACAGCCTTGTTTGCTGGCATCCATAGCTCCTGCTCGCCCCTTCAACTGCAGCATCCCAGAGAGTACACCGAACGGCTGCTGGTGCCTGGCGGGAGCACGTGAGGGACGCAGCGACACACACACATCAGCAAGCAAGCACAAACGTGTGATGACGGGGGGAGAAGCACCACCGTGGCCCCGACGGCAATCTGCGGGATGAGATCGGCACCCACCTTCTGTCGGGCTACTCTGCTCCAACGTCGTGGAGGCTTTACGGCGGCTCCCCCGGCCGGATCTGGCCACAACAACCACAAAAGTGGCAAGGCGCCAAGGCCAGCCGCCCTCTCTTTGCCTTGGATGAAGGGAGGAGGGAGGCCGAGACCCGTGGCGGCGCAGGGAGGAGGGAGGCCGAGACCCGCGGCGGCACAGGGAGGAGGGAGGCCGAGACCCGCGGCGGCGCAGGGAGGAGGGAGGCCGAGGCCCGCGGCGGCGCAGGGAGGAGAGCTGGGACAGTTAGTCGAGGGTTGGGGGCTGCAAGGGGATTGGATTTTCCTTCCACGTCAGAAAAAAAGGGTGCATGCATGGGGTGGAGAGGGGACGGAAAAAAACCGGTTGAAAAAAAACCGGACGAGAGTGATGGGACGAAAAAAAATCATGGACGCAATCCTACCAACTGAGACATTAGGAGTAGAGATATAGGCAGGGCTATTAGTATATAAGAAAAAAGAGACATCCTGCAAGCGTGCATGTAGTGTTGCCCATTAGAGTGCACAGCCTGAAGGGAATTGTGTGCTAGCTGCTTGGTCCACTTTGATTTGCACAAGCAGGATAGTTTTTCAACATCTTTTCAACAAACTATTAAAATTCATGAACAACTTACATTCAATCCAAAGAGGGCTTTAGTCTTTTTTGTACTGCCGCGCGCTGCGCGGCGGGTGGGTGGGTTGGGGGGGGGGGGGGGGGGTTGTTCCCACAATGTAGGTGCTATGTTTGAAGAACTGGAGACATTGTGTTGACTGAGTTCACACCACTATTTATTTTGCCTTTACTGGGTTCTCTCTTCACCGCTTGAGGTAGTCAGCAAGGTAATTTCCTTTTTTGACAGGATCAAGTAATTTTAATGCGATTGCTAAGACTAATTCATAGCAAGACATAATTGTAAAAAAATCATAGCAAGACATGAAAGTAACATCATTTAACATTGTTGTAGGATGGAACGGAGCTGGTCGACCTTTCCCTAGGCGCTCTGAACTATCGCGTGATCGCGTCCAAGGTGACTAGACCCGTTGGCCTCATCATTGCCGTTGGCTGCTGCGGCTGCGGCTGCGGCTGCAGTGTCTTCCGTTGTCACGGCAGTGTTGAGGATCGGACCCGTGAAGCCTGGAGGTGGGGTCCGCACATCGCCAGTGTCGACCGGGCGAGTCATCATGCAATAGCTTATCTCGTCAGATCCGTGGATCGAATTGGTGTGAAAGTTCGGAAACCATCCGGTGCACAAGGTGGCAGAAGCAGCGGGCAAGTTCCCCCGTTGGTAGCCGACGTAGTATCCGGGGACTTCTTGTTCGGGGATACAAAAAATAAAATAAAATTGCGGGGGTATAAGGAAATTTTGGAGTCATTCCCTTCCAAATCTTCTTTTTAAGACCAGACTCAGTCACATATGGAATATATGAAAAAGATACTCATTGACTTTGTCCTTTCGTATCTGTAAAATGAGAGCCAGTTTAATCTTGAATTTTCACGTGGCCATAAATACATCCTTCTCTCCATACTCATATACTATAAATATATTATTTGAGAATAATATCTTATGGTTTACACACCGTGTGTTCATTCTATATAAATTAGTAACTCCTTAATCTGGTTTTCCACCAGCAAGCAAGCAGTCAAGCTTTAGGAAACTCCATCTGGTATTTTCTTGTGCCGTCTATCCCAATCCACCCCTTTCTCGTGATCCAGAAAGAAATATCGACGGACAGAAACATGGAAAAGTGTGATGCTGCTATCACCATACATGTCTCAACCTAATCTGAAAATCTCCCTCATCTCACCTACTCCTGCAACCACCAACTATGTATAAACCCGGCGCCCTTCACTTTTGTCCTCAGCTCTACTCCAACATCAACCTAAAACCCACACAATCGAATACCCCAAGAAAAACAAAAAAAATTAGAGCTTCTTGTCTGAGTATCAATCAATGGTGGGCTTGACCAAGATCGCCATGGAATGGCTCCAAGATCCACTGAGCTGGCTGTTCGTTGCCTCGGTGATCTTCGTGGTGCTGCAGCGGCGGCGGCAGCGGGGCAAGGAGCCACCGCTGCCTCCGGGGCCGAATCCACTGCCGATCGTTGGCAACATGTCAATGATGGACCAGCTGACCCACCGGGGCCTCGCGGCACTGGCGAAGCAGTACGGCGGCCTTCTCCACCTCCGCCTCGGCAAGCTCCACGCCTTCGCCGTGTCGACGCCGGAGTACGCCCGGGAGGTGCTGCAGGCGCAGGACCGCGCCTTCTCGAACCGGCCAGCGACCATTGCCATCACCTACCTCACCTACGACCGTGCCGACATGGCGTTCGCGCACTACGGGCCCTTCTGGCGCCAGATGCGCAAGCTGTGCGTGATGAAGCTCTTCAGCAGGCGTCGTCCCGAGGCGTGGCTCGCCGTGCGCGACGAATCCACGGCGCTCATCCGCGCCGTGGCCCGGCGCAGCGGCGAGTCCGTGAACCTAGGCGAGCTCATCTTCAACCTCACCAAGAACGTCATCTTCCGCGCCGCGTTCGGCGCCGGCGCTGCCGGCCACGGCCACGGCCACGGCGGGAAGCAGGACAAGTTCATCGCCATCCTGCAGGAATTCTCCAAGCTCTTCGGCGCGTTCAACATCGGCGACTTCATCCCGTGGCTCAGCTGGGCGAACCCCCAGGGCATGAACGTGCGCCTCCGTGCCGCGCGCGCCGCCCTCGACGAGTTCATCGACAAGATCATCGACGAGCACATGAAGAGGGGCAAGAACCCTGACGACGTCGACGCTGACATGGTGGACGACATGCTCGCGTTCCTCCCTGAGGCGAGGCCGAAGAAGGCCGCCGGCTACAGCGGGGACGACCTGCAGAACACGCTCCACCTCACCCGTGACAATATCAAGGCCATCGTCATGGTGCGTACACCGAAACTTCGGTTATTACTCCGCTAACTACTACCATATGAACCAAAATAAAATAACACCAACGCAATATTTCACGAGATAAACCGACAAAAATGGCAAGCGATTATTTTTCTTACCTCGAAAATCCGCTGATGTATCCTCTTGATTAAATATATGATAAACAGTTCAACGTGGAGTAGTGTGGTACACTTTACGTTCACTGCCTCCACTCCAGGATGATAGGAGCTTTTGTGGCCTAGCTCTGTTTGTCTACTTACGGCACCGAAGTCCAAAGACCAATTAATGTCAGATCCTTAGACAGCTGCCACACCTCGCTTTGTGATCACGATCGGTGCAGGTAGGCCTACCGTTCATATTAACTTCAAAGGGCATGGCTAGTAATTTGGTACCTTTCAGTTTTCGCTTGATTCATTCGTTCATTCATGCCCACACATACCCTACATCCTTTTCAACTTTTATCAAAGGAAACCAGCCGCTGGAAAAACTTCCAAGATGGTAAATGGTGAGGAAGCTCCCCCACCCCCGCGTCGCCTCTCTCTAGCGACACGGGGGGAACCCCTCTGGCGCCGCCACCTTCCCCCACCCCCCTCGTCCCCCTCACCTCGCCGCCGCCTGAGGAGCCCGCCGGCGAAGCCAGGTCAGGCTCCAGGGAGGGTGGCGGCGGGGCGTCCCTCTGGGAGGCACACTGGTGCATCTGGTGTGGCAGCGCGTCGGGTCCCGACGGGCGCGAGGGCACGGCTCCGGCGCTGGCACGGACCCTGTGGTCCGAAGGGCGGGGCGGCGTGGCGCCAGGCTCATGGCGGCCACGAATGGCGCCGGATAGCAAGGCGCGGGCGCGGTAGGTCAGGTGGTGTGGCGCGGGCGTTGGGCGGGCGCGCGGGATGGCAAGGCTGGCGCGGATCTGGCGCGCGGGGGTGAGCAGCTGCTGCGGCTCGGGTTTGGCTGTGGAGCGAGGCGGATGTGCAGGGCGTTGTAGGGTGGCGCGGCGAGGCTGCGTCGAGATGGCCACGACGGGAGCCAGGCATGGTAGCGCAGGATGGCACGGCGAGCGCGCACAGGGCGCGTCATGGGCGCGGATGGGCTCCGGGCAATGCGGATCTGGCGCTTGGGCGCGGCTCGGAGGCCCGGGGAGGCGTGGGGAGGTGGCCTCGTGGTGGTGGCTAGTCTGCCGTCTTCGTCGGGCGCGGGTGGCTGTGGCCAGGAACCGTGATGGTCTTTGGCTCGGGCGGTGCTCCTCCGTGCCTTGCCGTCATGGTGCTCGGTTCGGCGCGGTGGCTCGTGCCACGTCTGGTGGTCCTGCTCCCAGTCGGGCGATGATGGATCTACTGGTCTGCGTGGCAGGTGGGCAGCGGTGGCCTCCATGATGTTCGGGCGGCTACTTCAGCTGCGATGTGCCCTGTTCGGGGGTGGTGGCAGCGGTGGATGGTGGGCCCTCGTGTTGGAGGTTGACCGCCGACGGTCTCCGTGAGGTGCGGTTGGTTGCAGCGGTCTCGGTGCCTCTTCCTCGGTGGGCAAATTCGATGGTTGTGGCGGTTGGTGGGCTTGTCGGCGCCGGTGCGGGACGATGTGTGGCCGAGGTGGTGTGGGAGCTTGGGTGAAGACCCTGTCTCGGCCTTGTGCCGTGACCAGCGATGGCGGCGGCTGTGGCCATCGTTGACCTTCTTGGAGGCATCGCTGCTTTGCTGCCGCACCCCTCCTGCACGGATCGGACCATCGCGACCTCTCTAGGGGAAACACTTGATCTTGTGATCGGACGATGGTGGCACTTTAGCGTGTTGTTTTCCCTCTTGGGGCTTCGTCTCGGAGCTCGGCATCGGCAAGCGAGACGGGTGGTTTGCGGCGGTTGTGGCATCCAGACTTCTATGGCAACGATGATATTGGGAGCGATGTCGGCAACGTGGCAATGGTTGCGGTAGTCGGCTCTTCTCCGGTGTGTCCGCGGTATTGCCTCGGTTTGTTTGTTGCTGTGGAGTCGAAGCTGCGGCGGCGGGACCCTGTGGTGTACGATGACTGGCTCCAGGTGGCCTGTTCGGCGATCTTCCGTGGCGCCAGCCGTGCCTGGTTTTGTCCTTCAGAGTTCTCTGTCAGAGTCGGAGCTGCGCTGTCTGGCTGCAGGTGGCTGAGTTTTGGCGCAAATCTTCATGCAGCTCCACGCGTCCACTACCGTGTCGGTTGAGTTGACGAACGCCTACGACGAAGTCGGAGTCGTTTGCTCAGGCTGTAAGGATGGCGATGACGCCTCTAGGGGAGGAGTGATGACGATGATGCCTCTAGGGGAGGAGTGATGACGATGATGCCTCTAGGGGAGAAGTGATGACGATGCCGAGGCCCTCTTTGGAGCGGTGTGTGTGGGGTTTCTTATGTATGCCGCTCAGTGGTTGTGATGGTTTTCGGCACGTTCTTCATAATTAACTGGACAATCTGATTTTCGCTCGCTTTTCCCTAATTAACTGAGCAACTCTTTTCTTCTTAACGAAAGCAGAATAACTGCCATTTTCAAAAAAAAAAAACGTAAATGATACACATCGGGGGACCGATTCGAGCGAACGGGTCTCGCGCTCGCCACGCGTCCTTCACAGGACACACACGCCGCACATCACCCGCATTACCTTATCCCTTTCTTTCCCGTAGCCCCCTCTCTCTCCAAAAAAAATATCTCTCAGCGCACGCATGTCGTCTTCCGCGCGAGCTTCTCTCCTCTCTCTCTCGCACCAATCAGAGGGCTGGGGAGGCGGCCGATCCGTGCGCGCGATCGGCCGGCCAATGCCTAGCGCTGCCCTTCCAAGATTGGGCCTCTGCATCTGACCTTTTATGTGCGTCATTTTGCCGACATGTTGTTGGTGCGTGTGTCACCTTAAGAAAGTGAAAAGCTCTCAATTTCTGACCATAACCCTTCCCCTACCTTTGCACCAACCACACCGTTTTCTTAACTTTCACGGTAAAGCCTGGATCATCAGTCCGTCTATGATTGAGTGTACGTCGAAAAGGAAAAACGATCACGACCTCTGAACTTCAGAACCGGTAAGCATTACGTACGCGTGCACATTAAACACTTACGCTATGCTCTACTGCTACTTTAAGTAATGTACGCATGCATGACAACATGTGTGTGATCTAATTTTATATACTGTATATGTCATATGAGACTGATCTTTTTTAAATGGTAATACTACTACACTAACGTGATGACGTGGCTGCATGCAGGACGTGATGTTTGGCGGGACGGAGACAGTGGCATCGGCAATCGAGTGGGCGATGGCGGAGATGATGCACAGCCCCGACGACCTCCGTCGTCTGCAGCAGGAGCTCGCCGACGCGGTGGGTCTCGACCGGAACGTGGACGAGTCCGACCTCGACAAGCTCTCCTTCCTCAAGTGCGTCATCAAGGAGACGCTCCGGCTGCACCCGCCCATCCCGCTGCTCCTCCACGAGACCGCAGAGGACTGCATCGTCGACGGCTACTCCGTGCCCCAGGGCTCCCGCGTCATGATCAACGTCTTCGCCATCGGCCGCGACGCCAAGGCATGGAAGGATGCCGATACTTTCCGGCCGTCGCGGTTCATGATGGCGGAAGGGGAGGCCGCCGGGGTCGACTTCAAGGGCGGGTGCTTCGAGTTCCTGCCGTTCGGGTCCGGCCGCCGCTCGTGCCCCGGAATGGCGCTGGGCCTGTATGCGTTGGAGCTCGCCGTCGCGCAGCTCGCCCATGGGTTCAGCTGGGCTCTGCCCGATGGCATGAAGCCGTCGGATCTCGACATGAGTGACATCTTCGGACTCACCGTGCCGCGCTCCACCAGGCTCTACGCTGTGCCCACGCCCCGGCTCACCTGCCCATTGGTCGCTGATGTCGACGCCACGCGCCAGGTGTGATGTCGTACGCGCGCGTGTGCGGTCATTGTCTTTGAGCGTGCGATCGATGGTATCTACCAGCTGCGCAGGGTGAAGGTGCTTGATTCAGAGGTTATTTGCAGTAATCTTGCGTTTGTACTAGTACAAATGCCCGTCCGTTGCATCGGGCACTAAAAGGCACACAACCTGCTTCATGTGCTATTTTGCATCATTTTTATATCCAATTTTAATAAATGTCGGTAATAATGGTGAACGTGAAAATTTCCTTATTTTTAATAAAAGTTAATGTTTTCATTACAAATGTAACACCTTTTGACGAATACTTAACATTTTTATGAAAATTGGAACATCTCTTTATAAATTGATATTTTTTTGAAAAGAATGTTTTTCTGTTGTACATTTCGAAATGGTTTTTTAGTAAAAAGTGATTTTGGGGGTGGAGGGGATTTTTAAGTGTTTTAAAAAGTATGAGTATATTTTTTTAATTATTTTTAAACTATTTTTATGTGTTAAATTTTTAGGCATTTTTGTTTGGTAATTTTTACAGATAGTTGGTTGGGAAGCGTTTTTTTTAACTATTTCGGCTTGGCCCAAACAAAATAGTTAACATACACAGAAGGACCCACGAACTCATCTTCCTACCCCTGCTCTAGTACTCCCTTGTGTTCGACTAAAAAAATAGTACTCCCTTGTGCGCCGCTGTGAGGGCACTTCCTTATCATTCCCCATTTTCCAGTACTCCCTTGCGCCGCCGCCGGCCGCATAGATGATTCACACAGGGTGAGATGCAGTCTGCCGTACGAGGCCGTCGCCGCCACCGGCGGCAAAGCAAGAGCTATTGCGGGTAGCACCGCTTGCGTCCAGCGCACCTAAGCCCTAGCCTAAGCTGTGGTAGTTGCTCCATGTCATTGTTCCCTGCCGAACAACATCGCACGCTGGGCCGGTCAACTATTATCGTGAGATACAGCACGAGCTCGTGCAAACTCACTTGAAGTTTGGACCTCGATGCAAGCTCTTTTCGGGAGTTCGTTACAATAAGTCTAGTTATATAATTTATATTTCCAGTTATTGATATTGTAAACATGCCCGTGGGTTGCGACGGAATAGAGGGGCAATGATTGAAGAGAGAGGGGTGCACGGAGGTCTTCCGTTGAGTGCATTTTTACTCGACTTTGAAGCACATTCTTCAAGCATTCAATTACTAATTCAAAGGATTTTTGAAATAAGAGCAAAACTTTGTGGCCATGACATGTAAATGCGTATGCTTTTACGTCGATAGTTTATATGCACTCGTGTAAACCCGAATCGGCAGCGCTTAGAGATAATTTATGTATTTATTTTATCGGGTGTCTAGGCATATTATTTTATCGGGTCCAGTCATATATGTTTTTGTGACGTGTGTACTGACTACTGACCTGTAGTCAGTATGAATGCAAATGCAACTTGAAGGAGAAAAAAATATCGAAGCAAACATGTCAACGTGTGATTCGGAGAAGCAGATAATCAAGCGATTTAATCCTATTCTAGCTCGTTCCTGAACAATCCAGCAGCAGCCGTTGAGGACTATGATTCCCCACCAGCCGTCTCGCGGGTGATGCGTGTGGTGTGGCCCCACGCACCGCTGTCCCTCAACCTCGCCGCTGCCGCCACCACGGACGCTGCCGCCTCCCTCTTCCTCAACTCCTCTCAGAGGGGGAGCCTCGCCGCTTCCGGCGCCACGGAGGACGTGGCCGTGCCGCTGCCGCCTCCGAGTTCGCCGTCCGCCGCTCAGGTCCGCGGGATCCGTGTCCCCAAAGCCGTCGGCGCCCCCTGCGACCGGCGCTGCCAACCCTTTCGCTAGGATCTCTCCCGATCGATCCCGATCGATCCACTCGTCGTTCCTGCCGCCGCCACACAACGCACACAGGCGAGACGTCCTCGCGCGCCCGATCCCCATAACCAGCATCTCCGCCAAGCCGCTCTCCTGCTTCCTCCTCCGAGCGCTCGCGCGCCGCCCTCCCCCTTATCCTCTCGCGACGGTTACTGACGAGGTGAGCTGCTCATGCTCACCCTTTTCTCTTCTCTCTCTGATCCCCCTCTCTCTTCTCTCTGGTCCGCAAGCCGTCGAAGCGGCATGGACGTCGGTCGCCTTCTGGCTGCACCGTCCTACTCCGCCATGGCCTCTCCATCATGCCGCTGCTGTGCAGCTGACCCTCGCTGCTGGCCTCCTCCTTGCCTCTGCACACCAGGCTCTGCTGGCCCGCCCTGTTTCTGCCTCCTCGTCTGTGCTCGCTGCTGGTCGATATTTCAAACAACTTGCGATCGTATTTAAATTGGCAAGAATTCATTCAATGTAGCCAGGTGGTACTATTTCAAGCAACCTTGATTAGTGGCGCGATTTTTACCATGGGCGCAGGCCCAGCCGAACGTAGCCTCCGAAGAAACTAATGTAGCGTATGAAAAAACGGCAAGTACGGAGCAAATCTGGAGTGCGGGTTAATTGCCCAAAACTACAGGGTCTTTTCTGCAAAAGTGCCACGACGGGTTTGCCGGCAGAAGATGCTTTATTATTAGGTAAAGAAATGCATATTAGAGTTGTGGTTGCTTGTGTTACACTACCACGTGCATGCATGCCTGTGCAGCAAGTAGCAGTCCGTGTCCTAGTTCATGTTGGGGTGAGTACGAGTCAGATTAGGTTAAGTACCGGTCAAGGTTGCCGTGTGATTAGCTTAGGAAGGAAACAGTGTTGAATCCGGTTTGGATTCAATACCACGTCCGAGTAGGTGTTTATCCTGGCTGTGCGTGTTTGCATATAAACACTGCCAACTCATAGTTTTGTATCCACGAGGTTGAGAAGAAAAAAAGGGGCACGATATGAGCCCTTGGCTGCAAGTTTGTCATTCCTTGCGTTCGTGATATTTTGATGTGACCAATCCTCGAGGAAATTCCAACAGAGGTGGTGGCTGTGCCATTGGAAGAGTTTGATGGTTTTCTCTTGCATTTTTTGTTGTTGTTTTTTCGTTTGTATGTCTTCATATTGATAAACTGAGAACTCTTTCTTAATTCTATGGGTGTGGTGGTGCATGGTTGTTCTTAGTTGGTGGAGCAATTTGTCTAATTAATTTCATTAACAAACGAGACCTCAGCCTGCTAACTAGCTATGTGGAGCCATCCCTCTATACAGTCGCAGAGCTACGAAGAAAATGTTGGACTGATGAGACTAAAGAGAGCACACATTTTCTTAAACCTATCACAGGCGCCTGGTGCTGGTACGCCGGCGCGGCGGCCTCGGAAGCTGCGTGGTGGTTGTGGCTCCGGGAGGAGGAGCTGCGGTTCAGCGTTGTTGGGGTGGCGGCCAGTGCTGCGGGGCGGCATGGTTGGTTCTGGTGTTGTGCTGCTGGCCGTGTGGGCGGCAGTAGCATGGTGGGCCGAACTGGATCGTTTGTGATGGCGGTGTGCCGTGCGTCAGCTTGTGCTTGCCCTCCGTCGTGTTGTTGTGGCTCGATCGGCAAGCTCTGCCGAGGGGGCTGTTGGTGTGGCTGGCCTTTTTCCCAAGGTCTGGCGGGGGTGGTGTGGGTGGCTCTGGGCGAAAGCTTCAGTCTTCGACGGGGGTCGATGACGGCGGCGGCGGCGCCCATGGGCGTCGCTTTCCTTCTTGAAGGCGTCTCCGTAGAGCTCGCCCACACATCTCCGGGCGGTAGGCATGTTGGCGGTGGAGTTCGAGTTAGCCGATGTCGGCATTGTTGTGGGTTTTTGCACGATTGCCCAGAAATCAATCGTGTGGTCGTGGGTTTTTGCACGGTTGTCCCTTAATCAATCGTGTGGTCGTGGGTTTTTGCACGATTGTTCCTTAATCAATCGTGTGGTGTGTGGTTTTCGGCCTAGTTTTCCTTACAAATCGGGCCACTCTGTACGGTTTTTGGGTCCGGTTTTCCTTATAAACTGGACCAATTCTCTTCTTCTTTAATGCAATGTGGGAACTCCCTACCCTCTGACGAGGTTTCTTCAAAAAAAAAAAAAAAAACAGGCGTCTGGTGCTTAGTGGACTGCAGGTGGTGGGCTGGGCAATGAAGCAAGCATAGGTAAAAAAAGAAGTGCAAAAATCCAGGGCGAGCCACGGCCCAGTTAGGCCCTAATGAAGCTCCACCCCTGCCTCTACAGCTAGCTTCTTCGACTGACTATTGACATTTAGGTGACGGAAGTTTGAGGCAATAACAGATTTGGAGGTAATAACATCAGTGGTGCTTGAACATGCCATCGATGCTCATTTTAGTGACTGAACTTTAAAAGTACATCGATCTGATTCCAAAACTTGGCACGAGCATGCAAATACGGTGCTAATTCTATTAGTAGACATAAAATACTAGGTGACGGAAGTTTGAGGCAATAACAGATTTGGAGGTAATAACACCAGTGGTGCTTAAACTTGCCATCGATGTTCACTTTAGTGTCTGAACTTTAAAAATACATCGATCTGGTTCCAAAACTTGGCATGAGCATGCAAATACGGTGCTAATTCCATTAGTAGACATAAAATACGCTGACATGGCATCGTATTTTGCTTAGCGTGCCAGCTCATAGCATGTCTCTATGATACATGGGTCCCACCTGTCAGGTTAGAGGGAAAATTACCGCAATTATGTAGCTAGAACTAGCGCCATGCTGGGACTCGAACAGGACATCTCACTCGTGAGAGCTTGCTATGCTAGCCAGTACGCCACTTGTATCTTGTGTCTATTAACGATACAGATCTTTTATGTCTTGTTAAGAACACGCCCATGTAGTCTAAATGGGCAGCATTCAGTGCGGCGCATATCGCACATGTTAGCTTAAAAAAAATAGAATTCAATTATTCGGATGTTATAAATATTATACACACAAATAAAATAACTTATTTATCAAAATTCCAAACTAATTTTTAAAAATATTGACGTATTTCGTGAAAAACATCATATAAATAATGTAGTATTTCTGGTATAAAAATGTTTTTATAATTTAAAATAATTTAGAAATATTCGTAAGTATGCAAAATTTAAAAATATTCATAAATATGCAAAATTGAAATTTTTTTCTTTCTGAATATTCACTTCTGACTATATTCATAATTATATACAATTTTGTTTAATTTAAATGTATTCATAAACTTATTTTTTGTATCATTTAAAAATATTCACAAATATGCAAATTTTAATTTTTAAAATAAATATTCACTCCTGACTATATATTAATTATGAATATATATCACGAGTGAAAGTGGTACACAAGTGAACATTCATAAAAATGATACAAAAAATAACTTTGTAGAATTTAAATATAAGCCACGAGTGTATAATTGTTTTTTGCATTTACTATTTTTTTAAAACTTACTAAACGTTTTTAAAAATTACCTGAACATTTGTTAACTTATCTTATTTGTATGCATATAATCCAGATGTAAATAATTAATATTTTTAAAAAATTACATGAACATGTTTTATATAAGTTGTTTTATTTTTAAGTAAACTATTTATAAAACATGAATATTTGAAACTTATTTTTACTACTGTGATTATAGTTTACAAATTTCTAAAAGAAACTATGATGCTTAAAATGGGTCGCGCTGACTATGGCTCATTTAGACCACATGGGAGTGTCCTTTAATACGCAAGGATTGGGTATCAAATGTTGCTACGTCTTGCACAATGTCCCAGTGGCTAGCACAGCCCGCTACGTAGCGCTTGGTCGCTGGTTTGAGCCCTAGCGGGCTCATTTTTTAGCTGTAATTTTCCCGTGCTGACAGGTGTTCCATAGGAACATATGCTATGCGCTGGCACGCCATGTGTGCACGCTAAACAAAAAAAGTACCACATCAGCGTATTTTAGGTTTTTAGGTCTACTCATGAGGTTAGCACCGTATTTGCACGCTCGTGTCAAGTTTCGGAACCAGTTCAACGTATTTTTCAAGTTTAGTCACTAAAGTGAAGTTTGGTGGCAAGTTTAAGCACCATCCGTGTTATTACCTCTTTGTGATGCTCTTATATGTTCTGGGCCACACGTACACTACACTGATTTATTCAACAATACTACAGAACCCAATAAGTGGATTCCCATGCTAGCTGCGTGCATGCTTAGTTACAATTAAGCATATGATGGTGTACCATTATTAAGAACAGAAACTATATAAAAAGGATATAATTTGAGACTTTCTGGATGCAGATTCTATAAATTTACTTGTAAAACCATTCCTTTTAAGCATACAAAGATTCATCTCTCTTTATACTAACTAGGTAGCAGACGATCGAATCTGGATCCACCGTGAGAGAGCCAGGGGTGTATCCGCGAATTATTCGTTATGATTTTTTTTTGAACATATTCGTTAAGATTTTTGAGAGCGTGGGAGACTGATGGAATTAGATCCAGGGCAATTGATGGCCATATATATGCATTTGCGTGCGTGCATACATGAGTTGGATTCTTCACGTGCGGTGGGGTTGACAAATCAAAAAATTATTTTCCTTTGAACGTTTCGCTCGGGCCGTCCTGTGTGTTTTGGGACAGCCACAGCCCGATCATCTGTGTGCATTGCAACAGCCATTGGAGGACGCCGGTGAGCGTAGCTGCAATGTACTCCATTGGAGGATGCACACAGTGTGTTGCTCCAAGGACGGGGAACCAATGATGACATCTTGCTTTGCGAGAAGATGTCGATCCTTGTCGCAATGCAGTAGCATTTCTATCATATTTATACCTGCAATGTACTCTCTCCATTCTATAGTATAAGACTAGCCACAGTGGGAATAACTTACGTTACTAGTCTATGTTACTACCTCTATAGTGGGAAATAACATGTGTGTGGTGCCATGCAACACATCATTTATTAGGTTATAGGCTCATCTTGTCTTGGTATATGTGATGTTACTCATACTACTAGTAACTAGCCATGTTATCATATGCCTCTCTTTCTTCATTAATTGCTTGCCACATCATCTATTTTATCTAGATATGTGTAATGTTACCACCTATGTTACTCCCACTGTGGGTAGTCTAAGGCTGGTCATAGTGGGGAGTAAGCGTGCCCCCCTTTCGTCGAGTGCCCCGCCCGGTTCACAGGGCTGTTGCCCTACCAAGAAGCGATGGAACCCTCAGAAAACTGCTAATATTGCCCCTGGCAGTACTGGCCATAGACTTGAGCGCAAAGGACAAGAAGGCAGGAGCTGGTAGACAATTCTGCACAATTGCTAGGTGCACGAATGCTATCGAGTACGGTGGGAAGGTACTCACGCTAAACCGACAGTGACGCTGGCTCCATACCGGATATGATTGGTATGGTAATATGATTGTGGTCCACTGGAGATGAAATATTATTCAATGGTTAGGAATCCATTCCTTTCTAAGGAAGGTCTATAAGAACTATTTCTTTCCGAGGTTTCCCGTTAATTGATATTTGTAATAATTTGGAGATGAAGGGACATAGGTTCTTTTTAAAGCACTTCTTTTTGCATTAAAATATTTAATATCACTAAAGAAAAATGTTTTATTTAAAACATTTTTTTCTTTTTAGAAAAGAAATGGAAATTATTTTGAAATCTAATGATTAGAATAGCAACAGATAATAAGGATCCACACAAAAGAGTTGCATAGTTTAATAACATCATACTGACATGCACCATTAACCACTGAGATTGTAGAGCAGGTACTAGTATCGTGGATTGATGCATTTCAGTTAAAAGATCCAACGTGGCAAAGCCTTGCGTTAAAATACTACTTGGCGTAGTTATTGTGCTTAAATCATTTTTAGAGTATACCAGTGTCATGCATATGACACTAGTCTAAGTTACTACCTTCATAGTGCAAAGTAACATAGTAGTAGTGTCATATGTGACTTCATTTATTCGCTTGTAGACTCATCTTGTCTTGTGAACCGCTATGTTACAGTAACATATTATGTTACCACTTCTAATTAACTACTTGCCACGTAAGCAAAATTTTCTTGAAGTACGCTATGTTACCACCTATATTACTCCCACTGTGTGTATTCTAAGAGCATTTTTTACACTAGTGTAGTGTCAAAAACGTTTTTATATTATGGACGGAGGGAGTAGTAGATATTCTGTTAACATTGCAACCTCATATTCTCTATAGGACAAGTAGTTGAGTTGCTGGTGTGCACGCGGTGAGCTCTTGCACGTGGATGGGCATGACTTGTATCAAATTATGGTAGAAACATTTTGTGAACATGAAGGCATGACTTGTTTGATTGCTACAAGAAATGGCAAAGATGCCTTATTACAACGCCCGAAGGCCTGGGTTCACGACACCGCTACTCCTCGAAACTCCACCCTCTTAGTTGCCATTCTGCACTGAGCTTTAGACAGTAAATAACCACCCTTGGTCTCTGTTTGATCTTTGATGCTGTTTCTTCAAGGCACAGATTTAGTTGCAGCTGCCCACAAAAAGATATATATGTAGGGCGAAAACTGAATTAGACCCCTCCGAACGATACGGGGTATAAATAACCGGCATACAAATTTATGGCCCCGTCTGACAGACAACGGTCCGTAAGTAAGACGCATTTCTCTGATAAAATCTAAATTAAGGCTGGCGGAAGAAAAGTCAAGAAGAGTATCACATTGGAAACCATGCCACCAATTGGAGCCAGCACAGTACGTACGCCAAGGCCAAATGCCGCCCGCCGCCGCCCACTCCACCAGCCGCCGCCACCAAAACCCTAACCCGACCCGAACCTGAACCCTAGCCGCCCCATCCCTTCACCGTCATGTCGTCCGTCACCTCGTCTGGCTCCACCATCAACTCCAACCTGTTCACCGACGCCAACCCTCCTGACGTCACCGACATCCGCAACCTCAACATCTACGAGCGGGTTCCGGTTCGTCTCTCCCAGACAAACTCCTCCTACTACGCGTGGAAGACGTACTTCTCCCTCGTGTTCCGGGAGTACCACCTCATCGACCATGTGGACGGCTCCGTCGACTCCAGCCTCGCCCCCGACTTCCATGACTGGTCCACCATTGACGCCACGCTCATCCGGTGGTTCTTCCTCACCATCTCGCCGGACCTGTTTCAGACGGTCGTGCAGGACGGTGATGACGCCCACGCCGTGTGGACCAAGCTGAACGGGCTCTTCACCGACAATCATCTTCAACATCGCGTTTTTTTGCAGCAAGAGTTTTTTAGTGCCACCAGGACAACTCCTCCGTCAACGATTATTGTCGCCGCCTCAAGACTCTCGCTGACGAGCTCCGTGATATTGGCGCGAAGATTGATGATGATCTCCTCCTCAGCACGCTCACCGCTGGCCTCAACGAGGACTTCGGCAACGCCGCGGCGAACCTCACCCTCATTCCCGAGCCCTCCTTCGCCAAGTTCGTTGCGTACCTCCGGCTGGAGGAGCGGCGGATGAAGCAGGTGAAGGCGCGGGCCATCCACACCGCTCTCGCCGCCGGCACCACCCGCGGCGGGCCCCCGCCACCCCCCGCTGCCCCGGCCACGCCCCCTCAGCCGCGCCACCCGGCGCAGTACCCGCCGCCGCAGCAGCAGCCGCCGCTGCTGCCTCTCCCGCCGCCCCCGTACGGGTCTCCCGCCCCTCCCGCGCCACCCGTCGAAAGGCACCGCGGAGGCCGGCGCGGTGGCCAGCAGCAGCCGCAGGCCGCTGGCGCTCCTCGACAGCAGCAGCAGCAGCTCCAGGTGCCTCCTTCGTGGGCCGCCGGGTACAACCCGTGGACCGGTGGTGTTCATGCGTACACCATGCCGGTCCAACGGGCCCCTGTGGCGACTCTTCCCGTGCCGCGTCCGCCGGTGCATCAGGCGTACTACGCGGCTCCACAGCCCTATGGAGGGTACCCACCGCCGCAGCTGAGTGGCGGTTACGGCTTCCCGATGGAGTCTCTGTCACCTTCGCCGGCGCTGCCACCGGCACCTTGGGATCCGGCGCTTCTCGCCGTGCTTCACACCGTCCCTACGCCGAACAACTACACTGGAGGCGGTGATTGGTACATGGTCACCGGGGCCACGGCTCACATGTTTGCTCATCCTGGTAATCTTTCCTCCTTCACTCCCGTCACCACCGACCGCCGCATCATTGTCGGCGACGGTTCAACCCTTCCCATTACACACGCCGGACACACTTCTTTTCCTTCTAATTCCATGCCTTTATCGTTGTTTAACATACTTGTGTCTCGTCATCTTATTAAGAATCTTATTTCCGTTCGTTGCTTCACTCGTGAATCTGTCACTGTTGAATTTGACGAGCTTGATTTTTGTGTCAAGGACGCTCGAACGAGGATGGTACTGCACCGATGTGACAGCCCCGACGAGCTCTATCCGGTGCAATTGCCTTCATCCGCCACCACCGCACCGGTTGCTCTCTCCGCTGGCGTCGATCTCTGGCACGCTCGTCTGGGTCATCCCAACCCCGTCACTCTACGTCATATTCTTAGGAGTTTCAGTTTCAGTTGTAATAAGATAGAGGATCACACTTGTCATGCTTGTCGAGTCGGCAAACACGTTCGTCTTCCGTTTAATAACTCCACCACCATTGCTTCTTTTCCTTTTCAGTTGATTCATAGCGATGTGTGGACCTCTCCGGTTCCTTGTAATTCGGGCTATTTATATTATCTGGTTATCCTTGATGATTATTTTCATTATGTGTGGACTTTTCCTTTGCGGCGAAAGTCGGATGCACTCTCCACTTTGACGGCTTTTTACTCCTATGTCAGCACGCAGTTTGGGCGTCCCATTCTTGCTCTTCAGACTGACAACGGAAAAGAGTTCGACAATCTTGCTTTCCGCACTTTTTTGTTGCACCATGGCACAATTTTTCTTCTCACATGCCCTTATACTTCACAGCAGAACGGTCAAGCCGAACGCGTCCTTCGCACTCTGAATGACTGTGTTCGCACGCTCCTGTTTCATGCTAACGTGCCGCCTTGCTTCAGACAGGACGCACTTGCTACCGCATCACTTCTCCTTAACCTTCGACCCTGTCGCCCGCAGTGGAATTACGCACCTCATCACCTCCTATTTGGTACGCCACCGTCTTATGATGGTCTGCGTATTTTTAGGTGTCTTTGTTATCCTAGCACCGCCGACACTGCCCCTCATAAACTTGCACCACGTTCTATTGCATGCATCTTCATCGGCTACCCTTCTAACTCCAAGGGCTATCGGTGCTACGATCCCGTCTCTCACCGTGTGTTCACCTCCTGATACGTCTCCAACGTATCTATAATTTTTTATTGTTCCATGCTATTGTATTATCTGTTTTGGATGTTTTATATGCATTAATATGCTATTTTATTTGATTTTTTGGACTAACCTATTAACCTAGAGCCCAGTGCCAGTTCCTGTTTTTTTCCTTGTTTTAGAGTTTCGCAGAAAAGGAATACCAAACGGAGTCCAAATGGAATGAAACTTTCGCGATGATTTTTCTTGGACCAGAAGACATCCAGAGGGCTTGGAGTGCACGTCAGGAAAGCCACGAGGCGGCCACAAGGTCGGGAGGCGCGCCCAGGGGGTAGGTCGCGCCCCCCACCCTTGTGGGCCCCTCGTGACTCCACCGACCTATTTCTTCTGCCTATATATTCTCAAATATCCCAAAACCTACTAGGAGAGCCACGAAACCACTTTTCCACCGCCGCAACCTTCTGTATCGTGAGATCCCATCTAGGGGCCTTTTTCGGCGTCCTGCCGGAGGGGGATTCGATCACGGAGGGCTTCTACATCAATACCATTGCCTCTCTGATGAAGGATGAGTAGTTTACCACAGACCTACGGGTCCATAGCTAGTAGCCAGATAGCTTCTTCTCTCTCTTTGATTCTCAATACAAAGTTCTCCTCGATATTCTTGGAGATCTATTCGATGTAATACTTTTTTGCGGTGTGTTTGCCGAGATCCGATGAATTGTGGATTTATGATCAGCTTATCTATGAATATTATTTGAATCTTCTCTGAATTCTTTTATGCATGATTTGATATCTTTGCAAGTCTCT
Source organism: Thinopyrum elongatum (assembly GCA_011799875.1). Taxonomy (NCBI): domain Eukaryota; kingdom Viridiplantae; phylum Streptophyta; class Magnoliopsida; order Poales; family Poaceae; genus Thinopyrum; species Thinopyrum elongatum. The sequence continues at coordinate 718,143,260 of CM022303.1, forward strand.
TCGAACTATCAATTTGGTTTGGCCAACTAGATTGGTTTTTCTTACAATGGGAGAAGTGCTTAGCTTTGGGTTTAATCTTGCGGTGTCCTTTCCCGGTGACAGTGGGGGCAGCAAGGCACGTATTGTATTGTTGCCATCGAGGATAACAAGATGGGGTTTTCATCATATTGCTTGAGTTTATCCCGCTACATCATGTCATCTTACTTAATGCGTTACTTTGTTCTTATGAACTTAATACTCTAGATGCAGGCAGGAGTCGGTCGATGTGTGGAGTAATAGTAGTAGACGCAGGCAGGAGTCGGTCTACTTGATACGGACGTGATGCCTATGTTCATGATCATTGCCTTAGATATCGTCATAACTTTGCGCTTTTCTATCAATTGCTCGGCAGTAATTTGTTCACCCACCGTAATATTTTCTACCTTGAGAGAAGCCTCTAGTGAAACCTATGGCCCCGGGTCTATTTTTCATCATATACGTTTCCGATCTACAATTCTAGTTTCCTATTTACTTTCTTTGCAATCTTTTACTTTCCGTTCCATAAACCAAAAATACCAAAAATATTACTTTACCGTTTATCCATCTATATCAGATCTCACTTTGCAAATAACCGTGAAGAGATTGACAACCACTTTATCATGTTCGGTGCAAGTTGGTGTTTGTTTGTGCAGGTATTCGGTGGCTTGCACGTTGTCTCCTACTGGATTGATACCTTGGTTCTCAAAAGCTGAGGGAAATACTTACTCTACATTGCTGCATCACCCTTTCCTCTTCAAGGGAAAAACCAACGCAAGCTCAAGAGGTAGCAGGAAGAATTTCTGGCGCCGTTGCCGGGGAGATCTACGCCAAGCCGAGACATACCAAGTACGCATCATAAACTCTCATCCCTCGCATTACATTATTCGCCATTAGCCTCTCGTTTTCCTCTCCCCCACTTCTAAAACGATTTTCGAAAAGATTCGCCTTTTCTTTGCCCCTCTTCCGTTCGTCTTCTTCGTTTGCTTTTTGTGTGCTCGTGTGTTGGATTGCTTGCTTTGTCACGATGGCTCAAGATAATATCAAATTGTGTGATTTTTCCAACACCAATTATAATGATTTTATTAGTACTCCGATTGCTCCCGCTACTAATGCGGAATCTTTTGAAATTAATGCCGCTTTGCTGAATCTTGTTATGAAAGATCAATTTTCCGGCCTTCCTAGTGAAGATGCCGCATCCCATTTTAATAATTTCGTTGATTTGTGTGATATGCAAAAGAAAAAAGATGTAGATATTGATATTGTTAAATTGAAGCTATTTTCTTTCTCACTTCGAGATCGTGCTAAAACTTGCTTTTCATCTTTGCCTAAAAATAGTATTGATTCTTGGAATAAGTGTAAAGATGCTTTTATTTCCAAGTATTTTCCTTCCGCTAAGATCATCTCCCTTAGGAACGATATTATGAATTTTAAGCAATTTGATCATGAACATGTTGCACAATCTTGGGAGAGGATGAAATTGATGATACGAAATTGCCCTACTCATGGTTTGAATTTGTGGATGATTATACAAAAAAATTATGCCGGATTGAATTTTGCTTCTAGAAATCTTTTAGATTCGGCCGCGGGAGGCACTTTTTTGGAAATTACTTTAGGAGAAGATACTAAACTCCTAGATAATATTATGGTTAATTATTCTCAATGGCATACTGAAAGATCTTCCACTAGTAAAAAAGTGCATGCAATTGAAGAGATTAATGTTTTGAGTGGAAAGATGGATGAGCTTATGAAATTATTTGCTACTAAGAGTGCTCCTATTGATCCTAATGTTATGCCTTTGTCTACTTTGATTGAAAACAATAATGAATCTATGGATGTGAATTTTGTTGGTAGGAACAATTTTGGTAATAACGCGTATAGAGGTAATTTTAATCCTAGGCCGTTTCCTAGTAATTCCTCTAATAATTATGGTAATTCCTACAACAATGCTTATGAAAATTATAATAAGATGCCCTCTGAATTTGAGAATAGTGTTAAAAAATTTATAATTTCTCAAAATAATTTCAATGCTTTGATTGAAGAAAAATTGCTTAACATTGATGATTTGGCTAGGAACGTGGATAGAATTTCTCTTGATGTTGATTCTTTGAAACTTAGATCTATTCCACCTAAGTATGATATCAATGAGTCTCTCAAAGCCATGAGAATTTCCATTGATGAGTGCAAAGAAAGAACCGCTAAGATGCGTGCTAAAAAAGATTGGTTTATAAAAGCGTGTTCTTCTAGTTTTCGTGAGAATAATGATGAAGATCTTAAAGTGATAGATGTGACTCCTATTGAATATTTGTCTTCCAATGTAAATCTTGATAAAGATGGGACTGGAGATGAGTCAACTTTAGTTAGAAGGCGTCCCAATGATTCGGAGTTTTTAGGTCTCAATGCAAAAATTGATAAAAGTGGGATTGGAGAGGTCAAAACTTTAAATAGCAATGAACCCACTCTTTTGGATTTCAAGGAATTTAATTATGATAATTATTCTTTAATAGATTGTATTTCCTTGTTGCAATCCATGTTTAACTCTCCTCATGCTTATAATCAAAACAAAGCTTTTACTAAACATATCGTTGATGCTATGATGCAATCTTATGAAGAAAAGCTTGAATTGGAAGTCTCTATTCCTAGAAAACTTTATGATGAGTGGGAACCTACTATTAAGATTAAGATCAAAGATTATGAGGCCATGCTTTGTGTGATTTGGGTGCTAGTGTTTCCACGATTCCAAAAACTTTATGTGATGTGTTAGGTTTCCGTGAATTTGATTATTGTTCCTTAAATTTGTATCTTGCGGATTCCACTATTAAGAAACCTATGGGAAGGATTAATGATGTTCTTATTATTGCAAATAGGAATTATGTGCCCGAAGGATTTCATTGTTCTTGATATAGATTGCAATCCTATATGTCTTATTATTCTTGGTAGACCTTTCCTTAGAACGATTGGTGCAATTATTGATATGAAAGAAGGAAACATTAGATTTCAATTTCCGTTAAGGAAAGGCATGTAACACTTCCTAGAAAGAAAATTAAATTGCCTTATGAATCTATTATGAGAGCCACTTATGGATTGCATGCCAAAGATGATAACACTTAGATCTATTCGTATTTTTATGCCTATGTAACACCCCATGTCATTAGCCACAGTAATCACTTTTGATAATGATAAGTCAGCATGATTAACAGTGCCAAATCATCATTTGCATCATAATGCATTTCAACTCCTAACTCAAATTCAAATTAAATTAAAGTGGAGAATAAAAGTTGTTCAAACACAGAAACTAAAATGTTCAATAAATAACAAATATTCCAGAGACTATTATAAAATTGTAACCCACAATTAATAAATTAATTAGGTGGCTCTAACATTACCAAAACAGCAAGGTTTAATAGATTTTATTTAATATAAAATTTGTGTGAACTCCGTTTGTCTCCAAACCAATTTTTCGCAGTTGTAGATATTACATAGCATCTAATGGGCTAGGTCACTAATTTTGTAAAAGTCATTTTGAGGCCTAACTATTTATAAAACAGAAAATAAGAATAAATAAAAAGAAAAGGCAAAAGGAAATAAAGCAAAAAGAAAACAAAACACCCCCCCCTGCCCAACTGGGCCACGGCCCAGCCACGCCGGCCCACCACCCCCTGGCCTATATGGCCAGCTCCCCCCTGGCCGTAACCCTAACCCCCACCCCGATGCCTTCTTCCCCCCCTCTAGATCTGGCGCGCACCCGTGACGCCGCCGCACTCTGCTGCCATCGCCGGAGCCCCGCACCACCGCCGCCTCGCCAGACCGCCTCCCCCTCTCCGTCGTCGGCCGTCCCCGTCTTCCTCCCCGAGCACCGCTGCCCCCGAACCCTACACTACCCCGTGAGCTCCCCCTCTCCTCGCCCGGTCACCGCGTGCCCGCGCCGTCCCGCACGTGCACACCGTCGCATAGGCCGCACCTGGCCCGCTCCCTGCCGCGCGCCACTCCCCCCGTCCTCCTCCTCCCGTTGCGCCCGCCGTGGCCTCGCTTGGCCGCACCCCGCGCACCCGCGCTCCGGGCCGCACTCGCACCGCACGGCGTGTCGTCGCACGCGCACGCGCCTGCCTCCCCAGTGCTGGCCGCGCTCACCACGGCCCAGGGCCATCCACCTCGTCGCACCCGTCGACCCCGCGCCGGCGTCGGCGCGTCGCTGCGCCCACGCGCGTGTGCCCCGTTCGGGCGGCTGGCGCCCATGCGCCCGCGCTCCAGCTGTGGCCACATGGGCCACTGACGGCCGGCCCCCACCCCCCTGTGCCACTGACCGAACGGGCCCACGGCCCAGAACGATTTTAAATAAAAATGAATTAATAAAATTAATAATTAATTAATTAATTAATTAATTAGTGAATTAATTAATTTAATTAATCCTGCTTAATTAATCTAATTAATTAGTTAGCCTAATTAAACAGTAATTAGATTAGGTAAACCCTAATTAGACTAAACAGACACTGATAGGTGGGGCCCACACGTTAGATTGACCCAGTCAATGCCCTGTTGACTGCTGATGTCATGCTGACATCATGATAACGTCAGCATACACTGTTTCGGATAATGTTGGATTAAATGGATTAAATAAATTCTGAAAATAATTAGAACTTTAGAAAATCATATAAAATAATCCGTAGCACGGATCGAAAAACTTTGTACATGAAAGTTGCTCAGAACGACGATACAAATCTGAATACGTGGTCCGTATTCCTGTCAGATGCCGCTAGCTAGATGAACATGGAACTTTTATACCGATTTCAATAAATGAATAGTGCCCAACTTTAATTAAATAAATCTGGATAAATTTCTAAATTAACTAAATCATTTAGTTAGGCAATAGAACACCTCTGCATATCATTTAGGCATGTCATACATATTGATTGCATCTTTGCTGTGAATTTCTTGTTTCTTCTCCCCCTTCCTTCTCTCTCGATAGACGCCGAGACCGACGCTGACGCAGTTGAGTACGACTACGCTCCAGACGAGCAGCCCGTTGACGACCCCTCTTTCTTGCCAGAGCAACCAGGCAAGCCCACCCCCTTGAGCATCCAGATATCGCCCATTCTATTTTCTCCTGCTTGCATTAGATTTTACTACTGTTAATGTTTGCTCCTATTCTGATGCATAGCCTGCTTTTGTAACCTGTTTATTGTCACCTTACCTGCCTATGTTAAACTGCTTAGTATAAGTTGGTAGTGAACCATCAGTGAGCCCCACCACCTTACCCTTGTTGCCCCTGCTTGATCATCGACTACTCGATCAACGTGATCGTCGACCAGAGACCGACACCTCTCTTCACCCCCCCTTTGTTGTACGACTCTGCATAGTTACTATCGAGTGCCGAGGGTGATACCTCGTAACGCACTCCTGATGAACACTCTGCAGTGTAGCTGTTCGGTCGTGGTCATCGAGGGTGATTCCTCCTTCTCCACTTCCGTTACGACTCTGTCGTGCAACCCCTCAGTGTGAACCTTGAGGGTGATGCCTCATACATTCCCCCTGATGATTTCATCGAGTGGAATCCACCGAGGGTGATTCCTCAGGTTTCCCCCTTGATGTTATTACACACGGTTACTTTGACCTTTGTTACAGGCGGGTCGACCCTGGTGGGTACCCGCATGGGATCTATGATGTCGGGTGTGCCGGAAGGGCACTCGAGTCTGATATTGTGGCGGAGCTTCAGAAACTATGATCGTCTCCGCGTGTTACTAAATCAGCCTATCGGATTTGGGTATTTGACCTGAGTGGGTCGACGTGCCCTATACGCACTACAACCATGCGGGATAATGGTGTATGGGGCCCTTTGCGTTGTACGTTTCTCCCGAAAGCTCTTCAGACATCACGATTCACCGTGCGGCCTGATCGCCGGGAATGGGCTGGATACTTCACTGACGAGTTCAGTGTCGCGGCTGCACCCCGGCCAGCCACGCAACGCGCTGGGTGCCCAGGGCGATGGCCCAAGACCCCTGGGCGCATAGGTTAGTCCGGCGTGCTGACCTCTCTGCTGAGACTAGGTAGGGCGGTGCTTCGTGTCGATCTCCCGAGGCCGGGTATTACCCAGCAAGTGTGTCCGGCCAGAGGTGATCGAGCGTGTTGGGTAACAGTAGTGCACCCCTGCAGGGAAGAACATCTATCGATAGCCGGTCCTACGGTAAAGGACGCTCAGTTTGTGTATCCCGATCTACTACTTGAACTGGATACTTGTTACTTAATTGAAGCTTCGGGATCGATTTCTCGCAGGGAGTCGAGGAAGGATCTCTAGGCTTTGCCTCAACCTGTTTGCTTAATAAAATGCTATTCTACTCTCTTCTATTGCTGCAAGATGGTGGCTTCGTGAAGATGTTTGAAGATGCTAGTCTTCGATAGGACTAGGCCTTCTCTCTATTCTGGCATTTCTGCAGCCCAGTCCACATATACAGCCTTTCCCCTTTGTTAATGTTGCATATGTAGTGTAGATCCTTGCTTGCTGTGTACTTCGGATGAGTACTCACGGTTGCTTCGCTTCCTCCTTTTCCCCATATTCCCCTACTTGATTATACAACAGACGATGGAGCCCAGGAGCCAGATGCCACCACAGGAGCTTACTACCAGGAGGGTCCAGACGGCACTTACTACTGGACCGAGCCAGCCGACCAGGAGTAGTTCGGCGGCTCCCAGGAAGGAGGCCTTCGCCTTTCGATCTAGAGTCGTTGTTTGTGCTAGCCTTCTTAAGGCAAACCTTGGCTAACTATGTCTGTACTCAGATATTATTTGTATGACTGACTTATGTATTCGGATCCTCGTGATCCCTGGTCTGTAATATTGTGGATCTCCGTTTATTTATGTTAGAGTTGTGTTGTGATATCTTCCCGTGAGTCCCTGTGCTTGATCGTACACGTTTGCGTGTATGATTAGTGTACGATTGAGCCGGGGGCGCCATAACCTAGCTAAGGGCGTTAAACAATAGCGCTTGTTGGGAGGCAACCCAATTTTATTTTTTTGTTTTTGCATTTTTTTGTGCTGTTTTGCAATAAATTTTTCGTCTAGCCTCTGGTTAGATGTTGTTTTGTGTTTTAATTAGTGTTTGTGCCAAGTAGGACCTTTGGGATAGCTTACGGTGATAGTTGATTTGATCCTGCTGAAAAACAGAAACTTTTGTGCTCAGAAAAACAATTCTTATTTTTTACTGGAGCGTGGAAAAACTCTGAAGTTTTTATACAAAATTTATTTACGAATTGCCTCTGTTTTCCTAATTTTTCAGAAGTTTTGGGATTACAGAAGTATTAGAACAATTCGGATCTTCGCAGACATTTCTGTTTTTGACAGATTCTGTTTTCTTTGTGTTGTTTGCTTATTTTGATGCATCTATGGCTAGTATCGGGGGGTATGAACCATGGAAAAGTTGGAATACAGTAGATATTACACCAATATAAATAAAGAATGAGTTCACAACAGTACCAAAATTGGTGATTTATTTTCTTATACTAACGGAGCTTACGAGATTTTCTGTTGAGTTTTGTGTTGTGAAGTTTTCAAGTTTTGGGTAAGGATTTGATGGACTATGGAATAAGGAGTGGCAAGAGCATAAGCTTGGGGATGCCCAAGGCACCCCAAGGTAATATTCAAGGACAACCAAGAGCCTAAGCTTGGGGATGCCCCGGAAGGCATCCCCTCTTTCGTATTCGTCTATCGGTAACTTTACTTGAGACTATATTTTTATTCACCACATGATATGTGTTTTGCTTGGAGCGTCTTGTATGATTTGAGTCTTTACTTTTTAGTTTGCCACAATCATCCTTTATGTACACACCTTTTGAGAGAGACACGCATGAATCGTGATTTATTAGAATACTCTATGTTCTTCACTTATATCTTTTGAGCTAGGCAAAATTGCTCTAGTGCTTCACTTATATCTTTTTAGAGCACAGCGGTGGTTTTATTTTATAGAAATTGATGAACTCTCGCACTTTACTTATATTATTTTGAGAGTCTTTAAAACAGCATGGTAATTTGCTTTGGTTATAAATTTGGTCCTAATATGATAGGCATCCAAGAGGGATATAATAAAAACTTTCATATAGAGTGCATTGAATACTATGAGAAGTTTGATTTCTTATGATTGTTTTGAGATATGAAAATGGTGATATTAGAGTCATGCTAGTAAGTAGTTGTGAATTTGAGAAATACTTGTGTTAAGGTTTGTGAGTCCCGTAGCATGCACGTATGGTGAACCGTTATATAACGAAGTTGGAGCATGAGATATTTTTTGATTGTCTTCCTTATGAGTGGCGGTCGGGGACGAGCGATGGTCTTTTCCTACCAATCTATCCCCCTAGGAGCATGAGCGTAGTACTTCGTTTTGATGACTAATAGATTTTTGCAATAAGTATGTGAGTTCTTTATGACTAATGTTGAGTCCATGGATTATACGCACTCTCACCTTTCCGTCATTGCTAGCCTCTCTTGTACCGCACAACTTTCGCCGGTACCATAAACCCACCATATACCTTCCTCAAAACAGCCATCATACCTACCTATTATGGCATTTCCATAGCCATTCCGAGGTATATTGCTATACAACTTTCCACCGTTCCATTTATTATGACACGCTTCATCATTGTCATATTGCTATGCATGATCATGTAGTTGACATCGTATTTATGGCAAAGCCACCGTTCATCATTTTACATACATGTCGCTCTTGATTCATTGCACATCCCGGTACACCGCCGGAGGCATTCATATAGAGTCATAGTTTGTTCTAAGTATCGAGTTGTAATTTTTGAGTTGTAAAGTAAATAAAAGTGTGATGATCTTCATTATTAGAGCATTGTCCCATGTGAGAAAAAAAGGAGAGAAAAGGCCAAATAAAAAAAAAGAGAAGGCCCAAAAAAATATTATAAAAATGAGAGAAAAAGAGAGAAGGGACAATGTTACTATCTTTTTGCCACACTTGTGATTCAAAGTAGCACCATGATCTTCATGATAGAGACTCTCCTATGATATCACTTTCATATACTAGTGGGAATTTTCATTATAGAACTTGGATTGTATATTCCAACGATGGGCTTCCTCAAAACGCCCTAGGTCTTCATGAGCAAGCAAGTTGGATGCACACCCACTTAGTTTTCTTTTTGAGCTTTCATAAACTTATAGCTCTAGTGCATCCGTTGCATGGCAATCCCTACTCACTTACATTGATGTCTATTAATGGGCATCTCCATAGCCCGTTAATACGCCTAGTTGATGTGAGACTATCTCCTTCTTTTTGTCTTCTCCACAAGCACCGTCTATTCCACCTATAGTGCTATGTCCATGGCTCACGCTCATGTATTGCGTGAAAGTTGAAAAGGTTTGAGAACATCAAAAGTATGAAACAATTGCTTGGCTTGTCATCGGGGTTGTGCATGATTTGAATATTTTGTGTGATGAAGATGGAGCATAGCCAGACTATATGATTTTGTAGGGATAAGCTTTCTTTGGCCATGTTATTTTGAGAAGACATAATTATTTTGTTAGTATGCTTGAAGTATTATTGTTTTTATGTCAATATTAAACTTTTGTTTTGAATCATACGGATCTGAACAATCATGCCAAAATAAAGAGAATTACATGGATAAATATGTTAGGTAGCATTCCACATCAAAAATTCTGTTTTTATCATTTACCTACTCGAGGACGAGCAGGAATTAATCTTGGAGATGCTTGATACGTCTCCAATGTATCTATAATTGTTGATTGTTCCATGCTATTATATTACCTGTTTGGATGTTTTATATGCATTAATATGCTATTTTATATGATTTTTGGGACTAACCTATTAACCTAGAGCCCAGTGCCAGTTCCTGTTTTTTTCCTTGTTTTAGAGTTTCGCAGAAAAGGAATACCAAACGGAGTCCAAACGGAATGAAACTTTCGCGATGATTTTTCTTGGACGAGAAGACATCCAGAGGGCTTGGAGTGCACGTCAGAAAAGCCACGAGGCGGACACAAGGTCGGGAGGCGCGCCCCCCACACTTGTGGGCCCCTTGTGACTCCACCGACCTATTTCTTCCGCCTATATATTCTCAAATATCCCAAAACCTACCAGGAGAGCCACGAAACCACTTTTCCACCGCCGCAACCTTCTGTACCCATGAGATCCCATCTAGGAGCCTTTTTCGGCGTCCTGCCAAAGGGGGATTCGTTCACGAAGGGCTTCTAAATCAACTCCATTGCCTCTCCGATGAAGCGTCAGTAGTTTACCACAGACCTACGGGTCCATAGCTAGTAGCTAGATGGCTTCTTCTCTCTCTCTGATTCTCAATACAAAGTTCTCCTCGATATTCTTGGAGATCTATTCGATGTAATACTTTTTTGCGGTGTGTTTGCCGAGATCCGATGAATTGTGAATTTATGATCAGCTTATCTATGAATATTATTTGAATCTTCTCTGAATTCTTTTATGCATGATTTGATATCTTTGCAAGTCTCTTCGAACTATCGATTTGGTTTGGCCAACTAGATTTGTTTTTCTTGCAATGGGAGAAGTGCTTAGCTTTTGGTTCAATCTTGCGGTGTCCTTTCCTAGTGACAGTAGGGGTAGCAAGGCACGTATTGTATTGTTGCCATCGAGGATAACAAGATAGGGTTTTCATCATATTGCTTGAGTTTATCCCGCTACATCATGTCATCTTACTTAATGTGTTACTCTGTTCTTATGAACTTAATACTCTAGATGCAGGCAGGAGTCGGTCGATGTGTGGAGTAATAGTAGTAGATGCAGGCAGGAGTCGGTCAACTTGATACGGATGTGATGCCTATATTCATGATCATTGCCTTAGATATCGTCATAACTTTGCGCTTTTCTATCAATTGCTCGGCATTAATTTGTTCACCCACCGTAATATTTTCTATCTTGAGAGAAGCCTCTAGTGAAACCTATGGCCCCCGGGTCTATTTTTCATCATATACGTTTCCGATCTATAATTCTAGCTTCCTATTTACTTTCTTTGCAATCTTTTACTTTCCGTTCCATAAACCAAAAATACCAAAAACAATACTTTACTGTTTATCCATCTATATCAGATCTCACTTTGCAAATAACCGTGAAGGGATTGACAACCACTTTATCGCGTTGGGTGCAAGTTGGTGTTTGTTTGTGCAGGTATTCGGTGGCTTGCGCGTTGTCTCCTACTGGATTGATACCTTGGTTCTCAAAAGCTGTGGGAAATACTTACTCTACTTTGCTGTATCACCCTTTCCTCTTCAAGGGAAAAACCAACGCAAGCTCAAGAGGTAGCTGTTGGGTAAGGCAGCAGAAAACAAAAAATTTCCGACCTACGCACCAGCCCAGGACCACTATGGAGACTGCATACAAGGTTTCATCATTTTCGTTACCGACTCGTAGCGCAGCGGAAGTAGAGTCGATGACGATCGGCGGTGCAGATCCCGCAGCTAGGATTTACAACCTCCCAACCGCGAGGATGTACTCTCTCATCTGCCCCTCGGACAGCCCTCCGGGAGGCGGTCAAACAGTCCCCCGGACGGTGTCGCGGACAGCCCTTCGGGAGGACCCTCAAAACTCGGACGGTCACTCGGACAGCCCTTCTGGAGGACTCACAGAACTCGGACCGTCACTTGCACAGCCCTTCGGGAGGCACTCTCAAAACAGCCCCTCGGGCACAAAGATCAAAACTATGACCTCTCTATGGGGTTGCACACATACGGTGTCATCTATCCGGCAGGGCTTCGCCGTCCAGAACTTGTTCCCACCGGAACCCAGACAGCCTTTCGGCTCTATGAAACTCTTTTCGTGGGAGGGAGAGAAGAAGCCAGATAATGCATGGCATGTGTTTGTGAGAAGGGATGAGTGTGGAGAGCACCCCCTCCACCTCTATTTATAGGAAAACCAAGGGGTAGGATGGCCATTCCAAAAACCCAGAAATGCCCATGAAAGAAGACTTCCACAAGGGCATATTAGGGAAGTAATGGAGCAAGTGGGGCTCCAAGGAGGAGCCCACATGTGGCCGGCCAACCTCTCATGGGGGTCCCCAAGGGGGGTTTCTTAGCCCCCAAGTCCTTCTAGAAGCCTTATCCAAAAAGCCCTAAAAGGTGGCTTTCCAAAATATTCCAAAAAGCACTTTCACTATTCACGACGACATATTTCAACGTCCGTTCGAACTGAAAATATTTATGTGGGCTTAGAACATTTCCAGTACCCACTAAAATAATTTTCAACGCGATCCGAAATAATTCCAGATTAGTGTTTTTCATCTGCGAAAAGCATCTGAAGTGGTTCCGGCAGCTCCGGAACATTTCCGGTTTTTCTTCCAGAAAATTCCCAGAAGTTCCCAGAATGATTCTGGCACCCTCCAAGAATTTTCAGGAATGTGCCGAAACCAACTTGACTTTATGGTATCCTCTGAAACAACTTTTCAGTTTCACCAGAACTCATCCGATGACCTCTCTCTTCGGAACTTTTCCGCTGTCTCCGAAAACTTTTTCCGGAGACTTTCTCTCAGACTCCCTATCTAGTATTCAGCAGATAGATGACCCTTAAGCGTGTGACCCTATAGGTTCGGTGAAGTATAGACATGACACGGAACCCCTTCCGATCAATGATCAACATCGGAGCCGTGGACACCCATATTAACCCCTATACCCACACGAATGATTATTCGAGTGAACCTCCAGTTGCCGTGTGCTATTCCTGTTGCTTCGCGATATGTTACAAATACCCGAGGTGAGACATGTTGGCATCCCTGTGGATCAACAACTTGTCCACTATGCCAGTTACCTCATTACCGGTATTGTTCTCTTTTCTCTTTACCGTGTTCCGGCATCCCCGTGATCAAATCACAAGGTGTCTGGCCAGACGATGATGGATATCGTAACACCAAGAGGGCCCAGAGATATCTCTCCATCGTCGGAGGAGCAAATCCCAATCTCGAGCTATCAAGTTACTTGACATACTTTTTCATGAACCCGTAAGCCGCCGTAATAGCCACCCACTTACTGATGACGTTTAACAAACCCCAAAGTTCATGAAGCGAGAATGAAGAAACTCGATACTCTCATGGTCTAAGGAATCATGCAAACGTTAACCATCTCTGTGTTATTAACCATTAACTTGTGACGAATGTAACTCATAGCATAACATCAATTTGGGTTGATTCAACACAAAATGTTCTTCTAACACTGTGCCCTCAAAATTGCGGGCATAGTCATGCCCATGATCAGGAAAACAGGATCATCATGCAATACTTGAGCCAGTCATAGAGGCTTGACTAGGAATACATTTTACCGTTTATTATTCCACACGTGCATATGAGTCTTCCTCCAAGCCTCGTTATATTTGTAGACTCGAGAACCAAAGCAGTTATAGCATGGAACATAAACCTAATTATGAACAGGGAGATAATCAATAACATTTATTATTGCCTCTAGGGCATATCTCCTACAGACTCCCATTTGCACTAGAGTCAATAATCTAGTTAATGCTAATGCACTTTACACCTGTGGCACACCGTTCTAAATATGCTTCGCTTGTGGTATAGCCTGATGTCCAACGGATCTGACGACTTCAGCTCCGTGTGTATCTTTGCATATCCTTCCGTTTTCACGCTTTCACAAAATTCATATTTTGTGTGGACTTGGCTTTGTATGTATGTGAATCACAGGTCGAACCTGGATTCCTCAGACTGAGTTACGGAGCAACTACCTGCAGTAGTGTCCCAATGACCAAAGCCATCTTGGAACCACAATAAGTTCATGAATGAACTATATGATTCAACAACTTCTTTGTCGCTTCTAAAGCGCCAACATACTTAGCCATTTGACATAGAATTCGCTATAGTTACCTGTTTGGAACAATTTCCAACTACCGTGCCGCCATATTGTGTATTGCACAAAACCCTTAACTTAAATCAAAAATCTCTTGGAGCATGGATGAAGACTGTATCGATGTAACCTTTTACAACGAACTCTTCATGATCTCCGCTTGCGAGAAAACATGTCATCAGTGCTACTATAGTACTCAATGACCCTTTTTCACTGTTGCCCCATGATCAGTACTTTTGATCACTTTGGTATCTATACTCGCAACAACTTTGGGAGTATTGGACATATCTGGTTGTTTTACATACCATGGAATACATGATTAATCCAAACACAAGAGTGTGTGGAATCTCCACCATGTATTTTGCTCATCAGTGTTTTGGGACACCGAGTCTTGCAAAAACTCTTTCCATGTGACTTCGGCAAGAATCACTCCTTGACATTTTTAATGCTAAAAAGTTTTAGCATTTTTTCAATATGTATCTTTGCTGAGCCCCATTAGGTAAATCTATCTCCATAGATCATCATGCCTAATATAAAGACTATTTAGCCCAAGCACTTCATCGGAAAACTATTTTCAAATGAAGTCCTAATTCGTGTCAAGAAATTTATTTCCAATAACAATGTGTCAAGCACACAAGGTTTTTAGAAATATTATTATGCTCCCACTTACTTTCTTGAATTACAAGCATCTTAGTTACCCATTGATGAAGTCAAACCCCTTTGACCATTTCATCAAAACAAGAAGATTCCAACTCCATTTTGCTCTCTTCTGTCCATAACTAGAACTCTGAAGTTTGCATACTCACTAGCATCCTCTGGAAAGACAAAATACCTTGGACTGTAACACATGCAAGTCCTCGGTTTCATTTCCATCAGATGGAAATCCTTTCGTCATCCATGTTTCATATCTCATGATTTGAAATATGTATTAATTGCTAGTTCAACCTGAACCGACTTTAAGCATCGCTACGGAGAAACAACCTCATCGTAGTCAACTCCTTGAACTTGTTATTGCAACAAGTCGAGCTTTATGGATAAAACATTTTTATCCGTATCAGTTTTAAGTTCCATAAAAATTCATTAGACTCCAAGCCTTCCGAAAGGTGTATCAAGGTTTTAATCTTGAATCACTTATATGGAAACTAACTCGGGTTGTATTGGCATTTAGACAATTCCGGAGTCAGGGCCCATCAACGCTTCCTTGTGTATCGTAGGTATACTGTTGTCTAACAACAATATCTCGTTTGCGCACCTGATAGGTTTGCACGAGCTTTGCCTACGTGGTTCAGCTGCAAGTTCGACCGAAGTCCATACATTTTATTGTAGAGACTTCCGTATCAGTCGCAGTAGGAAACTCCGGAATCACTTCCAAGGTTCCTTTCCTTTGACCTGATGACGAAGATACTGGTTATCTCATCGAGTTGCACTGTCCTCCCACTCACCGTTTTGTGGCAAAAAACCTTTGCCTTGGTATAATGGTGGGGAAATACCCAATGACTTGGGATAACCTACAAAGTAGCACTTGTCTGATTTGGAATAGGTTTGTAACCTTTTACACAAGCCCCATATTCCAAATGTTTAAGAAAAGATATAACATGGTTGGGCGTACCATACCATGGCGTCATTTCAACAGACCTGATGGAGCTCCTTTCAGTGTAAAAGCCGTAGTCTCTAAAGCATCACTCTTTAAAAGGGATAATGGCAAATTTATTTATGTCATCTTTGATCTTACCATGTCATAAATGGTTCGATTACATCTTCACGGACTTTCCACTTGCAGTGGTGTTCCGCGAGGTGCAAGTTATGAAACCCCTTTCACAACTCATCAGACATTCGCTAAACATGTAACTCAAATATTCCTTTCTGCAATCGAATTGTAGAAACATAATTTTCTTATTACAATAACTTCTACTTCATTTTTGAAAACCTTTTGAATGATTTCAAAAGATCCAGACTTACGTCTCATCAAGTAAATATCCATATATCTACTTGAGTCATTTTTGAAGGTAGACAAATCCACTGTTTGCAACAACATTTATCGGACTACATACATCAAAATGTATGATCACCAATAAGTTCTTTGCTCGTTCCTTATGGCCTGTGAACAGTATTTCAGTCACTTCTCTTTTTGGAGGAAAGTTGCAAGTGTCAGATGATTCAAAATCAAACGACTTCAAAATCCATCATAATGGAATTTTCCATGCGGGTTTCTCCAATGTGACCAAATGTAGTGCCACACTTGTGTGGTATTCTCTTAGTCTTACGACATTTAGCGTCAGTGTTATGGGTGTATCATATTACTATCAATATTCATAACATACATCCCATCTGGATGGAAGCATGGCCCTTCATGTTTATTCATAATACTGAACAACAATTGTTCTTTTATGAACAACCCTTTTGCAACAACATTGTGCAAGGGGCTAGAGTGTAAAACTCTAAAATGAATTATGAAAGTAAATCCAGAGGTAATATATTATTATCATTATTCATAACATACATCTTATTCTCAATGAAAGTATGGCCCTTATGTTATTCATAACATCGAACATAAAAAGTTCTCTTATGAACAACCTTCTTGCAAGATACCTTATGTAAAGGGCTAGAGTGTAAAACTCTAAAATGAATTACAAAAGTAAATACAGACGGTAATACACCGATGGAAGGTATAGTAACATTTACTATGTTCCCTGTGTATACCTAAACCTCATCCCTGGCTAGTCTTTCAGGCCATAGTAGTTCTTACATCGAGTTGCAAAAAAAGGCAATCGAGCGGGTATCTTTGTGTTTGTCTCACAATACCCAAGAATTAGTGATTAACATGTTTAACCATAATTCCCAAGAACTATATCTTTGACCAGCCTTCTATACATCAAAAAACTTGTATGACATTCAAACATGAGCTGGATATTCCAGTCTTCTTTCTTTTTGCCTTTATACTTCTAACAGTTTAACTTTCAGTATTTCTCCTACTCTCAGAAGAAGCACTCAACTTAAGAGTGGCGTTAGCCCCGGACTTCCTAGGCGTGAAAGTTTCACTAACACCCTTCGGACACTTCCTTTCTCTTTAAGTTGTTGTTTTATTCACCTTTCATCATATGACAGGCATTCTTCTGGATCCCTCTCTTATCAGTCTAATGCATAGTAAACTCCTTTACTAATAGTTTGCAAACAAACATTGCTTTGGATATCTCATATCTTTTAGCCTTTGTCTGTCTCTGAAAATGATTTTCAGATTCCATGAATATCACATAACTATCCAAACTTTTGAAGTTCGGGTCTCATGGAAGCAAACATATTGCACTTGACTGAAAACAGAATTCTAGCTTTTGGATCGAAGGACGAGAGTCACATGATCCATAGCATTAGCGGGGGAATACCGAAAGTATGCGATAGGACAAAGTCCTTCTCGGCACTCTTGAGGACAATCCTCACATTACATTACCAACCGTAAAGTTTTAACCAGATATTTGACAGCTATTCAATTTTAATAGGGAAGGTGGAAACGTGAGCCATTATTCTACAACTATTTTGCAAACCACACTTACAGACAGTGTTCAAAATTAATTGCACAGAGAATTAAACAAGTTAATTCTGAAGTGCGCTCCCACTCAAATTAATATCTCTCATAATTGATTGTGAATGATTCAAGACCCGATTTTTGATTGTTTGCCACGATGGTAGCATCACAGATGACAAAAATCTCAACCGGTAGGCCAACTTGCCAATCACATCTCTATGTGACATTTGTTCATCTTTCGATGCGTGTGTTCCGAGCTCATGACTTTCATGCTTGAACGTCAAGACAACCAAGTGATCTTGCTGCGAGGTCTCAACTAACCCGCCTCACACTTCTATAATCGTTCGTGCCCATGGTAGCATGTGACACCCCGAAGAGATAGGTGCCGTGACGGTGCTACACTTGGGAGAACACTAACTACTTGATATTTTTGTGAGAGATTACCCTAATAAAAAGCGACTACCACACAATCAAGAAGGGTGCATCATAAGGGATAAACATCTCAGGCAATTCATAATAGCATGATGTGGTATAGCCCTTTCTGACGGAGAAGTCCTGTATTTCTTCGTCTTCGGCATTCGCGTCGGTGTTCACCTTCGCGAAGATTGCCACCACCTTGTCGATGCACCAGATAATATTGCTATCTCTATAGCTAATAAAATAATGCATTACACAAGGTCGACATGCAGGTCATTTATAGTGCAATCATATGGCTCCAGCCATCAAGCCAAATCATGACATGCAGGTCATGTTAATCAATTTACATCATATAGACATCTCATACAAAATCAAATTATTATGAACACTGCTATACCACATCATATGCACATGCAAACCCTCCTGCAAAACCAAGTTAGACGTCTCTAATCGGTTCATGCAAAAACTTGTTTTACGTGGCTTCTAAGGTTTCGAAACAAACCGAAGCTACCAACATTCATCATCAAGTATGATAATTCAAGTCGCTAGATTAACTTCGCGGGGTGTATGAAACACGGGATAATAAAATCTCGAGCCCCATACTGAACTTCGTCATACGCATGACCCCCGTGCAGATCATATCTGCATTGCCCTTTCGTCTGCGAAATTTCATCTTTCTTTTTAACGACGGTGGAATTCAATGAACTATTAGCACTTCGTTGATCAATCAGGATCGCGGATTGCCAGAACATTGAAAATCCACCATGCTGTTATCAAGATCAGAAATATGCAAATTCCAGGGAAGCAACAAGAACATCGGGTAACAGATTTCATCTGCTACCCGCACAAATAATTTTCAGTAATAGAACTCATCTACTACCTAATTATATTGTGCAACACCGATACATCTCCATGCATTCTAGATCGCAACCTTCATCTATGCATAGCACGGCTCACGATGCCACTATAGGGTAACGCAGCAGAAAACAAAAAATTTCCGACCTACGCACCAGCCCAGGACCACTATGGAGACTGCATACAAGGTTTGATCATTTTTGTTACCGACTCGTAGCGCAGCGGAAGTAGAGTCGATGACGATCGGCGGTGCAGATCCCCATAGCTAGGATTTAAAACCTCCCAACCGCGAGGATGTACTCCCTCATCTGCCCCTCGGACAACCCTCTGGGAGGCAGTCGAACAGTCCCCCGGACGGTGTCGCGGACAGCCCTTCGGGGGACCCTCAAAACTCAGACGGTCACTCGGACAGCCCTTCGGGAGGACTCACAGAACTCGGACCTTCACTTGGACAGCCCTTCGGGAGGCACTCTCAAAACAGCCCCTCGGGCACAAAGATCAAAACTACGACCTCTCTACGGGGTTGCACATATACGGTGTCATCTATCCGGCAGGGCTTCGCCGTCCAGAACTAGTTCCCACCGGAACCCAGACAGCCTTTCGGCTCTACGAAACTCTTTTCGTGGGAGGGAAAGAAGAAGCCAGATAATGCATGGCCTGTGTATGTGAGAAGGGATGAGTGTGGAGAGCAACCCTCCACCTCTATATATAGGAAAACCAAGGCGTAGGATGGCCATTCCAAAAACCCAAAAATGCCCATGAAAGAACACTTCCACAAGGGCATATTAGGGAAGTAATGGAGCAAGTGGGGCTCCAAGGAGGAGCCCACATGTGGCCGGCTAACCTCTCATGGGGGGGCCCCCAAGGGGGGTTTCTTAGCCCCCAAGTCCTTCTAGAAGCCTTATCCAAAAAGCCCTAAAAGGTGGCTTTCCAAAATATTCCAAAAAACACTTTCACTATTCATGACGACATATTTCAGCGTCCGTTTGAACTGAAAATATTTATGTGGGCTTAGAACATTTCTAGTACCCACTAAAATAATTTTCAACGTGATCCAAAACAATTCCGGATTAGTGATTTTCATCTGCGAAAAGCATCTGAAGTTGTTCCGGCAGCTCCGGAACATTTCCGGTTTTTCTTTCAGAAAATTTCCAGAAGTTTCCAGAATGATTCTGGCACCCTCCAAGAATTATCAAGCATGTGCCGAAACAAATTTGACTTTATGGTTCCTCTGAAACAACTTTTCAGTTTCACTGGAACTCATCCGATGACCCCTCTCTTCGGAACTTTTCCGTTGTCTCCGAAAACTTTTTCCGGAAACTTTCTCTCAGACTCCCTGTCTAGTATTCAGCACATAGATGACCCTTAAGCGTGTGACCCTATAGGTTCGGTGAAGTATAGATATGACACGGAACCCCTTCCGATCAATGATCGACATCGGAGCCGTGGACACCCATATTAACCCCTATACCCACACGAATGAATATTCGAGTGAACCTCCAGTTGCAGTGTGCTATTCCTGTTGCTTCGCGATATGTTACAACTACCCGAGGTAAGACATGTTGGCATCCCTATGGATCAACAACTTGTCCACTATGCCAGTTACCTTGTTACCGGTATTGTTCTCTTTTCTCGTTACCGTGTTCCGGCATCCCCGTGATCAAATCACAAATTGTCTGGCCAGACGATGATGGATACCGTAACACGGAGAGGGCCCAGAGATATCACTCCATCATCGGAGGAGCAAATCCCAATCTCGAGCTATCAAGTTACTTGACATACTTTTCCATGAACCCGTAAGCCGCCGTAATAGCCACCCATTTACGGATGACGTTTAACAAACCCCAAAGTTCATGAAGCAAGCATGAAGAAACTCGATACTCTCATGGTCTAAGGAATCATGCAAACGTTAACCATCTCTGTGTTATTAACCATTAACTTATGACGAATGTAACTCATAGCATAACATCAATTCGGGTTGATTCAACACAAAATGTTCTTCTAACATTGTGCCCTCAAAATTGCCGGCATAGTCATGCCCATGATCAGGAAAATAGGATCATCATGCAATACTTGAGCCAGTCATAGAGGCTTGACTAGGAATACATTTTACCGTTTATTATTCCACACGTGCATATGAGTGTTCCTCCGAGCCTCGTTTTATTTGTAGACTCGAGAACCAAAGCAGTTATAGCGTGGAACATAAACCTAATTATGAACAGGGAGATAATCAGTAACATTTATTATTGCCTGTAGGGCATATCTCCTACACTAGCACATCCCGGCACATTTACTTTGATGAGCATGTGTTTTCGTTTCAGCAGGTACCCCCGGCTGTCCTTCCCGCCACTGATGATGTGGGAGCCTCGACGCCTCTCACAGGGCGCTCGCGCGCTGCTCTTGGCCCACCCCCTGGCTTTAAGGCGCGTCACCCGCAGGCGCCTTTCGGTTCGGCGCCCCCGACCGCGGCGCCCCCTTCGACCGCGGCCCCGGAGCCTTCGGCGCCCCCTTTGCCCGCGGCCCCAGCGCCTGCGGCTCCGGCACCCTCTGCGACCCGTTCGCCCGCGGCCCTGGCGCCCCTGGCCCCGACGCCTCCTCCGACCGCGGCCCCGGCGCCCGTGGCTCCAGCGCCCTCGGCGCCCTCTTCGGCCCCGGTGCCCGCGGCTCCGGCGCTCTCAGTGCCCCCTTCGGCTGCGGCCTCATCGGCCTCTTCACCGGAGACTGCGGACTCACCACCCGCGGTCGGTCCAGTCACTCGCGCCCGTACGGGCGTTTTTCGCCCGAGCTCGCGCTATGCTTCGGACGAGTACGTCCATGCGGAATCCACCTCTACGGCGTCGCCGTTGCCATCCTCCGTTCGAGCCGCTCTTCGTGACCCGCTCTGGATGGCTGCGATGCAAGAGGAGTTTGATGCCTTGCTGCGCAACCGGACATGGCAGCTTGTTCCCCGTCCCCGACACGCTAATGTTATTACCAGGAAGTGGGTCTTCAATCAAAAGCTCCGTCCTGATGGTACCCTTGACCGCTATAAAGTGCGCAGGGTTGTTCGTGGTTTCCGGCAACGTGCTGGCATCGACTTCACTGACACCTTCGCTCCGGTTGTCAAGCCCGGGACGATTCGCTCGGTTCTCCACCTTGCGGTCTCCCGTGCCTGGCCGGTGCACCAGATGGACGTCTCCAACGCCTTCCTTCATGGTCACCTCGAGGAGCAGGTCTTCTGCCAGCAGCCCACGGGGTTCGTTGATCCCGCACATCCCGACCACGTGTGTCTGCTCTCGCGGTCCTTGTACGGAGTCAAGCAGGCCCCTCGCGCTTGGTACCAGCGCATCGCGGCGTTTCTGCACCAGCTCGGGTTTCGCTCTACCCGCTCGGACGCATCGCTCTTCGTCTATCACCACGGCTCCGACACGGCATACCTGCTTCTTTATGTCGACGACATAATCTTGACGGCATGTACGGCTGGTCTTCTCAGTTAGCTCACAGCCCGTCTTCGCGCTGAGTTTGCCATCAAGGACTTGGGTCCTTTGCACTACTTCCTCGGTGTTGAGGTGGTGCGACGTCCGGATGGCTTTTTTCTTCACCAGCGGAAGTACGCTCATGAGCTCCTGGATCGCGCTGGCATGCTTAACTGCAAGCCCGCTGCTACGCCTGTTGTTACGAAGGCCAAGCTCTCTGCCACGGATGGTTCTCCTGCTTCGGATGCTGCCTTCTACCGGTCTATTGTTGAGGATCTTCAGTACCTCACTCTGACTCGACCGGAGATCCAGTATGCCGTCCAGCAGGTGTGTCTTCACATGCATGCTCCTCGGGACGTTCATTGGCCGCGGTCAAGCGGATTCTCCCCTATGTTTGTGGCACTATGGACCTCGGCGTCACGCTTCACGCCTCCACCGACACCGTCCTCACCGCCTACTCCGATGCCTACTTGGCGGGCTGCCCCGACACTCGTCGCTCTACCTCGGGCTACTGTGTCTTCCTTGGACCTTCGCTCATCTTGTGGTCGTCCAAGAGGCAGCCTACGGTCTCTCGCTCCAGTGCTGAGGCTGAGTATCGTGCTGTGGCCAACGTCGTCGCCGAGTGTTCATGGCTTCGCCAGCTGCTTCAGGAGCTCTCATGTCCTGTCGACCGTGCTACGGTGGTTTACTGCGACAACGTCTCAGCGGTCTACCTCTCCGCCAACCCGGTTCATCATCGTCGGACCAAGCATATTGAGTTAGATATTCATTTTGTTCGGGAACAGGTGGCTCTTGGCCATATTCGTGTTCTACACGTTCCTACTTCCCAACAATTTGCAGATATCATGACCAAGGGCTTGCCTACGGCGACATTTGAGGAGGGGGGGGGGGGGGGGGGGGGGGGTGTTGAATATATGTGTTGTGCATATTGTGTATTGGGCCCACCTCCTAGTTTCCTTGTATAGTTGAGGCCGTGATCCACCGTTGTACATCATATATACGTGCGATTGCACCTGAGTAATACATCATGCAATTCTCATATCATACACACCGAATGTCATCGTTGTGACGAGTACCGAGCCAAGGCCAAGTGTCCGGGTCGAATCAGTCAACTGATCAGTCTTTTTTCTCTTCATCCTCTTTTTTCTTACGGTCCGCCTCTTTCTTCTTTTCATACTCTTTTTTCTTTTTATCCTTTTTTTTCGTATGCTTCTCATACTCATCCACTTCTTCTGATTGATTCTCTTCATCCTCTTTCTTCCTATGCTTCTTCAAATCATCCACTTCTTCTGATTTATTCTCTTCATCTTTTATGTTTTTTGACAACTGATTCTGAATGCAGAGATGTTGAACATGGTCTCTCCAGAAGCTACCATGCCTAGCTCCGACATTCCCGAGTGTCTTGTATATCACGTTCTCCGGATTCTGTAAAAACAATAATGAAGAAACATAGTTTTACCTTTTCATTTATAAGATCAACTAGCATGATGCATGCATGAGAGCGGAAGCTAGATTAATACCAGTACATAGGAAAAAACTATGAGAGTCTTGTTCCTAGCTAGATCCAGCGGAGTTTCATCCTTGTTGTTCCTTACATTTAATAGTACTTTTGGATTCCGCAAGAGATAACAGAAGATGAATAGATCCCCAACCTCCACAGCTAGGTGTAGTGCGGTGTTTCCATCATTGTCCCGAGCGTTCAGTATCGGCGCAAAAACTGGTTCTTGACAAGCATATTGTACTATACGGTAGACCTTGTTCCGGACAGCAATGTGAAGA
The DNA here is from genome assembly GCA_011799875.1 of Thinopyrum elongatum. Taxonomy (NCBI): domain Eukaryota; kingdom Viridiplantae; phylum Streptophyta; class Magnoliopsida; order Poales; family Poaceae; genus Thinopyrum; species Thinopyrum elongatum. Next base: position 718,167,131 of record CM022303.1, read on the forward strand.
AAGGATCTCCCCTGCTTATCAGGAAGAGCGATGCAACCACCGCATATTTCGCGGAGAATAAGGATGGCGACCTTCCTATCCATCAAGGCAGCGACATGTACAGGTAACAAACCATTCTTATCATGCTGATATGCTGCAGATGGGTTAGCATCAAGTACACACCATGTTGCATGATTCTCCAACGGAGACCATATATTGGGGATACTGGAAAAAAAAGATCTATGAATGTCATCTACAGACCACGCCGAAATAACAGAGTGAAGAGGGGTGCTTCCATTTTTGTCCTTCACATCATGATTTTAAATTGTATCAAATGGATGTGAAGAGTGCATTTCTTAATGGTCCTCTTAAGGAGTTGATGTTTGTCAAACAACCTCCCAGTACCAGCTCCCTCCCATCCCTGAATCCCTGATCCATCCGACTCCGAGTTCCTGACGGTTGTCCTAGTTTACACTGACATTTCAGTTCAGGAGAGGTAATATTCTGTAGTACTTGTCTAAGTTTATTTGACATGCATGCGCTTGAATGAATCCTTCTGTAATTTGTCAGTTTATATGTGAGCATACTCGATGACAGACGGATTAATGTCTCTGTGCGTGTTTGGTTCTGGATGGTGTGATTCTGAAAAGATAACATGTAGGTACTGGACGAGAATTAGTCCTTTTGTTCTCAGTAAATCAGGGTAGAATTGTGGAGAGCAGATGTCAGTGAGATTTGTTCTGCTGGTTTACAGAGGCTAGGAAAAAAATAGAGGCCCAGCAAAATGATCCCATACGTCCGGAGGTTAAACAGCCCATACGTTGCCCGATCGCTGGCTGCCTGCTCCGCCGATCTGATCGTGCTGCTGCTCGCCCTCGCAGGCGTCGTCCTCCTCGCCATGGATGCTGCAGCCTGCTAGTTCCCCAAGCAAATTGATAAAGGGAAGCCGAGCCATTGCTGCATCTTCAACCCGGCCTCCACGACCGCCAGCTACCAGGTGAGTGCTCAAGTCCGTACTGCTGCATCTTGAACCGATTTGTTTGTGTTTGGTTCTTTGGTTTAGGTGTTACGGCGAACTTGATTATGCTGATGAAGGGTCGATGGTAAACCAAACTATTTAATATATCGAAAAACTAACGCCCACACGTGTGGCATCTAGCATATCGCCCATACGCCTCCATCACCACTCATTTTACCATGTATGAATAGATGACATCAGCAGGAATCTTTTTGTTTTCGGTTTAAAAATATTTTATCTCCTAATTAAAAACTCAAATTAAAAATCCGTTTTCATCATTAAATCCGTCTCGGCGAGATCTTCAAAACTAGACCCCATGTTGATATGTTTCGGTGAATTTTTTATTTACCCAAAAGTTGCCATGATGTTTACACTGTAGTTGCCATAGTGCTTAAACTAAAGTTGCCATGTGGCAATTTTAGTTGTAGAGCATGGCAATTTTAGTTTTTTTATGATGGCAATTCCAGTACTTTGACCATGAAAATTAGTTTTTATATTAACCATGGCAATTTTAAGTGCATGTATCATGACAATTTTAGTTTATGGTTCATGACAAGTCTAGTTTCTTAATTCGCCATTTTATAATATGTCAAAATTTAATTTTAAATGTAGAAGAAAATAGCTGAAACATATCATGGCAACTTCAGTGTAAACATCATGGCAATTCATGTGCAATAGACATGGCAACTTTTAACCCAAAAAAAAATTCATCAAAATATATTGATATGAGATCTAGTTTCGAGCGATTTAATGGTGAAAACGGATCTTCAATCGGATTTTTCATTTAAGAGGTAAAACATTTTAAAAACTGAAAATCCAAAAAGATTCCCACATGCATGCATGCGGTGACGTGGCGCAGTCCGTGTGTTATAGGGCGTGTGGGTGGGTTTGGCTCCCACCACACGTGTGGGCGTTAGCGTTGTCCTAATATATTTATACGTACCCTCATGTAAATGCTCTTTGTTTCTGGAAATTATGTGGCGTATATTTTTTTTTTTTTGAGAAATCACCGGGGTAGGAGTCCCTCCACCTGAATATATTACTTTTTTTTATGTAATGCCATCATGGCGGATTATATTAATTATGGAAATAACGATACATCATCTGCCAGTACATGAACTAAAAAATCCGGTGGATTCACGTTCCAGACAATGTTTTGTGGATCTACCAGTTGGCTAGCTAACAAATCAGCAGCCCTATTAGCCTCCCTAGGACAATGATTTATTATCACATGATCAAAATTGCGAACTAGAAAGGAGCACTCCTCGTAGATCGCCATTGCCGGTCCTATGGAGTTGCCACCATGCTGCATTACATCGACAACCTCCATGCAGTCATATTCGACCATGATCCTGTTACATCCTACTTGTCCCGTGAGAATTAATCCGTTCAGAAGGGCTCGAGCTTCAGCCTTCGCAGCTTCATCCATAAACAGTATACCACAACATCCCGCTGTTATAAACCGGCCTTGATGGTCTCTGATTATTGCACCCGTCCCCTCTGAACCAGCTTCATCATTAAAAGATGCATCGATGTTTAGCTTGACATATTCTTCCTTCGGTTTGCGCCATCCATATCTGACGATTCCGGTCTGAGTTTTCTTGTGAGTCCTCGAATAATTGGTCACCAAAGCGGATATGGCTTGCGCTGTGTTGTGTGGCTTCTAGATCTGCTCACCATGGGTAACCTGTCGACGTTCCCACCATATGTACCACACAGTAGTAGCAATTAAGTTTTTACGCAACACTTCGGGTAGCAAAGGAGCCATCGCTGATGTATTGAGGAGCAAGCCTCCCAGAACTTACTGGCCCTCCTCGTCGAGCGTACAGGCGTCTTCAATTACATACTGCATGCCTAGATTCATCCAAATTTCCTTCACACGTGCACACTGGAACAAAGCATGTCGTACACTTTCACAATCAATAGAACACAGTGGACATTGACTGCTTGTTTGAATGTGACGATTTGCTAACACCCCTTTGCATGGTATAGCTCCAAACAATACTCTCCAGCAGTGAATTTTTACCTTTGCCGGTACATGCAAATCCCATAGAATTTTCCATATCATGGTTCCAGTAGTACTTCTTCCTGTTGAGTACGAGCATTAATTGGCCAAAATATGTTCCTGATGAGCTCTTCATCCCAAACTCTGTTTTCATGATCAATCAATTCAGATACTTTAGTGAGCACAATGTTTCCCCTTCATGTAACTATACTTCTGTTTGGGCTTCTAGGGACCCATGGGTCCTCCCATATGTTAATTTGCTCACCGTCTCCCACGCGCCAAATATAACCTCTCTTAAAGGTTTGTATTCCCGACCACAAACTTTGCCAAGTAAAGGAACTACCTTTTTTCAGTTGGCAATTCACTAAATCTCCACCAGCGAAATACTTTACTTTCAACACCATGGCACACAAAGAATCAGGTTCTGCAATTAGGCGCCAACATTGCCTAGACAACATGGCCAGGTTGAAACACTGCAAGTCCCTGAATCGCATACCACCTTGTTTTTTTTTGGAACACACATTTTCCACCAAGCAAACCAGTGCATATGTTTCTGTTGGTCCTCATCTCCCCACCAGTTTTGGGACATAGGAGTGATAATCCCTTGACATACCTGCTTAGGAAGCTTGATGAGTGACATAGCATAACATGGCATAGCTTGAGCAACTGTTTTCAGTAAAGTTTCTTTCCCTCCAATAGATAATTTCTTCTCTTTCCAACCATTCAGAATACTACACACTGTCAACTAGGTACTGAAAAGTGTGTTCTATCCAGACCAACAATAGGAGGCAACCCCAAATATTTATCAGTAATTGCTTCAGTCATGATATTTAGGGAATTGCAAACCTCCACCCTAGATTCAACAGAGGAACAAGGGTTAAAAAATATACTGGATATTGCCTTGCTTACCATTTGACCCGAGGCCACACAATATTCATCCAAAGCCCTCCATAGACTGGCAGCATTGTTGCCGTCCGCTTTCATAAGAATGAGCGAGTCGTCAGCAAATAGCAAATGTGACGCAGTAGGAGGCCCTCTACAAACTTTCACCCCCGTCAAATTTCCAGTCTCCTCTTCGTGCATCAGGAAACTAGTGAGACCTTCAGCACACAATAAGAACAGGTATGGTGAGAGGGGGTCTCCCTGTTGGAGTCCCCTCGATGGAGCAAAGCTATCACAGAAATCATTATTCACTCTCACCCTGTAAGTCACCGATGTTACACACTCCATGATAAGTTTTACCCATTCCAAATCAAAACCAAGCTGAATTAAAATCCCTTTCAAGAAACACCATTCCACGCCGCAGACGCACATCCGCCGAGCGCACAGCACCAGGGGGGCAGCGAGCCGCCGGAGATGAAGCACGCTTGCCGGAGAGAGGAGGGCAGGCTGCCACCCTGCGCATCCAGCACCAAATAGCCGCCTGATCTCCTGCGCGAAGGTTGGATTCGAGGGAGGAGTGCGAGCCCCCAGTTCCAGGAGCAGACCTTCACCGCCGCCGGCGACGGCCCCCGCTGCCGGCGGTGGAGAGGAGGTGGAGGCGGGTGCTGGCGGCTAGGATTGGGGCACCCCGGTGTCGCCCCTGAGAACGACCCACGTACATATATATAATCTCGCCCACATTGAAAATTCTGCATTAAGTGGAACCAAGGTCCACACTCCTGCTAATTCCATCACACATATTTGAAGTCATAAAATTAAGTGATAGTACATGCTTTAGTTAAATGATTTAAAATAAAAGGGGTCCATTTTGTATTTCGCTCCGGGCCTCGAATTCATAGAGATAGCCCTGCCACGATGTCTTAGACTAGCTCTTCACATTGAGTTACTGCAGAGGCCGGGTGTATTTGATATTAGGCTCATATTAATATAGTTGCTCTTTATTGAAAAAATTTGTGAGGCTAGTCCTAGCTACTTCCATATTGCCCACCTAACGATCACATTTCATATGCTATGACAAAGATGCAACCAATTATCATACAGATCAAGTGGGTTAGATTCCAATTTGATCCACATGCCATTTGTCCTTTTGTTTGTCTTCGTTGACATAGAGTGATGGGCAAAGAAGCAGCTACCACCAGAAACGGCTTATGTTTACTGTCCAGCCTGTGATTAGATCCATGCATGTGTCCAGTAAGATGGGAATATATATTTTTGAAACTTATAAGATGGGAATATTGTCTAATGTTTTCTGCTGCGCGCTTGGTTCTTTTCCCTTGTTTGTGTATATGTTGTTGTTGTCTCATCTTCTCTCTAGGAGAAGTTGAGTTGCTGGTGTGCTCACCGTGAGCTCTTCCACATGGATGAAATACAACGGTGTTGCTTTTCGTCAATATAAAAAAACTAGTCTGCTAAAAACATTTTGAGAACATGAAGGCATGATTGGTTGATTGGTACAAGAAATGGCAAAGTTGCCTTATTACAACACCCAAAGGCCTGGGTTCACGACACCGCTACTCCTCGAAACTCCACCCTCTAGTTGCCATTCTGCACTTGGCTTTAGACTGTAAATAACCACCCTTGATCTCTGTTTGATGCCGTTTCTTCAAGGCTTAGATTTAGTTGTCACTGCCCACAAAAAGATATATATGAAGGGCCCAAACAGAATTAGAACCCTCAGAACAATACGGGGTATAAATAACCGGAATGCAAATTTATGGCCCCGTCTGACAGACAATGGTTGGTAAGTTAGATTAATTTCTCTGATAAAATCTAAATTAAGGTAGAGCAGCGGAAGAGAAGTCAGGAAGAGTATGAAATTGGAAACCGTGCTACCTACTGGATCCAGCACAGTACGTACGCCAAGGCCAAATGCAACAGTCAAGTAGGTGAGCGAAATCAAGGCAAAGAACACAGATGACCTGAAGTAAGCCCGGCGGAATTGCAGTTTAACCATGGACATGCCGGAGAACATGAGGCAAAGTGTAGCTATCAAGGAGCAGACGAAAGCAGACGTGTTGACCGCCATGAACCCATTGAAATACCAGGTACTGAAAAGTCTTGCAGTGCCACCGTTGCCATGGTCGCCTGCTTTGACTGCTGCAGATACGGTGAAGGTTGCACCAAATGTCATCGTTGTGATGAGTACCGAGCCAATGCCAAGTGTCCGGGTTGAATCATTCATCTGATCTGAGTCTTTTTTTTCTTCATCCTCTTTTTTCTTACGGTCCGCCTCTTTTTTCTTTTCATACTCTTTTTTCTTACGCTTCGCCTCTTTTTTCTTTTTATCCTTTTTTTTCTTATGCTTCTCCAAATCATCCACTTCTTCTGATTGCTTCTCTTCATCCTCCTCCTTCTTGTGCTTCTCCAAATCATCCACTTCTTCTGATTGATTCTCTTCATCTTTTAGGTTTGATAACTGATTATGAATGCAGAGTTGTTGAATATGATCTCTCCAGAAGCTACCATGCCTAGCTCTGACATCCCTGAGTGTCTTGTATATCACGTTCTCCGGATTCTGCAAAAACAATATTAAAGTAGCATAGTTTTAACTTTTCATTTATAAGATCAGCTAGCACGAAGCATGCATGAGAGCGGAAGCTAGATTAATACCAATCCATAGGAAAAATCTGTGAGAGTCTTGTTCCTTGCTAGATCCAACGGAGTTTGATCCTTGTTGTTCCTTACATTTAATAGTACTTTTGGATTCCGCAAGAGATAACAGAAGATGAATAGATCCTCAAGCTCCACAGCTAGGTGTAGTGCGGTGTTGCCATCATTGTCCCGAGCGTTCAGTATCGGCGCAAAAACTGGTTCTTGACAAGCATATTGTACTATACGGTAGACCTTGTTCCGGACAGCAATGTGAAGAAAGGATCTCCCCTGCTTATCAGGAAGAGCGATGCAACCACCGCATATTTCGCGGAGAATAAGGATGGCGACCTTCCTATCCATCAAGGCAGCGACATGTACAGGTAACAAACCATTCGTATCATGCTGATATGCTGCAGATGGGTTAGCATCAAGTACACGCCATGTTGCATGTTTTTCCAATGGAAACCTGACATTGGGGAAACAGAGACAACATCTACGAATGTAATCTTCAGACTGCGCCGAAATAACAGAATGAAGAGGGGTGCTGCCGTTTTTGTCGTTAGATTTGCTAAGATCCTTGTTCCAATCTAGTAGCATTTCTATCATACCTGCAATTAGACCTTTTAGGTTAGAAAAAAAAAATACCAAATGCTAGAGGAAAAATAGTTAAAAAGCCCAACACAAATTTGGAGTTCATCATTAAGGTACGAAGTCCTAGTACGTGGCTGCAAGATTGAAACCAAAGCTTTGGTGGATATTATTGATAGTTGTTTTTTCTTGTCTTTTATTTTTAGCGTTCAGTTGTTTGATTCTTGTCTTTTTTTAGCTTTTAATTGTTTGACACTACAATGATATTGTGCATCCTTGATATCTTAGTATTGCAAAGGTTGGAGTTAATACTGTATATATTTGAAAGCATTAACTTATGGGTTTTTTAGATTCTCTGCATATATTTGAAACATACAGAAGATATGTATGAATTAAAAAAAGAATAAGAGGCAACTCCGATAATTAAATAAAGTTTATATCTATACCTACTAATAAAGTACGGAGTGCTTCTGCCCGTCCGCCGTCGTACGTTTTAAAAAAAGCCCCCTGGTGTTTTTTTAAATAATCTGCGGTTCAGTATTAAGTCCCTTTTCTTTCTCTCTATCTGTTGGACTTCGGCCCAACTTCTGTAGCCACCGTCGCGCGCACATGGGCGCTGGTTAGTATTCCGCGTTCAGCTGCAGTAGGCCCAGTTCACTCTGTTTTCAGCCTGTTTAGGTCCCTGGTATTTATTATTTACAGAGAATATGTTAAAATGATCATGCTATAACTTTGCAACCGTAACTCAGATTAAAATAATTTATATATGTAATTTGACCAGAAAAATGCTTAGTTTCCAACCGTGCTATTAGTCATTCCTGTTAACTAATATAAAATTATTTTTAGGGCATAACCTTAATTAACCTAATTAATCGCTATGGAATATTAAATGTTTTCTACCTCATCTAAATTGGCTACATATGTTAAATAAAGTATGTTAGAAGGGTCTACAGTACACCTTTTTTTTACCCATTTAAATTGGCTAGATATGTTAAATAAAATATGTTAGGAGGGCCTGCATTGCATCCTTTTTTCTGGAGACTAAGGAGTAGCAAAAAATATTTGTGCTTTGTGGGACTGGAACTCATGACCCCAAAGGCCCCAACCAGCTGACCTAGCATGTGCTTGTGCTAAAAAATAGGTTCATTATATAATTAAAAAGTCCCACCCCGACTCTTTGCACGAGAATACATCAATTTATATACATTTGTAAATTGTGTGGAAATCGAGAAGCCACTTCAAGAACCAAGGAACAGAGGGAGCGAAGGAATTAAATGGATTTGGACTAGCATGGCTTATTGGCTCTAAATAAATAAAATTATTGGATTTGCATGGATGGTTACGTCAATATAAATTAAGTGGGTTTGTAAGTAAGACCAGATTTTGTGATTGTTGTAATGAGGGGGAGACCCTATAATTAATGAATTAATCCTTTTGGAGTCCACCAATCTTGCGTTAATAATCAATTTTTTAAGACTTTCGTGAGATAACCACAACAAAGGAGGGAGTAGATTTCAACCTGGGCGTGCGTACTATAATTAACGAATTAATCCTTTTGGAGTCCACCAATCTTCCGTTAATAATCCATTTTTTAAGACTTTCGTGAGATAACCACAACAAAGGAGGGAGTAGATTTCAACCTCGGCGTGCGTATCCCTGCTGCCGTCAGGTGGCACTGTCCGGATGTTGTCGTGTCGCATTGATATACGTTTTGGTGGACATGTCAATTACTTCTTTCGTTGCAACGCACGGGCATATGTGCTAGTATAGACCAAAGAAACAAGGGCCTAAATTGTAAAGATAGAGCAATGCCGTGTGATGCCTAAACTTGAAACACTAATATTTGAGGGTCAATATGCGAATTCAACACGAAGTAGTAAGGGCCTACTTGTTTTGCAAGAATAGGGACTTTTGAGCATATTCCATAAAGATAACTCCTAAGGTTCAGCATGCTTATTCGAAAGAATGGAGAGACAAGGTATGCTTGTGGTAAAGTGAGTGAGTACTAGCCCCAGGGTGACAGCCAGGTGCTACTCAAGCTCCTATTTGGTCAATATTTGAGTATGCAGACATGGTTGAGTAAGTGAAGCTATTACTAAAAAGGTACTGCAGTCATGTTCGAGCATATGTGTTACTGACTAGCAGTAGAGTAGTTGGCAATAGATAAATAAAATATTACTCTGTTGTGTGCCCTAGCTAGGTATATGTCTGCAAATTAGATAGCTAAGGCGAAACAAATATGATATGTTAGGAGGAATGGATCTCACCGTTTGGACGGTGAGCCGCGGCATGCAGTGCGTTTTGTCCATCTGGGCCGGAGTAAGACAGGTTGCCGCCACTTGTGCTGTGCAACATCTCTGCGATGTGCTTGTGCCCCTGGGAGACAGCCAGGTATAGCGGTGAGGTGCTGCCAGGAAGATCAGCCGCAAGATGCTGCGCCAGGTCTGGATCCACCCACATGAGCATCCCGGTCATGTACGTGCTTCCCAACCTGATGGCCTCGTGCAAGGCCGTCTCCCCATGAACATTGAGCTTCCTCAGCACCAGCACCGTCCACTCATGGCCGTAGAAATCGCCGAGCTGACAAAGTAAGTGGAAAAGCATCCTGAGGTTTCCCGACCTGGCGGCGTGGTGCAGTGGTGTGTCGCGGCCGTCGGCCACGCCTATCCACTGGGTTGCCTCGAAGATCGTCTTGACGCACGTGAAGCAGGAGTTCCCCTCGAAGGCGATCTGGGCGATCTGGTCGGCGAGCGACCCGTCCAGGTCCGGCACCGTCAACCCGTGATGCTGCGGTGCGCTTCCGCCGCTTTCGCTGTTGGTGTTCCGACCCCGACTAAGATCCTCGATCTTCCGGCAGTGCCCGCATACGGCGGGCGCCAGAAGCACAGCAGGTACGTGCGTATCAACGGATCCGCCGTACTGCCGCCGTTGCTCAAGGAACTTGGCGAAGGTGACAGCTCCTGCTCCGCAGCCATACCCCGGCGAAGGAGATCCGCTCGGGTAGGGGGGTGTTGGAATCTGATCTCCAAATTCACAAGTGCCGCTCCACGGCATTGCCACCACAAGCAGCGGTTTTCTCTTCCTTTTAAGCTTGTGTATGTACTCCAATAGTGTGTGAGTGTCTACTTTCTCGATCGGAGCAGACACGCCTATTTATACCTCGTCGATTAGTAACTTAGTTACCCAAAGGTTAGCATTAAGCCTTAATTACATTGGAATCTGCCCACCTAACCATCACATATATACAACAAGGATGCATGGAACTGTCCCATAAAGAATGGTTTAGATTCCAACTTACCACTTGTCTTTGTCTTTGTCTTTGTCTCCGACCACGTCCCTCACAATAAGTCAAGCTTGATCCACATGATACTTGTTCTTTTTACTCGTACGCCTTCCGAAGGCGAGCTGGGTTCAATTAATACTTCATAACGGAGGCGTAGTACGAGCTACACCACAGGCCGCCAAAAATCTAAAAGCTATCCTTGATCAGTTTGCCGATACTACTGGCCTGGCCATTAACTTCTCAAAAACAACGTTCATTCCTCTAAATTTTGTAGTTGTGATCAGCTTAAGAACACACACGAACACTGGGACACGAGAGTTTTGCGCAGCGTACTTGTAACACCCCCTGTCATTAGCTACAGTAATCACTTTTGATAATGACATGTCAGCAAGCCTAATAGTGCATAATCATCATTAGCATCATATTGCATTTCAACTCCTAAGTCAAATTCAAATTTAAATGAAAGTGAAATATAAAAGTTGTCCAACATAAAAACTAAAATGTTCGATAAATAACAAATATTGCAGAGGCTAGTCTAAAATTGAAACAAACAAATAATAAAATAATTGGGTGGCTCTAACATAATTAAAACAGCTAGGATTAATGCATATTGTTTATTATAAAAATTATGTGAACTCAAGTTGACTCCAAACTAATTTTTGGTAGTGTTAGGTAATACCTAGTATTTGTTGGAGCAATTGTTATGTTTTACAAAAACCATTAGGAGGCCTGACTATTTACTAAACTGAGAAAAGAGAATAAAGAAAAGGAAAAAGAAAAAGAAAACAAAAAGAAGAAGACAAAACCCCCCCCCACCCCCCCCCCAAAACCCCCCCCCCACCCCCCCCCCCCCACGCCCAACTGGGCCCCAGCCCAGCGCGGCTCGGCCGGCCCAACCCCCACTCCCCTTATCCCCTTGTCGGTGGAACCCTATCCCCCCCCCCAGCGACAGCCACCCGCCCCCCCCCCTCGCTCACTCTCCCCCCCCACCCCCGATCCAGATCGGGGCAACGACGCCCCGACCCCGATCGCCCGCTGCCCGACGCCGTCGCTCCCTGTCGGCACCGCCTCTCCCTCTCCGCCGACGACCTCGTCCCCGACGCGCCCTCGTCGACGTCTCGAGCCCACGCTCGCCCCGCGCGCCCGGACACGCCGCCTCGCCCCGACCCCATCGCCCCTCCACCACCGCGCGCTGTCGTCCCGTCCCTCCCCGCGCCCATGCCCTGAACTTGCCACCCACGGTTGAGGCCCGGCCCCGGCCTCTCCCCTCTCATGCCCGAGTCGCCTCGCTCGCTGCTGCTTGCCCGTCGCTGCTCGCCCGCAGCGACCGAGCCCGCGCCCCGCACCGCCCACTCCCGCCCCGCATCGCCCGTCGCGCGCTCGCCCGACCCCGCACCGCGCCCGCGCGCGGCCTCGCCAGTGCTCGCTCGCCTCGGCCGCTCGTCCCTCGCACGCGCTTGCCGCGGTCGCCGCGCTCCGACCCCCGCCTCGCCTCCGCGCGCCCTGCACCGCGCGCCGCCGCCCGCTGCCGCTCCGGCCACCACGCCGCGCAGCCCGCTTCCGGCCACTGCCCCGCTTGCGCTCGCCTGCGCCCGTGCCCGGCGCCCAGCGCCCGCCGCGCCCTGCGCCCGCTATGGCCCAGGGCCACTGACGGCCGGCCCCCACTCCCCAGGGCCTATGACAAAGGGGGCCCACCCCCAAAAACGTTTAGAGAAAAGTAAAAATAAAAATAAAAGTAAAAATAATTAAAATAATTAATTAGTTAATTAATCCTGATTAGGATAATCTAATTAACTAATTAGTGTTAATTAAACAGTAATTAGTAATTAACTTAATTAACCTTGCTGACATCAGCATGATGTCTTGCTGATGTCATCATCAGCACTGTTTTGGATAATGTTGAATTAAATAATTAAATAAATTCCAGAAATTAATAAAAACTTTAGAAAATCATATTAAATAATCCGTAACTCCGATGAAAATAATTTATACATGAAACTTGCTCAGAACGACGATACGAATCTGAATACGCCCTCCGTATTCCCGTCAGACGCCCGCAGCTATAAGAACGTTGAACTTTTAGACCGATTTCAGTAAATGAATAGTGCCCAACTTTAATTAAATAAATCCAAATAAATTCCTAAATTAACTAAATCATTTAATTAGGCAGTAGAACACCCCGGCATATCATTTAGGCATGTCATGCATGTTGTTTGCATTATTGTCGTGAATTTATTGTTTCTCTCCCCCTCCTTCTCTCTCTCGATAGACGCTGAGACCGACGGCGCTGCACCTGGATACGACTACTCTATCGTCGAGCAGCCCGTTGACGACCTTCCCCTCTTGCCAGAGCAACCAGGCAAGCCCCCCCCCTTGAGCATTCCAGATATCGCCCATTCTATTCTCCTGCTTGCATTAGATTTTGCTACTGTTAATGTATGCTCCTATTCTGATGCATAGCCTGCTGTTGTAACCTGTTCATTGCTACCTTACCTGCCTATGATAAACTGTTTAGTTTAGGTTGGAATGAACCATCAGTGACCCCACCACCTTACCCTTGTTGCCCCTGCTTGATCATCGACGACTCGATCAACGTGATCGTCGACCAGAGACCGACACCTCACTTCACACCCCCTTAGTTGTACGACTCTGCTTAGTTACTATCGAGTGCCGAGGGTGATACCTCGTAACGCACTCCCGATGAATACTCTGCAGTGTAGCTGTTCGGTCGTGGTCATCGAGGGTGATTCCTCCTTCTCCACTTCCGATACGACTCTGTCGTGCAACCCTCAGTGTGAACCTCGAGGGTGATACCTCATACGTTCACCCTAATGATTTCGTCGAGTGGAATCCGCCGAGGGTGATTCCTCGGGTTTCCCCCTTGATGTTATGACCACACGATTACTTTGACCCTTGTTACAGGCGGGTCCACCCTGGTGGGTACCCTCTGGGGATCTATGATTTTCGGGTGTGCCGGAAGGGCACTCGAGTGTGACATTGTGGCGGAGCATCAGAGATTCTGATTGTCTCCGCGTGATACTAATTGAGCCTATTGGATTTGGGTGTGTGATCTGAGTGGGTCGACGTGCCCTATACGCACTACCACCACGCGGGATAATGGTTATGGGACCCTCTGGGAAGTACGTTTCTCCGAAAGCTCGTCTGACGTCACGATTCACCGTGCGGGCTGATTGTCGGGATTAGGCTGGATACTTCACTAACGAGTTCAGTGTCGCGCCTGCACCCCGGCCAGTCTCGCAGCGCGCAGGGTGCCCAGGGCGATGGCCCGAGACCTCTGGGTGCACAGGTTAGTCCGGCGTGCTGACCTCTCTGCCGAGCCTAGGTAGAGCGCTGCTTTGTGTTGATCTTCTGAGGACGGGCATTACCCAGCAAGTGTGTCCGGCCAGAGTTGATCGAGCGTGTTGGGTAACAGTAGTGCACCCCTGCAGGGATGAATCTTCTATCGATAGCCGGTCCTACGGTAAAGGACGCTCAGTTTGTGTATCCCGATCTACTACTTAAACTGGATACTTGTTACTTAATTGAAGCTTCGGGATCGCTTTCTCGCTTGGGAGTCGAGGAAGGATCTTTAAGCTGTACTTCAACATGTTTGCTAAATAAAATGCTATTCTACTCTCTTCTACTGCTGCAAGATGATGGCCTTGTGAAGATGTTTGAAGATGCTAGTCTTCGAAAGGACTAGGCCTTCTCTCTATTCTGGCATTTCTGCAGCCCATTCTACATATACAGCTTTTCCATTGATAATGTTGCATATGTAGTATAGATCCTTGCTTGCTGAGTACTTCGGATGAGTACTCACGGTTGCTTTATTTTCTCTTTTCCCCATATACCCCACATTGATGATACAACAGACGATGGAGTCCAGGAGTCAGATGCCACCACCGGAGCCTACTACCAGGAGGGTCCAGAGGGTACTTACTACTGGATCGAGCCAGATGACCAGGAGTAGGATCGGAGGCTCCCAGGCAGGAGGCCAACGCCTTTCGATGTAGTGTCGTTGTTTGTGCTAGGCTTCTTAAGGCAAAACCTGTCTAACTATGTCTGTACTCAGATAATATTTGTATGACTGACTTATGTATTCGGATCTTCGGATCCCTGGTTTGTAATATTGTGGACCTCCGTTTAAATTGTGTTAGAGTTGTGTTGTGATATCTTCCCGTGAGTCCCTGTGCTTGATCGTACACGTTTGCGTGTATGATTAGTGTACGATTGAGTCGGGGGCGCCACAAGTTGGTATCAGAGCCGACTGCCTGTAGGAAGCCCCCTTCCAATTCCTTGGCCGAAGTTGAGTCTAGACATCGAAAAACTAATTTACTAACTTGGCTGTGTGGCTTACGGGCCCACGTCGCCAACTGGGTGGTATTAGGATCTTTTATTCCTCGTCTATACTCTGGGACTCTGATCTCTCTTCTACTCGGGTTAAATAATTTTACTAACGCCGACACTTAGAATCTCGTAAATCCTGTCTACCCGGAGAGCTGGATATCTGTGCGATTTCCCTGTCATTGATCTGATTAGTCTGATAATCATTTTTCTTTCCATTGTTTTGTTTAACCTTTCTCTCCGAGTTGAGTTAAACTTCTCATTGTCATTTGACAAATCTTAATTTCCTCTGTTTCAGATGGACCGTTTGTTTCCACCGCGTCCTACGACACAGCTTGTGCTTCGCACTTGGGCTCGTAATACCCCTGGGTTTCCAGCTGTCCTGATCGCTCTCATGACCAGACTTGGCTACCGTTGGTACCCTGAGTACATGGTCTATGAGGTTTACCGCGAGTTCAACCAGGAACAGTACTATGCTGAAGTTCGGATTTATGATCAGCAGAACAACTCAGACACCGAGCTACACCTTTTTCACGGATTAGGCGTGACGATTGAGATGGCAGTCCATGATGCCGCCTACTCTGCTGTCGTACGTCTCCGAGGAGAGCGCAATGCTAACTTGGATGATACTGTGTTTCGGTACATTCCGTACGCACCTGTTGGAGATGCTACTGGATACTACACAGCTATCTGTGCTCCGTACGAGTCTCGACGCTACGACCCGCAGGTTCTGATTCAGTGCACTCAGGCTCTGGATCGCACTGTTCGGGCTCTTGCCGTCGAGTTGTTCGCCACTCGAGCACGCTACTACGAGGCTATGACACAGTTGCTACCAGCTGTTCGTGCAGGGATACATCCTGAGCACATCCTTTACCCGCGCAGGACTCAGATGTATGCTGGTATTGATTGGCCTGCTGTTGGAGGTCATACACCTGCATGTGGACCTCTTCTTACAGTTCGAGACCGGGTTCTGCATCAGAGTGCACATGGAGCACAGGATCCTGCCGCGACGAACATTCGTCGTCCGCACTTGCAGTTACCCCGTTTCAGTGGTTTTCTCCGATGCTGATGTAGCCTTTGCTATGTCACGTTGTGTACTTCCTTACCGCGTGCCTGCGTGCCGCCTAGTGTGTCTCTAGTTTTTCAATTTGCGCCGTTATGCTGCCCGATTTTAACCGACTGTGTATGGATCTGTATGTCTTAATCGACTACTGTTATGTATCTGTTACACTACTTAAATTGTTGTCGAGTTACATCATGTTTGTCACTAATCGCTCGCAATTGCTTTTACTAAACTACCCCCTGTTGATACTTAGCAGGATGGTTAGACCAGGTGGTCGTGGTCGTGCCCCTGAACGCCCACCACCGCCAGACTATATGGCGGCTATGATGCAATAGTTTGAGCTTAACCGCCAGTTCATGGTTGGAATCATGGCTCAGTTTCCGCATCAGAACAACCAGAACCAGAATCCAGCTTCAATAACTTTGACAGAGTTTACGCGACTCAACCCAACGCAGTTCCGCAACTCAGACAAACCCCTGGATGCCGATGACTGGCTCCGCGACATCACTCACGAGATGGAGTCAGCTAATGTCGGCCCTGCCAACTACGTCAACTTCGCGGCCTTTTTCTTAAAGGGCCCCGCAGCTCAATGGTGGGACACACACAAGCGTACTCTGCCTGTTGGAACAGTCATTACCTGGTATGAGTTCCAGGCTGCTTTCCGTACACGTTACATCCCTCAAGCAATTATGGAACGCATGAAGACCCAGTTCCGTAACCTCACTCAGGGCAACAAGACCGTCGAAGCTTATCAGCAGGAATTTCTAGACCTCTCCCGCTATGCTGAAGAAGACATCGCCACAGATGCACGCAGACAAGAGAAGTTCCGTAATGGACTACACCCTGACCTCAAGCTTGCACTAGCTGCTCAAGACTTCAATGACTTTTCAACTCTGACGAACAAGGCTATTCTTGTTGAGACCGCTCAGATGGAATACAAGGAGTTGCAGAAGCGCTATCGTGATGCTGGCTCATCTTCGGGCTCAGCATCGAAGCGTCGAGTTTGGATCCCCAACAATGCATTCCGTTCCAATACCTCTGCACCAAAGAACAACTATGCTTCACCACGTCTGCCTCCTCCACCACCGAGGCAGCCCAAAGCTCAAGCTATTCAAAACAATGCTCCTCTTCGTCCTGAAGATGGTCTGTGCTTCAAGTGCCGCAAACCAGGACACCAGGCTAAAGACTGCCGCCAGAATCAGAATCAGTTAGCCTTTCCTCGTGCTGGCCGTGGCAATGGTCGTGGCAATAACCAGACCCGCAACTATAATACTGGATCTGCTGCACATGGTCGTGGACACGCCTACAACATTGACATTGAAGAAGTCCAGGATCAACCTGCTACTATGATGGGTACCCTTCTTGTTAATTCAGTACCTGCTTCTGTTTTATTTGATTCAGGAGCATCACATTCATTCATCTCTGGAAAATTTGCATTGATGCATGGCATTCGATATGAGAAAATGCATACTCCGTTAGTCATTAAAACTCCCGGAGGTCACTGCCATGCTGACGTAATAGCACCTGACGTTACCGTCGAAATTAAAGTATTGGAATTCCATGCCTCACCTATTATCCTGAAGTCTTCCACCATAGACCTCATACTTGGAATGGATTGGTTGAAAGCTCACATTGCTTCGATCAATTGTGCCAGTAAAGTCATCCAACTTCTTCACCCCACCGATGAGATAGTGAACTATACCGCCCGCATTACTCGGGACGCTGAAGCTCAGATATATGCTCTGAATGCTTTGAACGCCTCACCTCTAGAAGGGATCGAGAACGTTCCTATCGTTCGAGATTTTCCAGACGTCTTTCCAGAAGAACTTCCAGGAATACCCCCGGCTAGAGCTGTCGAGTTTGTTATCGACTTGAAGCCTGGCACCGTCCCTATTGCCAAGCGACCTTATAAGATGCCTCCGCATCACCTACTCGAGCTTAAGGAAGAAATCGACAAGTCGCTTAAAAGTGGTTTCATCCGCCCCAGTTCCTCTGCTTGGGGAGCACCTTCACTCTTCGTTAAGAAGAAGGATGGAACTAACGGTTTGGTTCAGGATTATCGGCCCATTAACCAAGCCACAATCCAGAATAAATACCCACTGCCCCGGATCAATGATCTTTATGATCAACTCGCAGGATCATCGGTGTTCTCTAAACTCGACCTGAGGTTGGGTTATCACAAGATCCGTGTCCGTGAAGAGGATATTCCCAAGACTGCATTCGTCACTCGTTATGGCTCCTATGAATACACCGTCATGTCATTTGGCCTAACGAATGCCCCAGCTACGTTCTCCCGTCTGATGAATTATATATTCATGGATTACCTCGACAAATTCATCGTGGTTTATTTGGATGATATCCTGGTATATTCTAAGAATAAAGAAGAACATGCTGAACACCTCCGTTTGGTACTAGAAAGGCTCCGAGAACACGAGTTGTATGCCAAGTATTCCAAATGTGAATTTTGGCTTTCTGAAGTGACTTACCTTGGACATGTGATTTCCAAGGATGGAATTGCTGTTAACCCCGAACGAGTTCAGGCTATTCTTGACTGGACTCCCCCGAAGAATGTTAAGCAAGTTAGAAGTTTTCTCGGACTTGCTAGTTATTGCCGTTGATTCGTTGAGAACTTTTCCAAGATTGCAAAACCATTGACAAATCTGCTTCACAAAGGTGTTAAATTTGAGTGGACAGAAAAATGTCAAGAAAGCTTTCAGACACTAAAAGATAAATTGACATCTGCCCCAGTATTAGCACCCCCGGATTCCCAAAAGGATTTCGTGATATACTGCGATGCCTCCCGTCAAGGATTAGGCTGTGTCCTAATGCAAGAACGCAAGGTGATTGCTTATGCCTCCCGACAATTGCGTCCTCACGAAGAAAATTACCCAGTGCACGATCTCGAACTTTCTGCGGTTATTTATGCCCTGAAGCTATGGCGACATTACCTTCTCGGTAACCGTTGCGAGATATATACGGATCATCAAAGTTTGAAGTATTTGTATACTCAACCGGATCTGAACCTTCGTCAACAAAGATGGCTCGAGACAATAGCCGATTATGATATGAATATCTCATACACCCCTGGCAAGGCAAATGTAATGGCCGATGCTTTGAGCCGTAAGGCTTATTGCAGCAACCATATGGTTCAGGAATCACAACTTCTTCTTTATGAAGAGTTTCGTAAATTGAACCTCCATATTGTTCCACAGGGTTATCTCAATACCCTCGTTGTCGAACCAGATTTAGAACACAGCATCAAAACTATGCAACGGTATGACTTTGAAGTTGAAAGGATCAAGCGATACCTTGAAAAAGGAAAACCGTCGGAGTTCCATCTTGATAATGATGGGATCCTATTTTTCCAACACCGTCTCTTCGTACCTAAGTTCAAAGATGAGAGAGAACACGTTATGATGGAAGCACATGACACTCCTCTGTCAATTCATCCTGGTAGCACAAAGATGTACCGTGACATTTGTCAGAGATACTGGTGGCCTAATATGAAGCGAGATATTGCTCGTTATGTTTCTGAGTGTGACGTTTGCCGCCGCGTTAAAGCTCAACATCAAAGGCCCGCTGGAACTCTGCAACCCCTTGCAATTCCTGAATGGAAATGGGACAAGGTCCAAATGGATTTCATTACTGGTTTTCCCAAATCTCAGAAGGGTAATGATGCTATATTTGTCGTCATTGACCGATTCTCCAAGGTTGCTCACTTTCTACCAGTTAAGGAGACAATCACTGCTAGCCAGTTAGCAGACTTGTATGTTTCCCGAATTGTGTCACTCCATGGTGTTCCGTTGGAGATCAGTTCTGATCGTGGCAGCCTCTTCACCTCTAGATTCTGGAATAGTTTCCAAAGCTATGGGAACACATCTGTCTTTCAGCACCGCTTTTCACCCTCAGTCACAGTGTCAAGTTGAACGAGTTAATCAAGTGCTCGAAGATATGCTTCGAGCTTGCGTCATCTCCTTCGGTAAGAAATGGGAGGAATCTCTCCCGTATGCCGAATTCTCTTACAACAATAGCTATCAGGCTAGTCTGAAGATGGCACCGTTTGAAGTTCTATACGGTCGTAAGTGTCGAACCCCTCTGAATTGGTCAGAAACTGGGGAACGCTCACTCGTCGGACCGGAAATTATTCAGCAAGCAGAAGATCAAGTCCGCATTGTCCGTGAACATCTGAAAGCTGCTCAGTCTCGTCAGAAGAGCAACTATGACCGAAAGCACCAGGAAATGGTCTATCAACCTGGCGAACAAGCTTACCTCCGCGTCACTCCGTTGAAAGGCACTCATAGGTTCGGAATCAAAGGCAAGTTAGCTCCTCGCTACATTGGCCCGTTCCGTATTCTTGCCCGTCGAGGAGAAGTGGCATATCAATTGCAATTGCCGCCAAACCTTTCTCAGGTACATGATGTTTTTCATGTATCCCAACTCCGTCGCTGCTTCAAGGATCCTATTCGAGCTGTGGATCACGAAGTGCTTGAATTACGGGAAGATCTGTCTTATCCAGAATATCCCATCCGTATTCTTGATGAAGCTGAACGTCGGACTCGTCAAAAGTCAATCAAATTCCTCAAGGTTCAGTGGTCAAATCATTCTGAAGATGAGGCCACTTGGGAACGCGAGGATCGTCTTCGCGAAGAATACCCCACTTTCTTTTAGTCTTCCTCTTTATTCTCGGGACGAGAATTCTTAATAGATGAGGAGAATTGTAACACCCCCTGTCATTAGCTACAGTAATCACTTTTGATAATGACATGTCAGGAAGCCTAATAGTGCATAATCATCATTAGCATCATATTGCATTTCAACTCCTAAGTCAAATTCAAATTTAAATGAAAGTGAAATATAAAAGTTGTCCAACATAAAAACTAAAATGTTCGATAAATAACAAATATTGCAGAGGCTAGTCTAAAATTGAAACTAACAAATAATAAAATAATTGGGTGGCTCTAACATAATTAAAACAGCTAGGATTAATGCATATTGTTTATTATAAAAATTATGTGAACTCAAGTTGACTCCAAACTAATTTTTGGTAGTGTTAGATAATACCTAGTATTTGTTGGAGCAATTGTTATGTTTTAAAAAACCATTAGGAGGCCTGACTATTTACTAAACTGAGAAAAGAGAATAAAGAAAAGGAAAAAGAAAAAGAAAACAGAAAGAAGAAAAAGAGAAACCCCCCCCCCCCACGGCCCAACTGGGCCCCAGCCCAGCTGGCTCGGCCGGCCCACCCCCACTCCCCTTATACCCTTGTCGGTGGAACCCTATCCACCCCCCACCGACAGCCACCCGCCCCCCCTCGCTCACTCTCCCCCACCACCCCCGATCCAGATCGGGGCAACGATGCCCCGACCCCGATCGCCCGCTGCCCGACGCCGTCGCCTCGCTGTCCGGCATCGCCTCTCCCTCTCCGCCGACGACCTCGTCCCCGACGCGCCCTCGCTCGACGCCCCGAGCCCCACGCTCGCCCCGCCCGCGCCGGACACGCCGCCTCGCCCCCGACCCCGTCGCCGCTCGACGCCGTCGCCCCTCCACCACCGGCGCCGCCGTCGTCCCTGGCTCCTCCCCGCGCCCACTGCCCTGACCCTGCCCCCCACGGTGAGGCCCGGCCCCGGCCTCTCCCCTCTCATGCCCGAGTCGCCTCGCTCGCTGCTGCTTGCCCGTCGCTGCTCGCCCGCAGCGACCGAGCCCGCGCCCCGCGCCGCCCACTCGCGCCCCGCATCGCCCGTCGCGCGCTCGCCCGACCCCGCACCGCGCCCGCGCGCGGCCTCGCCAGTGCTCGCTCGCCTCGGCCGCTCGTCCCTCGCACGCGCTTGCCGCGGTCGCCGCGCTCCGGCCCCCGCCTCGCCTCCGCGCGCCCTGCACCGCGCGCCGCCGCCCGCTGCCGCTCCGGCCACCGCGCCGCGGAACCCGCTTCCGGCCGCCGCCCCGCTTGCGCTCGCCTGCGCCCGTGCCCGGCGCCCAGCGCCCGCCGCGCCCTGCGCCCGGTATGGCCCAGGGCCACTGACGGCCGGCCCCCACTCCCCAGGGCCTATGACAAAGGGGGCCCACCCCCAAAAACGTTTAGAGAAAAGTAAAAATAAAAATAAAAGTAAAAATAATTAAAATAATTAATTAGTTAATTAATTAGTTAATTAATCCTGATTAGGATAATCTAATTAACTAATTAGTGTTAATTAAACAGTAATTAGTAATTAACTTAATTAACCTTGCTGAGATCAGCATGATGTCATGCTGATGTCATCATCAGCACTCTTTTGGATAATGTTGAATTAAATAATTAAATAAATTCCAGAAATTAATAAAAACTTTAGAAAATCATATTAAATAATCCGTAACTCCGATGAAAATAATTTATACATGAAACTTGCTCAGAACGACGATACGAATCTGAATACGCCCTCCGTATTCCCGTCAGACGCCCGCAGCTATAAGAACGTTGAACTTTTAGACCGATTTCAGTAAATGAATAGTGCCCAACTTTAATTAAATAAATCCAAATAAAATCCTAAATTAACTAAATCATTTAATTAGGCAGTAGAACACCTCGGCATATCATTTAGGCATGTCATGCATGTTGTTTGCATTATTGCCATGAATTTATTGTTTCTCTCCCCCTCCTTCTCTATCTTGATAGACGCTGAGACCGACGGCGCTGCACCTGGATACGACTACTCTACCGACGAGCAGCCCGTTGACGACCTTCCCCTCTTGCCAGAGCAACCAGGCAAGCCCCCCCCACCTTGAGCATTCCAGATATCGCCCATTCTATTCTCCTGCTTGCATTAGATTTTGCTACTGTTAATGTATGCTCCTATTCTGATGCATAGCCTGCTGTTGTAACCTGTTCATTGCTACCTTACCTGCCTATGATAAACTGTTTAGTTTAGGTTGGAATGAACCATCAGTGACCCCACCACCTTACCCTTGTTGCCCCTGCTTGATCATCGACGACTCGATCAACGTGATCGTCGACCAGAGACCGACACCTCACTTCACACCCCCTTAGTTGTACGACTCTGCTTAGTTACTATCGAGTGCCGAGGGTGATACCTCGTAACGCACTCCCGATGAATACTCTGCAGTGTAGCTGTTCGGTCGTGGTCATCGAGGGTGATTCCTCCTTCTCCACTTCCGATACGACTCTGTCGTGCAACCCTCAGTGTGAACCTCGAGGGTGATACCTCATATGTTCACCCTGATGATTTCGTCGAGTGGAATCCGCCGAGGGTGATTCCTCGGGTTTCCCCCTTGATGTTATGACCACACGATTACTTTGACCCTTGTTACAGGAGGGTCCACCCTGGTGGGTACCCTCTGGAGATCTATGATTTTCGGGTGTGCCGGAAGGGCACTCGAGTGTGACATTGTGGCGGAGCATCAGAGATTCTGATTGTCTCCGCGTGATACTAATTGAGCCTATTGGATTTGGGTGTGTGATCTGAGTGGGTCGACGTGCCCTATACGCACTACCACCACGCGGGATAATGGTTACGGGACCCTCTGCGAAGTACGTTTCTCCGAAAGCTCGTCTGACGTCACGATTCACCGTGCGGGCTGATTGTCGGGATTGGGCTGGATACTTCACTGACGAGTTCAGTGTCGCGCCTGCACCCCGGCCAGTCTCGCAACGCGCAGGGTGCCCAGGGCGATGGCCCGAGACCTCTGGGTGCATAGGTTAGTCCGGCGTGCTGACCTCTCTGCCGAGCCTAGGTAGAGCGCTGCTTTGTGTTGATCTTCCGAGGACGGGCATTACCCAGCAAGTGTGTCCGGCCAGAGTTGATCGAGCGTGTTTGGTAACTGTAGTGCACCCCTGCAGGGATGAATCTTCTATCGATAGCCGGTCCTATGGTAAAGGACGCTCAGTTTGTGTATCCTGATCTACTACTTAAACTGGATACTTGTTACTTAATTGAAGCTTCGGGATCGCTTTCTCGCTTGGGAGTCGAGGAAGGATCTTTAAGCTGTACTTCAACATGTTTGCTAAATAAAATGCTATTCTACTCTCTTCTACTGCTGCAAGATGATGGCCTTGTGAAGATGTTTGAAGATGCTAGTCTTCGATAGGACTAGGCCTTCTCTCTATTCTGGCATTTCTGCAGCCCAGTCCACATATACATCTTCTCCATTGATAATGTTGCATATGTAGTATAGATCCTTGCTTGCTGAGTACTTCGGATGAGTACTCACGGTTGCTTTATTTTCTCTTTTCCCCATATACCCCACATTGATGATACAACAGACGATGGAGTCCAGGAGTCAGATGCCACCACCGGAGCCTACTACCAGGAGGGTCCAGAGGGTACTTACTACTGGATCGAGCCAGATGACTAGGAGTAGGATCGGAGGCTCCCAGGCAGGAGGCCAACGCCTTTCGATCTAGTGTCGTTGTTTGTGCTAGCCTTCTTAAGGCAAAACCTGTCTAACTATGTCTGTACTCAGATAATATTTGTATGACTGACTTATGTATTCGGATCTTCGGATCCCTGGTTTGTAATATTGTGGACCTCCGTTTAAATTGTGTTAGAGTTGTGTTGTGATATCTTCCCGTGAGTCCCTGTGCTTGATCGTACACGTTTGCGTGTACGATTAGTGTACGATTGAGTCGGGGGCGCCACAGTACTTGCTTGCTGCCTTTTCTATTTTCCCCTCTTATTTATACGACGAGTACAAAGGTAATGGTGCTAGTCACCCAGCTACTTCGGCCACGATCCGCCACATCCGTTGTGCCATCCCACGACCAGCTCGTCGAGGCCGAGATCTACTCTAACAGAAAGCAAAGGACTAGGTCAGGCCATTGCATAACCTGCCGAGCGTTATTTTTTGAAGAAAAATGTTATCTAACGAACGCTAGCAGAAAACGCTGCCATGGCAGCGTTTTCTGCTGCCATGGCAGTGGTCCGGAGAACAGGGTTAACTAACAAATCTCCCCCTTAAGCCTATTCTTCGGCGACGATCTTCTGCACGCCAATCCTCTGACGCATCTCCATGAACTTGTTTCGCCCTAGAGACTTTGTCAGAATGTCAACGAGCTGTCCATCAGTGCCGACATGGCCGACAGCCATCTCGCCGGCCTCAATGCGCTCCCTCAGTAGAGGAACTTGATATCGATGTCAGTCGCAAAAAAAAAACTTGATATCGATGTGCTTGCTCCTGCCGTGCTGCAGCGGGTTCCTACACGGACCGATCACGGAATTGTTGTCCACCATGAGCTTGAACTTAGGCTGCTCGCTTCTGCCAGCTCGCCGATGAGTCGATTGAGCCAAGTTCCCTGGCATGCTCCTGCCGCCGCCGTGTGATGTCTACTATGCAACTTTATTCTTGTAGACTTTGTTGGGCCCCCAATCATAGAGTTTTGTAGGATAATAACAAATTTCCCTTAAATGGATGACCTAACATTTATCAATTCGTGGGAGGTGTAAAATGAAGGTGGTTCTCTCTCAAACAATCCTGCAATCAAATGCAAGTAATCACTTGTGTCCCCAACACACCCAATACAATTGTTAGTTTTATAGGTGCACTAGTTCGGCGAAGAGAGTGTGATAGATGTATAATATGGATGGTAGAAGTAGCTTTTTGTAATCTGAACAAATAAAAATAGCAACGTAGCAAGTGGCAAAAGTGAGTAAAAACGGTGTCTCAATGCTTGAAAATAAGGGTTATGGTTCATACTTTCACTAGTGCAATCGCTCAACATCATTAACATAATTGAACCACATGATAATCCCTCAAAATGCAGCGAAGAATCACTCCAAAGTTTCTATTATATCGGAGAAAGTAGGATGAAATCGCATATCAACCTTTATGTCTAGATTATCCCAATGTCACCACGGGAATCCACAATTTGAATACCAAAACATACATCAAGTGATCTCAATAGATTGCCCCATTGTCACCACAGGTATCCACAAGCAAGACATACATCAAGTAATCTCAAATCTAAAGTATTCAATCGAACATAAAGAAACTTCAAAGAGCAAGACTCAATTCACCGCAAAAAGAGATAGAGAGAGATGAACATCATAAGTTCCAACTATATTAATTAAGCTCATGATATATCAAGATAGGAATCCAGCAAAAACATGAGAGAGAGATCAAACACATAGCTACTAGTACATACCCTCAGCCTCGAGGATGAACTACCAACGCATCACCATGGACGCAGCAAGGTTGATGAAGATGGCCTCCTCAATGATTCCCACCTCCGGCTGGGCGCCGGAAAAGGGCTCCAAATGATATCGCTTTGGAACAGGAACTTGCAGCGGCGGAAAAATTGTTTCGTGTCTCGCTCCGATGGTTTTAAGATTTATTTGAATTTATAGGCCAAGAATTAGGGCAATCAGAGCCACTGGGGCCCACAAGCCAGGGTGGCGCGCCCTAACCCGAGGGCGCACCCCCTGCCTTGTGGGGCCCTTGTGGGTCTTCTGGTCCTCCCCCGAAGCTTCTAGTGTCTCTTTTTGTCCAGAAAAAATGTCAAAAAGTTTCGTCGTGTTTGGACTTCTATTGGTATGGTTTTTCTGCAAAACTCAAAAACATGCCAAAAAAACAGGAACTAGCATTGGGCACTGAGTTAATAGTTTAGTCCAGAAAAATAATAGAAAATGATATAGAAAGCATACAAAAGTGATAATATAATAGGATTTAACAATAAAAAATTATAGATACATTGGAGACGTATCAGCATCCCCAAGCTTAATTCCTGCTCGTCCTCGAGTAGGTAAATGATAAACAAAAGAATTTTTTATGTTGAATGCTACCTAACAAGTCCTTGATCAAATGATGTAATCATGGTATGAATATTGGGATACGAATGATTCAAGGCAATAGTCTATCAATTTGACATTAAAACAATAATACATTAACATGCAGGTAAACAATTATTGCCTTTTAAAATAAAGATGCTAAAGAACGTGATCCCTACACACTTAATCATGATAAGCATGGCACGCTTGGTCTTCCCAACATGGAGATATCGAACCATGAACAAACCCCGGTGCCAAACCAGGCAATTAAACCATACTTTTCTCGCTTCAGCTTTTTCTCAACTTTTACGCAATACTTGAGCATGAGCCATGGTCTTAGCACTTTGAATGGCAAAGAGAATGATGATGGGGTTTTATAAGGGAAGACAAAAAGTATAAGAAAATCTCACATCAACGAGGCTTGATCGTTAGGCAAGGGGGAGGCCTTACAATCGATGTTAATGTGAGGAGTAAGGATTGCCATGCAATGGATGCACTAGAGCTATAAGTGTATGGAAGCTCTCTATCTGAAACTAAGTGGGTGTGCATCCAACTTATTTGCTCATGAAGACCTCGAGCATGATAATGGGAAGACCTATTGAGGAGGCCAAGAAATTACTTGATGATATGCAAGAGAACCATGCCCAATGGCATGTAGAGAGGTCTACCACAAGAAAGGTTAATGCTATCTCCGAAGAGAAAAATGAAGAGCTGACCACAATGATCGATAAATTAATCGACACCATAAGAGGTAAAGAAGAGGTAAACATGAACTCCATTACCAATACCGAAGTTAATGATGTTAACTTTATTGCTTGCAACAACTATAATCGTAATTGGAAAAATCAAGGGTATGCTCCTAAGCCACCGTATCCAACTAATCATAGAGCACCTAATAATTTTAATGGAACGAGTAACGGTAATAGAAGTTCTTTGGATGAAACTCTTAAAACTTTTATAACTGCCCAAACTGAGCAGAATAAAATGTTTACATATATCTTAAAGAATCATGATAGCTTACTCGATCAAGTTACCAGTAAAATTGCTGGACTCACTAACGATGTGCAGGCGTTAGAAGAAAGAACTCATAGCATGGAAGCACATGTCGCTAAAATTGCAGAGAGACAAACAGTGATTCTAGCCAAGTTTGTTGGAAAGCCAGAACCTAATCCTGTTCAGAGTGTCAAGATGATGAGAAGTAACGAAGAATCTTCAGAGGAGCTCAATAAGAGCCATATACCCAAACCATCATACTCTGTTGCAGACTTCGTAAAGATGTTGACGCTCAAGCATCCACTACCCAAGGTATCAAATGATGAGGCATACAAATGCTTTGTTGATCAAGTTGCAGCTAAGGTACGTGAATTAGATGCTCAAGATAAAAATTTATAGGTAAGATTCCGGCTAAACAAGAGGATATATTTGAGCCAACTATTGAAATTGAGATTGGATTGAATAACTTCAATGCTTTATGTCATCTAGGTGCTAGTGTTTCTACTATCCCTAAGTACATTTATGATAATCTCAATCTTGGTCCGTTTGTTACTAGTGAAATTAAGTTGAACATGGCCAACTTTACCTTAACACAAGTAGTAGGGATTAAATGTGGTGTAGTCATTCAAATTAACGATTCACTACTGGAAACAGGGAATTTGCCGTCAGTCAGCTCTTTGCCGTCTGCTAGCGAACGGCAAAGAAGGTCTTTGCCATCTGTTTATCAAAAACAAACGGCAAAGAACTGACAGACGGCAAAGAACCTGCTTGCCATCAGCCAATTCTTTGCCGTTTGCCAGCAGATGGCTAAGATTCTTTGCCATCTGCTGACAGACGGCAAAGAGGTGGGTGGGGTCTAGTGGACGCCAGCACTGTAACGGCGCACCAGCACCACCTCTTTGCCGTCTGCCAGCAGATGGCAAAGAATCTTTGCCGTCTGCTGGCAGACAGCAAAGAGGTGGGGCTGGTGCACCGTTACAGCCGGCAAAGTGGTGGGGCTATTTTTTTCGGGTTAAAAAAAACCGTTGCCCCCACCTCCTCCCTCTCTCTTTCTCTCTCTCCCCTCTCTGTTTCCCCCCACCTCACCCACCCGCACCTGCCGCCCCAGCCCCGCCGTTCCCGACGCCGCGCGCCCAGCAACGCCGAAAGCCCGCCCCTGCCGGCACACAGAAAATCAAAACAGAAAAAATGAAAAGAAGGGAAACGGAGGAGGGTGACGACAACCCAATCCCGCGGCCCTCCTCCACCACCGCGGCGCCGCCCCCTCCACGCGGCCCACCTCCACCACCGCGGCGCCAGCCCCTCCCCGTGGCCCTCCTCCACCACCGCCGGAGCCAGGCCGCGGCGCCGCCGGCCCCCCTCCCCGCGGCCCTCCTCCACCACCGTGGCCACCGGAGCCAGGCCGCGCCATCCCTAATCCAAGGTGAGCCCTCCTTCTTTAAATTTGTATCAAGCTTCGTCGGTAGCCACCGCAGGTCACCGCCTCCCTGTCTCCTTTCGTTCAAGCTCCGTTAATGCACAACGGGCAGAGCTCGTCGCTACTGGAAACTCCAGTAGCAACACGACGCAGTCATGGGCATCATGCTGGCTGCCCCCACCTTGAGGATCTACAGCAAGGCCCAAGTAGAAACCAATTAACCCAAGCAATGAAAACATATGTAACTAGATGATGCCCCGCGCGTTGCTGCGGAAATTTGTCACATATATTTTCAGAATAACATAGACAGCTCAAAGAAGTTGCTACGGAATGTCGCAGATTTTCAAAGTAACATTGACATCTCAAAGTAGAAGATAATTTGAAACAATAAAATAGGAGATTTCATATATAGACAATGTTGAAATGTATTGTTGGTACAAATATATATCG
This sequence comes from Thinopyrum elongatum, assembly GCA_011799875.1. Taxonomy (NCBI): domain Eukaryota; kingdom Viridiplantae; phylum Streptophyta; class Magnoliopsida; order Poales; family Poaceae; genus Thinopyrum; species Thinopyrum elongatum. The sequence goes on from CM022303.1 coordinate 718,196,559, forward strand.
TATGATAAGACGGTAACAATTTCTAGCATGAACCATATACCATATGATAAAAGCAGTTTGTAGCACTAACCATATTCTTACATGATCTATTTGATCTTGTTTGTATGTGTGCCTTCTTTAGTTAGAACAACCTGGATATACAGTATCCTATTCTTTTCATACTCAATAATGTATCCAGCTGATGAGAATGGATGGTCACCGGACAGTGGATTAGCGATTTGGTCAGGCTTGAACTCATGTTTGAAAGTTATAAATATTGGGTCTTTTATGCTCTTCATCTTTGCAATTGCATCCGTGTATTTCTTTTGAGCTTCTCTTCTTGAAGCTGCGGTAGAACATGGAAAATTCTTGTTTCCAGAATTAGGTGGCATCCTGGATAAGATATGTATGTTTGTCAGTTAGGGTAATAAGAAGTGAAATGAAAATATATAGCAAACCAATTTCAGTAGAAGTACCTGCTGTCTCAGTTGTCTATTTGTACTGGCTGTCGACCTGTGGTTTGAAAGGTAAGTGGCAGCTGAAAATGCGACAACATGATGTTATATAGCTGTGTGTGTCGTAGTAGTAAGTTGTTTTGCTACTTACCAAATGAGTCCAAATAAAATGCATTCTTATTTGCTGCTTACTGGACAAAACAAAATAAAATGCAAAGTTACTTTGCTGCTAGCTGCTACAAATTAAATAAATGGTGTACATCCTTGATTTTCTATATGATAGAGAGGAACAGTTAATACATCCACAAACATAAAATGCTGATAATGCCAGAACAGTTAAGAAACATGTTCAAATTAATTGTAGTACCGCATCTAAGTCTGTATTTCAGTACACCAAACTACTGACAGACTCAGAAGTAGGATTAGTTTTATTACACCAGAGCAGTTCTTGATGAGAAACCAAATTAACATGATTGATTCCATTGAACAATTATTTTCTTTTCCCATGCTAGCCAACTGGGTGGCAGGCAACCTAACACATATTTATGCTTCAGTACTAATTTTGTCACCGGTCATTGTTACCCTGCTAAAGGTGAACATATACATCTTGGAAAAGAAAAGAAAACTCTATGAGCCTAAGGAGTTGGGGCAAGTTTTTCCCTGGTAACTCGGTGGGTGTATCTCTTTTCCCTTCTTTGCACATCTCTATTATATCAGTACACTTATCAGACATTTACAGTAAACTGTATAGCCTATAGATTAGTTCATACTATTAGAGACAAAGCTTGAAGCAAGGGAAATATTGTATAGCAGAATCGGGTCATGGAAAAATTAAGAGCAAAATCTCCTTCTGTTTCAGTACATTAGCGGGACCATATCAAGCTTTGCATCGGCCAAGACATAAATTTTCCAAGCTAATCATAACATAACTACAGAGTATACTGTTGAATAGCATGCAAGGGGGAATAATCTGAAACATATGCAAGCAAAAAGGGACATGTGATGTAATTTAGGCAATCCGAGCTGGAAAAGACCTATACGATGAGCACCTTTCGATCCCGAGCAAAATCTGACAAATTCAAAAGCACAATCTTGAGGATAGGAATATGTTATAACCAAGGTACTACAATGATCGAGACATGCATGTGCAAACACATCCCATGATAATACCCAGTCTCATCTATCGCCCTCTGATTATTGTCCAGCTTGTTGCACTATCCCATGTGAAGAAGCAATCTATCTGAGAAAGAAATTTTAAGAGGCTGGCCTATTAATTTAAGCAGATCCAGATATATTTCAGATTTCAGGGAAGTCAAGTTTGAGATACGATTGGTCTGACCACTGCAATTGCTACAGATAACATGAATTCTTGTTGATCCATATCTCTATTATAAATCACTATATGCCTGTACTGTAAGTGTGCACATCAATCTGAATGAAACTACGATGGCATGATGAGTAGATGAATTAATCAGTCCTCGCGTTTTCGCCTTAAGAGCATGAAGTATACAACACTACCTTTGTACTGTACTTGATTATTTGGTCCTTCCGATATATTATCCTAAGAATTATTTTGCTATCACTGTTGTTTGCCTGTCAACATCCTCTAAAACAGCAATCAGCGGATACCGAACATTCTTACAAGAAAATTTGGATTTTTAACCTAGCTTTTTCTGTTCAGTGCTGGTTTGGCTTGCCTTAGATTTTATATTTGAACAATCAGGTTCACAAATAGATACCAACCTAGACACGAGCTGGATAAACCCTATCTAATTTTGTTTTCTCCACTTGAGATTTGCAGGGGAGGTTGCATTGCCCGAAGGAAAGGCAGAGGAGGGTGATGCTGATGATGCAGCAACAGCATTAAGGGAGGCAAAGGAGGAGATTGGGCTTGATCCAGCCTTGGTCACTGCCGTTTCCTCGCTTGAGCACTTCTTGCCCAAGGTAAGATGTCTATGAGTTCTCGCTTATACCCCTACTGAAAAAAACAACATTGTACAGCAGGACAGACTATTTAAGTGCACACTGAAAGGCATGTTAGTTTTTTTTTCTTCTTAGACTTCGAAAAAACACATGCATGCAGCCAAGATTTAGGATATGCTTGTAGATGTTTTGAGTATCATGTAGCAGGCTTTTCTTTACAGTCCACTTTTGCCGGATAGAATTTATCTTTGTCCTTTTGACACCACGACACCCAGACACAACACCCCCGATCCCCGACATCTCTTCGGCCTGCTGTTGACCGAAAAGGTGCTTTTCGGCCTTCCGGAGGCCGATGGGGTCATATATTTGTGAATTATGAGTTAGGTCATATATTTTCCGATTTTGTTATTAAAAAACATCATATATATTTGTGTTGATCCGGTGGATTTAAATGTGCAGTTGTTTCGTCGCTGCGAGGGTCTGGTGTTCGACGACCTCCCCGTGCGTTCGACGAGCTCTGCCCCTGCGTTTGTCGGTGAGCACAAATGACATCTCCTCCTCCCCCCTTCATTTGCTCTGTCCGGTCTTCGTGCCGATGAAACATGCTAGCTGTAGGTAGATTGAATCATCAGTATGCGTGACCACTATGCGTCTCCCGTTCGAAAGGGTTACATCTATAAATATGCATGCATTTGCATATTTATAACTGTGATTCTTTCGAATTGTCCAACGTTATCCATGGACAGCCCGAGTATGTGTAGATTGGATTCGTTTTTCCATATGCTCTGCTCCGGATCCGATGCAGAATTTCGTCAGTGCCTCCCTGTTGTTCTCCGGGTACACATCCTCTCTGCTTATTGCCGAGACGTGTATCAGGAGAGCAGCGGGGAGGTGCTGCCGAAATTTTGCATCCGATCCGGAGCAGAGCATGGGAAAACGAACCCAATCTACACATACTCGGGTGGGATTAGGACCTATCTTTACCTATTAGCGTCTAGGTTGCATGGACGTAATAAAACTGACAAACTCCATTAACTGATGAACCTGGTTTGCTGAATTATGTATATATTTCTTGTGTGTCAATTAGCTAGGCAAGATGAGTGATCGTGCGTGGATGTACACCGGCCACACTAGTAAGGAAGAAATGACCACTGAATGGTTCACAAAAACCAAGAAGTTTGTGACAGCCGTATTTGCAAATGGCCAGAGAAAAAACTGGTGCCCCTGTGTCTGGTGCGACAATTGGTACAAGAGGACTGAGGATGAAATGGGTAAACACCTGCAGAATAGTGGTTTTGCGCCCGGTTATACGGTATGGACATTTCATGGTGAGTCTGCCCAACGTGCCAGAGCTGAGGTGGTTCATCGTCGCACCGACAAGCATGGTACCGGGATGGAAGACATGGTGCAAGACTTTGATGATGCTCAGGATTCAGACGAGGAGATGGAGGAATCTGCAAAGGCTTTCAATGAAATGTTGGAGTCTTCAAAACGTCCTCTCCACGAGCACACTGAGCTTTGTCAGCTGGATGCCATCTCACAAGTAATGGCTCTGAAGGCTCAATTCAACTTGGGCAGAGAATGCTACGACGCGATGATGACAGTATTTGGACGCTTCTACCCAAAGGCCATGTAATGCCTGCAAGCCTATACTAGTCGGACAAAATCCTCCGTGCACTTAAGATGCCCTATGAGAAGATACATGCCTGTGAGCAAGGATGTGCCTTATTTAGGCTTGAGTATGCAGACTTGAACTATTGTCCCATTTGCAAGTCTTCCAGGTATGTTGTGGTAGACAACGGTATGGGTGAGAAGACGCAGACCAAAATCCCCGTTAATGTTCTTCGATATATGCCAATCGTACCAAGACTTCAACGTATTTTCATGGTCGAAGAGATGGCCAAACAGATGACATGGCACAAAATGGGGAAAAGAACCGAACTAGATGCACTACAACAGGAACCCCCCTTTAGCAATGCGTCAATGCGTTGCCAAAGGTATGTATAAGCGTTGCTAAGGTCTATACCAACGGATTTATATGCGTTGTCGTTGGTGGTGTTGGAAGAGTCTACAACAACACATATGCATGCGTTGGTAACTGATGTGCATAAGCGTTGTAACATAGCAACGTATAAACGAGAGTCCAACAACACTTCGTATGCGTTGGTGGTTACCCTGCACAAATGGATTTTGGAATGGAAATACAAATCATTGCAACTTTGAAAGTAGTTGCTACATAGATTATGAGGCCAATGTTGTTAGTGTATAGGAGACGCAATATAGTAACAAAAACCTCATATATTGAATCAGTAATGTTGCTTTACAAAGAACACCATCCAAAGAATACATGACACTGTATATAGGTACGCTTCTAAGTTCTACATATCGGAGTGGCACTGATGGTTACAAATTGTACCTTCAGCTTGGACACATGAGTTTAACAAGAACATGTGCACTGTACATAGAAACAGATCGAAGCTTCATTGCATAAAACAAAAACCTAAGCTCATCACATGAGCATCTAGATTGACATTCATCAACTAAAACTAAAATGATCAGTGTCTCTTGGCATCCATAACTCCATATGCTGAAGATAGTTCCTGCCACTTGCATCTATAATAAATTGCATAATCGTCATTTTTCTGCTAGCAACGAAGAAAATACAAACAGTTAAGTATACTATACTTTGGATAACAAATAAGTTCTGGACGAATTTAAAGTACAAGCTACCAACCAAACATTACGTGCTTATTTCGAGGTGATCCCTTTGGAGTTATGTACAAATTTAGGTTCAGACAATATAAGCAAAGGAAAAAATGTAGGTAACAAAAAATAATTCTAGCTATATTCCTATAAATTTGGTACAGTGAATGCATGTCAACGTACTCAATTATTAATGTCAACTGAAATGGTGAACAGATTGTGCTAAGTGGAGAGGAAATAATAAAGCTATCGCATGAGTGGATATAAAAATTGGATGTGTGGTGTATAAGCAGCATGGAATGACTGCTACATGTTGTAAGAAAATGTTTGAACTCTAATCATGTGTCTGTTCTGCACCTGAAAACAAGCGAATCAAATTGAAGTCTTAATTAGTTGTTGTAATGAGCAGTGTGTACTCAGAGAAACTATAGCTTCTAGTAGTAAGTGGCTGCTTGTTCTACTTAGATCATTGGAATCTAGTCAAGTGCTTTAACTATAAATTCTCTCAACTGAACTGGTATGCATGTCACTCCATCGGCCAAGAACTGGTACTGAGATCACTGGATTCAGCATATGAAGAAGATATATCACTTTGGTCTGAATGTCTACATAATCTGAATGTGTCCAGATGAGCCTGTATGTCTACATGAGCTAGTTAATTTTCTACATGAGCGTGTATGTTAAAAAACTAGAAATCTGAATGTGGACACTGACATCTGAATGTATATATTGTATAGCAGCCAATTTGGAAACTAGCATACTGTACTAAGCACTAAGCAATAGCAGCTAAAATGAGATGCGGACGTCTGCATGTGCCCGTCGGGCGTAGCAGGCAGTTGAAACTTATGGATGCGGGGCGCTGCAAAGCCTGCCATTTTGGTTGCGGGTGTATGCGGATGTGCCGCGGATGTGTCTGCCTGCAACCTGAATCTAAATGAACAATTAACATGGCATATAAATATGAATTCATATACACACGACGCGCACACTAACACACAGAAAGAAGGATTTATGAACGCCACACCTATGTGATGTCATTGACGTGTCCCATCATTGCTGGTCCTATTTATCCTCCCAGAACTCATGAAATTCACAGCCTGATTACCTCAAATACCTCTGCCTCTTTGATATTAGGGTTAAACCTGCAAGACAATAGGTCACTAAGTAGCAGCTTAAAATTCACATACTAGTGAGAATAAAAAAAATGTAGTGTGGGATCCTGTGATGTGTTTTTGTTGTGATGCATCCTTATGGCCTAAAAATTATTGCAATTCATAACATGAAAATAAATACAAAGATTTCAGTATTTAGAAGTACCTGAAACTAAACAAAATTGTTCAAATGAATCAAATTTTTACCTACATACTTTCGCATGCTGGCAAGCGTGAGATGTCTAGACTATGATTTATATACCTTTATAATGTCGTTATGTAACTCATGCCCAATAATACTGAATAAGGAGAGGTAATGCACTTGTAATATTAATTCCTCCTTGAAAACGAAAGCTTTTTGAAAAGTAGTGAATAAATATTAAATAATGTGCAATCACCCTTGTTTCAAACAGAAAACTAGATTCTTTCCCTTTAAGCCTCGAAAAAATGCAAGCACTGATATCGAAACAAGACTGGTGAATAGTCATCCAAGATAACATAATTATTTTGTTCTGCAGTATAATGTATAGCACTCTAAAGTATGATAGACATGTAGAGAAATACATATAGATAGTATAGGTGCAAGTGCAACACACAATTATGGTCTGCGCAACTAAAGGAGAGAATCACCAGCAAAAACATGCATAAGAAATTGGCGAATCAGGTTTCCTCCAAAAAAAAAAGGATCACTAGCCATAACTTAAGTACAGTACAGTAGTATCAATGTTCATTGACCAACTGAATTGGAAGGGGACAGACATGTCCAATCTGGTAACTAATTGGTCCACCCATGGCACAAGTGGAAGTTTAGAGAAGCTGGAGCACCACATGCCAATGGAATTATACAAGCCACGATGCTGTTAGTTAGGTGGGAATGGAATATTGGGGATAAGATGACAGCCAAGATCAGAGAGGATGACTGCCACACTTAACCATCGGCGTCGGAGTCGAGGTAGCCAAGGCAGAGTAGCACCGTCGAGCCAGTGGTGGCAGGCAGCCATGCCTCCGGGGACGCAGGTGTTATAGAGCTGACAAACCGGAGAAGCGAGAGCTGCGCCGATGACCCGTGGTGACTAGGGTTGCTGTAGGGGCACGTGCAGGGGACCGGAGGACGTTGCGATGGCGGAAGATTGGAGGATAGCACTCAGGGGGAGACGGGGCCAGCGAGCAATGGCGCGGGAGAGCGCTGGAGCTACGCCGAACCGGAGATCGAGGCGGCAGCGTCATGGCCATGGAGCTCAAGAGAAAGAGGGAACAGAGGATAAGGAGAAGGGATAAGAAAATTAGTTTTGGTTTGCGTGGAGTAAGGTGGAGGTGGGACGGGGAGGTTAGATTTTTTACCGAGGGAACATGGTGGTTAGCGCTAAGTGGGGAGGTGGGAGGTTGAATAAAACAACACTTGCGTTGATTTCGTTGGTGGACATGTGTTGGTATAGGGGAGTGTTTGTTGTAGTGATGCAGATGGGAATCAGATGATGGTACACACATCGGATGCTTTTGCGTGGAAGAAGTTTGATGAATTACATGGGGATAAAGTGGCAGATCCAAGGCATCCTCAAGTCACCATCAGCACGGATGGGTTCAGTGTGTTTGGTCTGACGGCAACCCAATACAGTTGTTGGCCTGTATTTGTCATTCCACTCAATCTCCCCCCCAGATAGATTATGCAAAGAAAGAACATTTTCCTGACGTTGATAATTCCAGGGCCCAACTATCCGGGGAAGAATATGAATGTGTACATGCAGCCGCTTAAGGATGAATTGCAAGAAGCTCGGGATAATGGGTTCAAGACATACGACGCCGCTAGCAAAAAGAACTTCATAATGCGTGTCTGGTACATGTACTCGATGCATGACTTGCCGGCGTATGCGCTATTCGTTGGCTAGTGTGTGCACGGAAGATTCCCGTGCCCCACATGCAAGGAAGCTCTTGAGTTTCGTTGGCTGCAGGCGGGTCGCAAGTATACTTGCTTCGACTTGCATAGACCGTTCCTGGATCCTCGCCATAAGTTCAGGAAAGACAAGAAGAACTTCATCAAAGGTAGAGTTGTCAAAAACTCTGCACCACCTGCGTTGACAGGCCAACAGACCCTGGATTAGTTAAACGCTCTCAAGCCAGATCTAGAGCGTCCAGGGTATTTCAAGGTGTATAATAAGGAACACGCCTGGACTCACAAGATCTGCTTGTGGGATCTGCCTTACTTCAAAGACCTCCTTTGCCCACACAACATCGATGTGATGCACACTGAAAAGAATATCGCCGAGGCCCTCTTTGGTACATTGTTCGGCATAGAGGGGAAGTCAAAGGATAATCCTAAGGCTAGAGTCGATCAGCAGGAGCTATGTGATAGACCGTTACAGAACATGCGACAACTGAAAGGAAAGAAGAACTGGACGAAGCCAAAGGCCTGGTTCAATCTTGGAAGGCCAGCTATGAGGGAAATTATCTTGTGGGTGAAAATGCAGTTGATGTTCCCTGATGGGTATGCAGCGAATCTAAAGAGGGGAGCGAGTCTTGAAAAATTGTAAATATTTGGTCTCAAGAGTCATGATTGGCACATATGGCTTGAGCGGGTCATGCCGGTGATGTTGCGTGGCTTTATCCCTGAGGATGAATGGCTAGTAACTGCAGAGCTGAGCTATTTCTTCCGTGTTCTTTGTGCGAAAGAACTATCGCCTGGCGTGATAGAAGAAATGGAAGAGTTGGCGCCGGAGTTGATCAGCAAGTTAGAGAAGATCTTTCCGCCGGGCTTCTTTAATCCAATGCAGCATTTGATTTTGCATCTCCCGACCGAGGCAAGATTGGGGGGGCCCGTGCAAAATCGTTGGTTCTACACAACTGAGAGGATGCATAAGACGCTTCGAGCGAAATGTAAAAATAAACGTAGAATTGAAGCATCGATGGCCGAGGCATTCATTACTGAGGAGGCAGCAAACTTCATGACAGCACACTACGAAGCCAAAAATCGTCATTTGCATAATCCGAAGCCTCGGTACAATGCTGGCGACCCTAAAAAGGGTGGATCCAACCTCAGCCTATTCAAAGGGAAGCTCGCACCAGCCGATGCTTCTAATTCCTTATTGTTGGATGTCGAAGAATGGCATACCATCGTTGTATATCTTCAACAACCTAACAGAAGTGCGGCCGTATATCGAGTAAGTTCTTGGTACATTGTTTCGCAACTTCTAATTCCTTTGAACTGCTCTTATTCCCAGATATTTGATACAGTAGATACGTCGCCAAATTCTCGTATGGAGCGGTGATCCAAAAGGATTCTGTCGAAGAGTATGAGCTTCTGGCAAAGCATTGATGCGGCTATCTCGGTTTCATCTCTTGGTTCAAAAAAATAGTAATTTCCATTAGACCATTTCATTTCTTCATCTAATTTGCGGCTAATGCAACAATCCTTTCGTATTAAACTTGTGGGCTAATTCAGAGTTTATGGACGCCGAATTAAGACAAGTCGCTAATGGTTTTGACAATAAGGTCCGTTCATTTGACAAATACGACATCAACGGGTATCGCTTTCATACCTATGGCAAAGAGCTATCTATGGCCGACCGAAAGTCTACAAATTGTTGTGTCTCTGCTATCAGCGAAGGAGATACCGAGTATTATGGAAGAGTTGAAGCAATTTATGAACTTCTATTCTATGGTGCAAACCCACCAAACGTCGTAGTCTTCAAATGTTATTGGTTCCAGCCGAAGGAGACTAGAAGGACTCATGAACATATAGGCTAGTCGAAATCAAACAAAGCACCCATTTGGATGTTCCCGATGTCTATATTACGGCTCAACAGGCAACCCAAGTTTTCTATCTACCGTGGGCCTGTCAAAGTGATCCAAATCTCAATGTTTGGGATGTCGTTTATGAAGTGCCGCCACGTGTTAGACCACCTTCCCCCAATGAAGAGGATTATGAACCTCACATTAACCCAGACACATATGAAGGAGAATTCTTCCAAGAAACACGTGTTTCCAAAAAATGTTTCAAGAACCTCTCTACTTCACCCCAGAACATTGAAGTAGACTGCGACAATGAATCCGACTTCACCCCTGAGCCGGAACAAGAAGAGGTTACTGCTGCGGATGACCTGTCAATGCTTGACCGATTACGTAAAGGAGGCCTTCCACATGTTGATGCATTTACTGATGATGATGATGAGCACGTCAGTACTGATAGTGATGATGATTATGCATTTATTGATCCCGGAGCATATATAGACGATGAAGATTAATATTAGTAATGTCAGGTATTCAATTATTATTATGTACATATATATTAGGTATTCAATTTTTTATTATGTTCATGATGATGATACACTTAAATTATATACATATTATTCATGTCAGGTATTCAATTTTTTTATGTTGTACTAATTTCGTTTACTCTTTGTCATTGCAGGTGTTGACAGATGGTGGGCGCGGGTCGAGAGCGCTCCGAGCCTCCTTCCTCGGCGCGTGCTGGGAGGGGTGCTTCCATTCCACCCCAGCCCCTCCGGAGAGCGCTCATAGACAGTATGCAGACACTACCGGCGGGCGCTTCTTCTTCGGCCGGGAGAGGTCGGGGGAGGACGAAGAAGGGTGCTAGAGGTGGCCGTGGCGGCGGGAGAGGTAGGAAGGCTGCTACCCCTTCCTCGCCGCCACCCCTAGCTGATTCACCCGACCACAGGACTGCTCCGTCTGAGGTGGACCTGTCTCGGACTCCGGTCCACGAGCCTCGGGCCGACGAGCCTTCACCCCACGAGACTCCGGTCCCAGAGTCTTCGTCCCACGAGACTCCGGTCCCAGAGTCTTCGTCCCACGAGACTCCGGAGGCTAGTGGCCATGCTGATGGTGGCGAGGACTGCTTTTGTTATGATAGCTATAGCGAGGGCGAGCTAGTTGAGGGGGGGGGGGGAACTTCTACCAGCGTGGTGGTACAAAGCTCCCGCCCGTGCCGGCGACCCGCGAGCAGAGGTGGTTGATTTTGCCTAATGGGGATAAGTAAGTGCATTTACACTTTTTTAACCTTTTGCCTTCATGTTTCTTCAAATTAATATCTAATGCGTTGGCCTTGTCATACTGCAGAGGTTGGAAACATAGCCCTTGTATCCGCAAGCCCAACCAGGTCCTTGATGTGCTTTGCCGGCAGAACTTCCCGGGGTGGGTCACGTTGCCCGGTGAGGGTGAGGTTCCACAGCTAGCACTGAGCTGGGAGCTGTACTTGGCTGCCCCGACCCCGCCGGAGGAGAGGGTCGACGGTGTCTTGTGCCACACGGTGGCCGACATTGTTTTCTACACGTTTTGGGTAATTTCTCCTTTACAGAATTAAAAATCAATAGTACCTAGTGATTGTACTAATCAGTGTTGTCTTGTTTGATTGCAGACCTTCTACAGGTGTCTTGAGGGAGAGGAGGAGGCCATGGCTAAGGTTCTCGAAGCCGAGTGCAAGCGCCTACTTCAGAGCTTACGGCACGAGGCTCGGGTGCAGGCTATTCGAGACTACTACGCCTTGATTGGTATTAAGAGGTCGAAGACGAAGTGCCGCGGCAAGTTTCTGAGTAAGGATAAGTACATGAAGGTAATTACCTATTCTTAAGGCCTTGTACTTAGCTTCCTTGATTTGATTCGTAGGCGTAGCGCAGAATTTTCTCTTGACTAACTTAGGTGCCCCCGAGATGGTGTGCGGATAGGATGGACTGTTGGGAGGCATTGGTGGATGAGTGGTGCTCTCCCCAATGGCTAGCCGTCCACAACAAGGCCAAGGATAAGCGTGCCAAAATGGTTGGTGTGCCACACCATCAAGGGAGCTGCAACCTATATGAGTTTGGGGATAACTGGGTATGTGGTTTGCTTCATGATTCATGCAATTTCATTCTTCATGCTAGCTTGAGCCCTTAACTAATATTTTGTTCCTATTTTTTAGGCGCGACACAACAAGACGGAGGTGCCAGAGGTGTTCGACCTCTATGCCATGACCCATACGGCAAAGTACAAGAAGGTCAAGGCATTCTCTGAGTCGGGCCTCGATCATCCAGAGAGCTTCACCAACATCTCCTCCCACCACAAGCTCATGAGGTACAGAGACAAGGGGAAGGCGAGGAAAGGGGAGAACTTCAACCCGAGAAAGCAACCTTTTGATCTAGAGCTGGTGATGATATCTGGTGGCGGGAGGCCCCATGGCTCGATAGCTATTGGGGATGGACTAATACGTTGTCCTCGCACTCTCCCGGAGATCAAGAATTGCCAGACGAGCTCCGATCCTGAGATAAGTCCTCGTCCACGGCCAATGGAGCTCGCCATCGAGGCTAGGGCCCAGGAGCTTCTGGCAGAGGCAAACAGGCAGGCGGCGGAGAGGGAGAGGGAAATGGAGGACATGACGGCTAGGCTGTTGGAGGAGGAGAGGAACCGGAATGACACGTCTCACCGGGCCCTATACGAGCTCCTCGTGGTAAGTTTCTCCTGCATATTAGCCAAATCATGCACGTAATGTTTGTTTCATTACTAACTAATATGACTGACTCGTGAAAACAAAATGTGCAGACCATGTGCCAGAACAACGGTCAGAACCCTCCGCTGATGCCCCAGATTGGTATAGTGCTCGCGGTGAGTTTCATTTGAATGGTCATTAGTTACTAGTATTCACATTTGAGTTGCATCATGCTAACGAGACATTGCAAATGATCTTCGGTGCGGCATGCCTCCCGACAAGCATCGACCGATCCTTCTCCGTCTACCACTGGCGCAACCCCGACCGGTCCTTCTCCGTCTGGCACTGGCGCAAACCCGACCGGTCCTTCACCTCCGTGATGATGGTAAGTTTTCCCAAGTGTTTTGCTTAGCTTATTTTCATCGAAAATGACATAATAACCTTACTTAGCTCCAAAATGACATACTTTACCTAGGATAGCCATAAAATGACCTATACTTAGCATTTTTTCTTCCAAAATGACTTGATATGCTTAGTTAGCTAAAAAAAGGCATAACTACCTAGGATAGCTCAATAATGATCTATACTTAGCTTACCTAGTTCATTTATGACATAATTAGCTTACTTAGGTAAAAAATGGCATAATAACCTTGGTTTAGCTTGAAAATGACATATACTTAGCTTATTTTCCTCGAAAATGACATAATAACCTTACTTAGCTCCAAAATGACATACTTTACCTAGGATAGCTATAAACTGACCTATACTTAGCATTTTTTCCTCCTAAATGGCTTGATATGCTTAGTTTGCTAAAAAATGGCATAACTACCTAGGATAGCTCAATAATGATCTATACTTAGCTTACCTAGTTCATTTATAACATAATTAGCTTACTTAGGTAAAAAATGGCATAATAATCTTGGTTTAGCTCCAAACTGTCATATAATTAGTTTATTTTCCTCCAAAATGACAAAATAACCTTACCTAGCTCCAAAATGTCCGATTTTAACTAGGATAGCTCTAAAATGACCTACACTTACCATTTTGTCCTCCAAAATGAATAAATATGCTTAGTTAGCTCTAAAATGGCATAACTATCTAGGTTAGCTCAAAAATGACCTATACTTAGCTTCTTTAGTTCATTTATGACATACTTAGCATACTTAGGTCAAAAATGGCATGATAATCTTGGTTACCTCCAAAATGACATAGACTTAGCTTATTTTCCTCGAAAATGACATAATAACCTTACTAAGCTCCAAAATGACCTATTTACCTATCTTAGCTCTAAAATGACCTACACTTAGCATTTTTACCTAGCTATGCTAAAAAATGGCATTTTTACCTACCTTAGTTAGAAGAAGAAGAAGAAGATAAAGAAGAGGAGAGGAGAAAAAGAAACAGAAGAAAAATTCTTCTTCTTCTTCTTTTTCTTCTTTTTCTTCTAGCTAGTCTTCTTCTTCTTCTTCTAACTTTCTTCTTTCCCAATTTGCAGATTTGCTTTAGATGAGGAAGCTTGCGTTGATGGAGTCTACTCTTCTCCTTGTGCTTCCTTTTTGTTTTGATTTTGTACGATGAACTTTGTTGTTGGATATGTTGTTGGAAACTTGTTGTTGGATATTTGTTGGTATGCTTGTTGAAAGTATTTTCAAAATTTGTATATATATATATATATATCTGTGAAATTCTGTGAAATTGAATGAATTTAAGAAAAAACAGAAAAAACAGGGGCTATACAGGCTCTTTGCCGTCAGCTGGCAGACGGCAAAGAGCTTTGCATCTTTGCCGTCCGTTGGCAGACGGCAAAGACCTTTGCATATTTGCCGTCTACTGGCAGACGGCAAAGACCTTTGCATCTTTGCCGTCTGCTGGCAGACGGCAAAGAATGCCACGTGGCAGCTACCTAGGGGGCATCTGGGCTGGCCTATTTGGGCACTTTGCCATCTGCTGGCAGACGGCAAAGATGTAAAGGTCTTTGCCGTCTGCCAGCAGACAGCAAAGCACGCCGTTAACCCCTTAACGGACCTAAGCTGCCACGTCTACCGTCCATGCCCTTTGCCGTCTGCTGGCAGACAGTAAAGACCTTTGCATCTTTGCCGTTTGCCAGCAGACGGCAAAGTGCCCTTTACCGTAGCTCGTTTAGCCAGACGTGGTGCCGTCTGTTGGCTGACGGCAAAGGCCTTTGCCGTCCGCCAGGCATGCCTTTGCCGTCAGCCATGACAGACGGCAAACTGCCTGATTCCTGTAGTGATTGCCCGGTTATGAATGATCTTGTCATCATTGATATGCCTGAAGGTCCCATTGCATCTATTATACTAGGTAGGCTATTCTTAAGGACCATAAAAGATACCATTAATGTCTTGGAAGGAAATGTGAGATTTGACCTTCCGTCAAAGGATCCATTTGTTAAACATTTCCATAGGAAAAAGAAGATGAAGATGTATGCAGGAGACGGTATCATCATAAATGCCAGAAAGCTACGGGCTAGGCATTCTTGAACCAAAAGAGAAATGACCGTCACTACGGTCGAGCTAACCGACCGAAAACAAACCGCTTCATGGGAGGCAGCCAATGTGAATAAGGTAGTAAAGTAAGTTTGTTTTATTTTTGTTTCATTCATTTCAATAAAGAGTGTTGAAGTTTATTGAAAATTTAATATGTACTGTGCCTATGTTGAAAAGTTTGGAAATTTTGCCTTTTGGACATGTTGGAACTAACCTCTTAGGTATAAAAGAGAAGCCCCAAAGAAAATTTCATTTTTTAGGGCATTCAGTGGCAGAGACGGCGCACGGTATGACCCAGCATGTCATACCGGCAGTTGTTCCAGATGAGGAGAGGCCAGCCAACCTAGTCCAGGATGATCGACGACACAAGGTGCGAGCGCGAGCACTTGTACCCCAGGTCATACCACGGCCAGGCCAGGACAAATCGAAAGTCCAATTTTCCAAGAAGACACATGGTACGAGCCAGGATCTCGTACCACTGGTCGTACCGCCCACGCGCCCAGATCAATAGGGAAGTCAGGACAAACGATGGTGCTTGGTATGAGTGCGAGGGATCGTACCACCGGTCGTAATAGAAGCACAGGCAGAGCAACAGAAGGGTCGATTTTCTGAGACGGTGCATGGTCCGGGCATGAGTGCCTATACCCTCGGTTGTACTAGGTATGCGCCAACCCTATGGCCTATCCAGGACATTAGACGGCGCATGGTATGATTGCGAGCACTCATACCTCTGCTCGTACCACCTGCTATCTTCGCCATATGAGCCCGAGGAAGAGGTAAATCAAATCAAAACTTCTTCCATCCCTTTCTTTTTCCTCCAAACCACTCCAAACCCTTGCCGGATCTCTCTCCCTACTCGTTTTCAGTCCGAATCCTTCTGCATGAATGATCTATGGTATGTTTCTTCTTCAATCCCCAACTTATTTCTGCGAATCCGTGCTCTATGTGCTTAGCATTTCCATGTTTAGGTTTTTACATGTTCTTGATCCAAATTTTTAGATGAGCAGGAATTTGTTGATGTTTCTACAGGAGTTTGATCATTTGTTTCTTGTAGAATCACTTGTGTATCAATCTATTGGACTGAAAAATTATTTTGCATGGATGTTTATGAGGACGTCCGCTCGCATCGCTCGTGGTGAAGCCGCTAGTGCACCTGATAAAGTTGCACGTAGGCAACAAGTTTATTTTCAGGGGGAGAAACCACATCGACCGTGATGCAAGGAAGAAATACCGAGTGCTTCACGAGAGGAAAATGAAGCCATCAAAGTGGGCGCGTCCATCCATGATCGCCATGATTGGCATTGGTAAAGTTTTCAATTTTTTACGCTCTAACGTGGGTTTGCAGCATTTTGTTTTTCAGAACACCAAAACATATCGTCGGTTCACGCTTGATTTTCTTAGTACTTTGTCATACAATGTTGGGATAACTGCCAGAGGAGAAGATGAGCGGATCACTTTCCATCTCATGGGCCAAAATTTTGACTTCTCTCTCACGGAGTGGCGCAACCATTTTTGCTTCCCCAACAACGATGAGCACTACCACTACATCTATGATATGCTCGAAACCCATCCACTTTCATTGTTCAGTCAAATGAGTTAGCAAGGCTATAAGCATAGGGCCAGTTGCATAGAGTATCCTGCTATACGTTATCTCTATTATGTTATCACTAACTCATTGTAGGCATGAGGAGAAGTTTCAACGGTTAATGAAGAGAACATACTGATTCTTGGGAAGGCCATGAACCCCAGCATCGGCTACTCGTACATCTTGGGTGTGATGCTTTTGTTTCACCTTGCACACCAAGCAAATTGTTCACAAGGAGACATTGCTTGCGGCGGAGTGATCACTATTGCGGCCAACTCCCTTGGCCTGAACTTCACCAACCTATACCTGCTCGCCGGTAATCGCCTTGTTAATCCTCGTTTTCTTTTGAGTGCGGGGATGGTTATAGCCCGCCATGGTCACCATTTCATTCAAATTCTTGGAGTGGGACATTTGTTCGCTACTCCCATGCCTAATCGCTTCTCAATAGAGGAGGCAAGATTTCATGATGTTGCTCAGGAAGGAGATGAGGCATTCGATCAAGAGGCGCCCGAACTAGGGGAGGTGAATGAAGAAGAACTAGCCACGGTTGAGGAGGAGGAGCAGCCCTAAGATGATGTACCAGAGGATGTGCCCTGCACCACGTAGGCCGACATCTACAACCTCAAAGGTGTTGGGGAATGTAGCATGCAATTTCAAAAAAATTCTACGCTCATGCAAGATTTATCTAGAAGATTCATAGCAACGAGAGGGGGAGAGTGTATCCACGTACCCTCATAGACCGAAAGCGGAAGCGTTAGCTTAACACGGTTGATGTAGTCGAACGTCTTCGCGATCCAACCCATCAAGCACCGAACGTACGACACCTCCGAATTCTGCACACGTTCACCTCGATGACGTCCCTCGAACTCTTGATCCAGCAAAGTGTCGAGGGAGAGTTTCGTCAGCACAACGGCGTGGTGACGGTGATGGTGATGTGATCCGCGCAGGGCTTCGCCTAAGCACTACGACGTTATGACCGGAGGAGTAAACTGTGGAGGGGGGCACCGCACATGGCTAAGAGAATAACTGTTGTGCTCTAGGGCGCCCCCTGCCTTCGTATATAAAGGTAGCCCCCCCCCCCACTTTTCCTTTCTCCGGAGGGGAAATAGGGAAGGGAGAGGGAAGAGGAGAAGGAAAGGGGCGCGCGTCCCCTTCCCTAGTCCAATTCGGACTCCCTATGGGAGGGGGGCGCGGCCACCCCTTGTGGGCTGCCTCCCCTCTCCCCTAAGGCCCGTGTAGGCCCAATATTTCCTCGGGGGTTCCGGTAACCCCTCGGTACTCCGATAAATATCTGAAACGTCCCGAAACCATTCCGGTGTCCGAATACCTTCGTCCAATATATCAATCTTTACCTCTCGACCATTTCGAGACTCCTCGTCATGTCCGTGATCTCATCCGGGACTCCGAACAATCTTCGGTCACCAAAACACATAACTCATAATACAAATCATCATCGAACATTAAGCATGCAGACCCTACGGGTTCGAGAACTATGTAGACATGACCGAGACATATCTCCGATCAATAAAAAATAGTGGAACTTGGATGCTCATATTGGTTCCTACATATTCTATGAAAATCTTTATCGGTCAAACCAAAATGACAACATACATTATTCTCTTTGTCATCGGTATGTTACTTGCCCGAGATTCGATCGTCGGTATCTTCATACCTAGTTCAATGTCGTTACTAGCAAGTCTCTTTACTCGTTCCGTAATGCATCATCCCGTAACTAACTCATTAGTCACATTGCTTGCAAGGCTTATCATGATGTGCATTACCGAGAGGGCCCAGAGATACCTCTCCGATACTCGGAGTGACAAATCCTAATCTCGATCTATGCCAACCCAACAAACACCTTCGGAGACACCTGTAGAGCATCTTTATAATAACCCAGTTATATTGTGACGTTTGATAGCACACAAGGTATTCCTCTGGTATTCGGGAGTTGCAAAATCTCATAGTCAAAGGAATATGTATAAGTCATGAAGAAAGCAATAGCAATAAAACTTAACGATCATTATGCTAGGCTAATGGATGGGTCATGTCCATCACATCATTCTCCTAATGATGTGATCCCGTTCATCAAATGACAACACATGTCTATGGTTAGGAAACTTAACCATCTTTGATCAACGAGCTAGTCTAGTAGAGGCTTACTAGGGACTTGGTGTTTTGTCTATGTATTCGCACATGTATCAAGTTTCCGGTTAATACAATTCTAGCATGAATAATAAACATTTATCATGATATAAGGAAATATAAATAACAACTTTATTATTGCCTCTAGGGCATATTTCCTTAGTCTCCCACTTGCACTAGAGTCAATAATCTAGTTCACATCGCCATGTAATTAACACCAATAGTTCACATCACCATGTGATTAACACCCATAGTTCACATCGCCATCTGACCAACACCCAAAGGGTTTACTAGAGTCAATAATCTAGTTCACATCGCCATGTGATCAACACCCAAAGAGTATTAAGGTGTGATCATGTTTTGCTTGTGAGAGAGGTTTAGTCAACGGGTCTGCCACATTTCGATCCGTATGTATTTCGCAAATTTCCATGTCTACAATGCTCTGCTTGGAGCTACTCTAGCTAATTGCTCCCACTTTCAATATGTATCCAGATTGAGACTTAATGTCATCCGGATCGGTGTCAAAGCTTGCATCGACGTAACTCTTTACGACGAACTCTTTATCACCTCCATAACCGAGAAATATTTCCTTAGTCCTCTAAGGATAACTTTGACCGCTGTCTAGTGATCCACTTCTGGATTACTATCGTACCCCCTTGCCAAACTCATGGCAAGGTACACAACTGGTTTGTTATACAGCATGGCATACTTTATAGAACCTATGGCTGAGGCATAGGGAATGACTTTCATTCTCTCTATATCTTCTGCCGTGGTCGGGTTTTGAGTCTTACTCAACTTCATACCTTACAACTCAGGCAAGAACTCTTTCTTTAACTGATCCATTTTGAACTCCTTCAAAATCTTATCAAGGTATGTGCTTTGTGGAAGTCCAATTAAGCGTCTTGATCTATCTCTATAGATCTTGATACCCAATATATAAGTAGCTTCACCGCGGTCTTTCATTGAAAAACTTTTATTCAAGTATCCTTTTATGCTATCCAGAAATTCTATATCATTTCCAATCAATAATATGTCATCCACATATAAAATTAGAAACGCTACAGAGCTCCCACTCACTTTCTTGTAAATACAGGCTTCTCCAAAAGTCTGTATAAACCATATGCTTTGATCACTTCATCAAAGCATATATTCCAACTCCGAGATGCTTGCACCAGTCCATAAATGGATCGCTGGAGCTTGCACACTTTGTTAGCACCTTTAGGATCGACAAAACCTTCTGGTTGCATCATATACAACTATTTTTTGAGAAATCCATTAAGGAATGCAGTTTTGACGTCCATTTGCCAGATTTCATAATCATAAAATGCGGCAATTGCTAACATGATTCGGATAGACTTAAGCATCGCTACGGGTGAGAAGATCTCATCGTAGTCAACTCCTTGAACTTGTCGAAAACCTTTCGCAACAAGTAGAGCTTTGTAGATAGTAACATTACCGTCAGTGTCAGTCTTCCTCTTGAAGATCCATTTCTTCTCTATGGCTTGCCGATCATTGGGCAAGTCAACCAAAGTCCATACTTTGTTCTCATACATGGATCCCATCATCGCTTCCTCATAGTTCGTAGGTTCGTCATGGTCTAGTAACATGACTTCCAGAACAGGATTACCGTACCACTCTGGTGCTGAACGTACTCTGGTTGACCTACGAGGTTCGGTAGTAACTTGATCTGAAGTTTCATGATCATCATCATTAACTTCCTCACTAATTGGTGTAGGCATCACTGGAACTAATTTCTGTGATGAACTACTTTCCAATTCGAGAGAAGATACAACTACCTCATCAAGTTCTACTTTCCTCCCACTCACTTCTTTCGAGAGAAACTCCTTCTCTACAAAGGATCCATTCTTAGCAACAAATATCTTGCCTTCGGATCTGTGATAGAAGGTGTAATCAACAGTTTCCTTTGGGTATCCTATGAAGACACACTTCTCCGATTTGGGTTCGAGCTTATCAGGCTGAAGCTTTTTCACATAAGCATCGTAACCCCAAACTTTAAGAAACGACAGCTTAGGTGTCTTGCCAAACCACAGTTCATACGGTGTCGTCTCAATGGATTTAGATGGTGCCCTATTTAACGTGAATGCAGCTATCTCTAATGCATAACCCCAAAACGATAGTGGTAAATCGGTAAGAGACATCATAGATCGCACCATATCTAATAAAGTACGGTTACGACGTTCGGACACACCATTACGCTGTGGTGTTCCAGGTGGCGTGAGTTGCGAAACTATTCCACATTGTTTTAAATGAAGACCAAACTCGTAACTCAAATATTCGCCACCGCGATCAGATCGTCGAAACTTTATTTTCTTGTTACGATGATTTTCCACTTCACTCTGAAATTCTTTGAACTTTTCAAATGTTTCAGACTTGTGTTTCATTAAGTAGATATACCCATATCTGATCAAATCATCTGTGAAGGTTAGAAAATAACGATACCCGCCGCGAGCCTCAACACTCATCGGACCACATACATCGGTTTGTATTATTTCCAATAAGTCTGTAGCCCACTCCATTGTTCCGGAGAACGGAGTCTTAGTCATCTTGCCCATGAGGCATGGTTCGCAAGCATCAAATGATTCATAATCAAGTTATTCCAAAAGTCCATCCGCATGGAGTTTCTTCATGCGCTTTACACCAATATGACCTAAACGGCAGTGCCACAAATGTGACGCCCCCGACTCGATCATGCACTAATCATACACGCAAATGTACATGATCAAGCCTAAGGACTCACAGGAAGATATCACAACACAACTCTAAAACATAAATAAAGTCATACAAGCTTTATATTACAAGCCAGGGGCCTCGAGGGCTCAAATACATAGCTCGATGGCATACAAGCATCAGCGGAAGCATCAGATATTTGAGTACAGATATTAAAAGAGAAACTGAAAGGCCTTTAGAAAGGCGGGGCAAAATAAAACACTACGATCGAAAGGCGCAGGCCTCCTGCCTGGGACCCTCCGAACCTACTCCTGGTCGTCGGCCAACTCCTAGTAGTATCCACCCTGGGGGAAGTAGTAGCGATCGTCGGCGTGGGCTGCTGTATCCGGGGCTCCATCATCTGGTTGCATCAAAAGGATATGGGGGAAAAAGAAAGCAAAGCAACCATGAGTACTCATCCAAATTACTCAGCAAGCAAGGATCTACACTACATATGCAACATTATCAAATGAAGGCTGTATATGTGGACTGGGCTGCAGAAATGCCAGAATAGAGAGAAGGCCTAGTACTATCGAAGACTAGCATCTTCAGCGGTCTTGCAGCAATAGAAGAGAGTAGAACAGTACAAAATAATGTAGCAGTATCATTAAGTCTCAACCTCACCCAGAGATCCTTTCTTGACTCCCTGCGAGAAAGCAATCCCAGAGCCATACAGTCATCAACCTCTTCCTGAGATCCCTTGTCGACTCCCTGCGAGAAGCAATCCCAGAGCCATATATCCAGGGCTCATGTCAAGTTCTAGCTGTATCGATCGGGATACAACTCCGAGTGTCCTTTACCGTAGGACCGGCTATCGATAGGTGTGTTCGTCCCTGCAGGGGTGCACCAACTTACCCAACACGCTCGATTAACTCTGGCCGGACACACTTTCCTGGGTCATGCCCGGCCTCGGCCAAACGACAGACTGCAGCCCTACCTACAACTCAGCAGAGAGGTCCCCGCCGGTCTACATCCTAAGCGCTCAGGGGTCTTGGGCCATCGCCCTGTGCACTCCGGGTCATTGCGAGCAGGGTGAGGCCAGGCACCAGGAGGGCGCCGATCCGTCTCGGCAGGAAGGCTGAACTAGACGTCTGAC
The DNA here is from genome assembly GCA_011799875.1 of Thinopyrum elongatum. Taxonomy (NCBI): domain Eukaryota; kingdom Viridiplantae; phylum Streptophyta; class Magnoliopsida; order Poales; family Poaceae; genus Thinopyrum; species Thinopyrum elongatum. Next base: position 718,219,236 of record CM022303.1, read on the forward strand.
AGAGCTTTCGGCTGATGCTACGATGTAGAACGACCATACTATGCCCACGTGATGGTTAGTGCTATCAGGCCGGAGGCCTGCTCGGATCAATTATCCAAATCGTTAGTGGACGAGGGCTTGCGGTAACGAGCAGAAACTCATAAAAGATGTGACCCCATCGCCCCGTCTCGAGGACTTGCGGCAAGAGCCAAGAATGCCCGGCCACGCCTCGTACTCATCACTCGGGCACCATACTGGCAACCCGTCTTCACAACACTCGCCTCTTAGGCGCACGCGGGTACCCCTCAGGGTCGACCCGCCTATCCAAGTAACAGTGTATGGTCCAAGTATTCGTGTGTCCATAACATCAGGGGAATCCGAGGTATCACCCTCGTTGAATTCCCACTCGATGTAGCCATCAAGGTGAACTCGGAGGAATCTCCCTCGCTGGGTTCACACTTGTGGTGTTGTACGACGGCGTCGTTATCGGAAGCGGTGAAGGAGGAATCACCCTTGATGACCACGACCGAATAGCTTCTCTACAGAGTTAACATCAGAAGTGCTACAAGAGGTTTCACCCTCGGCACTTGATAGTAACGCTGCAGTGTCGTTACAACTAATGGGGGTGATGTGCGGTGCCGGGGCCTGGTCTTCAATCCCGTTGATCGGGTCTTCTGATAATCCAGCGGGGTAGTCGGGACTAGCGGGGTCACTAATAGGTCTCTACCCAGCCTATACTAAGCAGTTTAGGATATGCAGGTAATTATCAACAGCAGGTTACAGTAAACAGGCTATGCATCAGAATAGGTAAAGCAGTAGCAGAAGCAATTCTAATGCAAGCATGAGAGAGAAAGAAGAGGCGATATCGATATGCTCAAAGGGGGGGTGCTTGCCTGGTTGCTCGGCGGCAAGGGCAAGGTCGTCAACGGTGGTGTCGGGCTCCGGAGCTGCGTCGGGGTCTAACGAGAGAGAAGAGGGGGAGGGAAACAATAAATACAAGCAAACAGATGCAACACGATGCATGACATGGCAATACGCAGTGCTAGGTGTAGTCTAACGCAGTACTACACGTATCAGACGGAGCGGGAGAATATCTGACGATATTTCCCGGGTCTTTGGATTAATCGGATAGGCGATCCGGAGAGGGAAGTTCCATGTTCAGCATGCTAGGAGCATGTGACAGATGAAAGGAGGGCATATTCGGATTCGTGGGATTTTTCAGATCAACTTTCATATATAAATTATTTTCATCGGAGTTACGGATTAAAATATATGATTTTCTAAAGTTTTTATTAATTTCAAGAATTTCAAGATTTAATTAAATCAACATTATCCAGAACAGTACAGGGTGACATCATCATGACGTAAAGCTGACATCAGTAGTCAACGGTCGGCTGACCAGGGTCAAATCTGACCAGTGGGTCCAGTGGGACCCACATGTCAGTGACCCAGCTAATTAAACAGGGTTAATTTATACTAACTATTCTAATTAGCAGTTGGGGCTCAGTAGTCAGTGTCTGTTTTGGATTTTAATTAACTAATTATCTATTTATTTAAATTAGTTTAATTAAGTGTGGTCCGCATGTCAGAGACACAGGGGCAGCCACGTCGGCAGTTGACCTGGTCAACAGGTCAACTGGGGCCCAGGGTCAGTGGCACTGGGCGGGGCCCATCCAGGCCAGGTGACTAGCGGCCGGCGACGAGCCGGAGTAGCTCTGCGAGCCAAAACGCGGCGGGGCGCGTCGGGCTCGGCCCGGGTTTCGCGCACAGGGGGTCCCAGGGGCTGCGGTTGCTTGCGTACGACGCGGCTCGATGTCGCGCGTCGAATGGCGGCGGTGTGGCGTGCCGGGGAGGCCAGAGCGGAGCGCCAGGAGCTCGCCGGCGGCGGGGTGGTTCGGGCGTGCGGCGGAGATAGGGCTATGGTGCGAACTTGGGCAAACCAGAGAGCGGGGCGAGGCCTACGTGCATGTGCGAGCAAAACGGGGGCGAGATAATGACCAAAAGGTCGCCGGAACGACGCCGGCAACGAGGTCCGCGGCGGTGGGCTCGGGCTACGGTGGAGCGAGCGCTACGGGCGGCTAGAGGGGGCAGGGGAGGGCGCATTCGGCGCAGGGGCTCACCGGCGTTGCAGAGAAGGCCCGGGGAAGAACGGAGGAGCTCGGGGCGGCGCGAATCGACGGCGGCGTGCGGTGGTGATCCGAGGAGGAAGAAGGCTCGGGGAGGCACTGCGGTGGCCCTCGTCTTCGGTTCGTCGGCGTAGTTGAAGGAGGAGGCGACGACGAGCACGTTGGACACATCGGGGAGGCGAGGCAGAGGCGGTGGCCGGGAGCTTCAACGGGGGCCGATCATGGCGGCGCTCGGGTGGAGTGGGGGAGCGAGAGAGAGAGCGAGCGGAGCGGCTAGGGTTCGTCCGCGGGGTTGTGGACGGCCGTATAAAGGCGTCCGCGGCGCGCGGGTGGCCGTTGTCGATCGGGGACGAAGGGGGGCTGGCGCGCGCGCTTGCGCGTTCGACAGCGAGGGCGAGGAGCAGTGCGAGAGGTGGGGCACGGCGCTGCGCAGGCTGGGCCGGCACTGTGGCCACTTAGGCCCAGTGCTGTGGGCCTTTTCCTTTTTCTCCTTTTCTCTTTCTCTGTTTTTCTTTTCTTTTCTGTTTTGTCTTTTGTTTTTACTCCAAATGACTTTTGGAAAATATGGCACTTGCCCAAATAGTATCAGTGCAATATCCAACCCTGGTATAAAAAGGTTTTGGGGCCAAATCTTTTCAATTGGATTTTATTTAAATAAAAAGGTATTAACCAATTCTGTTTTTCTACTGTTAGAGTCACTTAGTTAATTTATTAGTTGTTGATTATAATTTTAGAATAGTCTCTGGAATATTTTCTATTCATTGAACATTTTAGTTTCTAAGTTTGGACAACTTTTATTTTCACTTTTAGTTTGAATTTCCATTTGAATTTGAATTTGAAAAGAGATTTATTACTAATGATGATTAAGCACTGTTGATCATGATGACATGACATAATCAAGAAGGGTGATTACTGTGGCAAACCACTGGGGGTGTTACAAGTCTCCTCCACTAATAAGAATTCTCATCCCGAGAATTAAGAGGAAGACTGAAAGGAAGCGGGGTATTCTTGGAAGTTCTTCCGAAGAAACGTTCTGAAAATCTCGAACGACTGGAACGTTTTCGATCACCTCAAGCAGAGAAGCGTCCCACGCATTCAAAGTGTTTATTTTGGAGTTATCTGGGAACGGCAATTCACTAGCCCGGATGACTAACGGAGTATGCATTTCCTCATAATGAAGGTCATGCATGAATGCAAATTTTTTTTGGGATGAATGAATGTGATGCTGCTGAATTAAATAAAACAGAAGCAGGTACTGAGTTAATGAGAAGGGTACCCATTTCGGTGGCAGGTTGATCCTGGACTTGTTTAATATCAATGTTGTAAGCGTGTCCACGACCATATGTTTTTTGCTTCTGTGTTGAACCCGAATATGAGCCACCATCACGATAGCGCTTCTGTGAGTACTTATGCTTCATTTGATCGGTCTCAACCAGAATAGCCTTGTTCACAAGAGTAGAAAAGTCGTTGAAGTCTTGAGCAGCAAGTGCAAGCTCGATGTCTGGGTGGAGTCCATTGCAAAACTTCTCTTGTCTACGGGCATCTGTGGCGATGTCTTCTTCAGCATAGCGTGAGAGGTCAAGAAATTCCCGCTGATAAGCTTCGACAGTCTTATTGCCCTGAGTGAGGTTGCGGAACTGGGTTTTCATCCTGTCCATAATTCCTTGAGGAATATATCGGTCACGGAAAGCAGCCTGGAACTCAGGCCAAGTAACGGCTGTTCCAGCAGGCAGCGTATGTTTGTGGGTGTCCCACCATTGAGCAGCGGGACCCTTTAAGAAAAAGGAAGCGAAGGCGACAAAGTTAGCAGGGGAGACGTTTGCAGACTCCATCTTGTGAGTGATATCGCGAATCCAGTCATCAGCATCCAGTGGCTTCTCAGAGTTGCGGAACTGAGTGGGGTTAAGACGCATAAATTCCGGCAGAGTTATTGAAGGAGGGTTCTGGTTCTGGTTGTTCAGATGCGGGAACTGAGCCATAATCCTAGTCATGAACTGGCGGTTGAGCTCGAATTGTTGCATCATAGCTGCCATATAATCTGGCGGTGGTGGGCGTTCAGGGGCATGACCACGACCACGACCACCTGGTCTAACCATCCTGCTAAGTTTAAACAGGGGTAGTTCAGTAAAAGCAGTTGCGGGTGTTTAGCGACAAGCATGATGTAACACGACAATAATTAAGCAGTGTACTAGATACTTTACAGTAGTCAATTAAGACATACAGATCCATACACAGAGTCGGGTACATGCGAATAGCATAATGACGCGAATTTAAAAACTAGACATGATAGGCGGCGCGCAGGCATGCGGTAAGGAAGTACACCCCGAGATATAGCAAAGGCTACATCAACGTCGGGAATATCCACTGAAATGGGGTAGCTGCACATGCGGACGACGAGTGTTCGTCGCGGAAGGATCCTGTGCTCCATGTGCACTCTGATGCAGAACCCGATCTCGAGCTGTAAGAAGAGGTCCACGTGCAGGTGCGTGACCTCCAACAGCAGGCCAATCAATACCAGCATACATCTGATTCTTGCTCGGATAAAGGATATGCTCCAGATGTATCCCGGCACGAACAGCGGGTAGCAACTCCGTCATAGCATCGTAGAGACGTGCTCGAGTGGCAACCAACTCGACAGCAAGTGCCCAAACAGTGCGATCCAAAGCCTGAGTGCACTGAATCAGAACATGTGGGTCGTATCGACGACGCTCGTACGGGACACAGATTGCTGTGTAGTATCCAGTAGTATCTCCAGCAGGGGCATACGGAATGTATCGGAACTCAGAAGCATCCAAGCTATCGCTGAACTCTCCTCGGAGACGTGCGACAACAGAGTAGGCAGCATCATGTACTGCCATCTCAATCGTCATGCTGATACCATGGAAAAGGTGCAGCTCAGTGTCTGAGTCATCGCACTGATCATAGATACGAACATCAGCATGGTACTGCTCCTGGTTGAACTCGTGGTAATCCTCGTAGACCATGTATTCGGGGTACCAGCGGTAGCCCAGCCTGGTCAGGAGCGCGATCAGGACAGCGGGAAAACAAGGGGCACCACGAGCCCAAGTGCGAAGCACAAGCTGCGTCGTAGGGCGTGGTAGAAACAAACGATCCATCTGAAACAAAGGAAATTCAGGGTTGTCAAAAGACAATGAGAAGTATTATACAACTCGAAGGGAAGGGTTAAACAAAACAATGGAAAGGATAATAATTATCAGACTAATCAAATAAATGGTAAGGAATTAAGCACAGATATCCAGCTCTCCGGGTAGACAAGATTTACGAGATCCTAAGTGTCGGCATTTGTAAAATTCATTTAACCCGAATAGAAGAGAGGTCAGAGTCCCAGAGTAAAGGTCGAGGAGTAAAAGATCCTAATGCCACCCAATTGGCGACGTGGGCCCGTAAGCCACACAGCCAAGTTAGTATAACAGTTTTCGAAGTCTAGACTCAACTTCGGCCAAGGAGTTGGAAAGGGGGATTCCTAAAGGCAGTCGGCTCTGATACCAACTTGTGACGCCCCCGGCTCGATCGTGCACTAATCATACACGCAAATGCACACAATCAAGCCTAAGGACTCACGGGAAGATATCACAACACAACTCTAAAACATAAATAAAGTCATACAAGCTTTATATTACAAGCCAGGGGCCTCGAGGGCTCAAATACATAGCTGGATGACATACAAGCGTCAGCGGAAGCATCAGATATCTGAGTACAGATATTAAAAGAGAAACAGAAAGGCCTTTAGAAAGGCGGGGCAAAAGAAAACACTACGATCGAAAGGTGCAGGCCTCCTGCCTGGGACCCTCCGAACCTACTCCTGGTCGTCGGGCAACTCGTAGTAGTATCCACCCTCGGGGTAGTAGTAGCGATCGTCGGCGTGGGCAGCTGTATCCGGGGCTCCGTCATCTGGTTGCATCAAAATGATATGGGGGAAAAAGAAAGCAAAGCAACCGTGAGTACTCATCCAAAGTACTCAGCATGCAAGGATCTACACTACATGTGCAACATTATCAAATGAAGGCTGTATATGTGGACTGGGCTGCAGAAATGCCAGAATAGAGAGAAGGCCTAGTACTGTCGAAGACTAGCATGTTCAGCGGTCTTGCAGCAATAGAAGAGAGTAGAACAGTACAAAATAATGTAGCAATATCATTAAGTCTCAACCTCACCCGGAGATCCTTTCTCGACTCCCTGCGAGAAAGCAATCCCAGAGCCATACAGTCATCAACCTCGTCCTGAGATCCCTTCTCGACTCCCTGCGAGAAGCAATCCCAGAGCCATATATCCAGGTCTCATCTCAAGTTCTAGCTGTATCGATCGGGATACAACTCCGAGTGTCCTTTACCGTAGGACCGGCTATCGATAGGTGTGTTCTTCCCTGCAGTGGTGCACCAACTTACCCAACACGCTCGATTAACTCTGGCCGGACACACTTTCCTGGGTCATGCCCGCCCTCGGCCAAACGATACACCGCAGCCCTACCTACAGCTCAGCAGAGAGGTCCCCGCCGGTCTACATCCTAAGCGCTCAGGGGTCTTGGGCCATCGCCCTGTGCACTCCGGGTCATTGCGAGCAGGGTGAAGCCAGGCACCAGGAGGGCGCCGGTCCGTCCCGGCCGCAAGGCTGAACTAGACGTCTGACAAAGCTTTCGGCTGATGCTACGATGCAGAACGCCCATACTATGCCGACGTGATGGTTAGTGCTATCAGTCCAGAGGCCTGCTCGGATCAAATATCCAAATCGTTAGTGGTATAGGGCTTGCGGTAACGAGCAGAGACTCACAAAAGATGTGACCCCATCGCCCCGTCTCGAGGACTTGCGGCAAGGGCCAAGAATGCCCGGCCACGCCTCGTATTCATCACTCGGGCACCATACCGGTAACCAGTCTTCACAACACTCGCCACTTAGGCGCACGCGGGTACCCCTCAGGGTCGACCCGCCTATCCAACTAACAGTGTAAGGTCCAAGTATCCGTGTGTCCATAACATCAGGGGAATGCGAGGTATCACCCTCGTTAAATTCCCACTCGATGTATCTATCAAGGTGAACTCGGAGGAATCACCCTCGCTGGGTTCACACTTGTGGTGTTGTAAGACGGCGTCGTTATCGGAAGCGGTGAAGGAGAAATCACCCTCGATGACCACGACCGAACAACTTCTCTACAGAGTTAACATCAGAAGTGCTACAAGAGGTTTCACCCTCGGCACTAGATAGTAACGCTGCAGTGTCGTTACAACTAAGGGGGGTGATGTGCGGTGCCGGGGCCTGGTCTTCAATCTCGTTGATCGGGTCTTCTGATAATCCAGCAGGGCAGTTGGGACTAGCGGGGTCACTAATAGGTCTCTACCCAGCCTATACTAAGCAGTTTAGGATATGCAGGTAATTATCAACAACAGGTTACAGTAAACAGGCTATGCATCAGAATAGGTAAAGCAGTAGCAGCAGCAATTCTAATGCAAGCATGAGAGAGAAAGAATAGGCGATATCGATATGCTCAAAGGGGGGGGGGGTGCTTGCCTGGTTGCTCGGCGGCAAGGGCAAGGTCGTCAACGGTGGCGTCGGGCTCCAGAGCTGCGTTGGGGTCTAAGGAGAGAGAAGAGGGGGAGGAAAACAATAAATACAAGCAAACAGATGCAACACGATGCATGACATGGCAATACGCAGTGCTAGGGGTAGTCTAACGCAGTACTACACGTATCAGACGGAGCGGGAGAATATCTGACGATATTTCCCGGGTCTTTGGATTTATCGGATAGGTGATCCGGAGAGGGAAGTTCCATGTTCAGCATGCTAGGAGCATGTGACAGATGAAAGGAGGGCATATTCGGATTCATGGGATTTTTCTAAAAACTTTCATATATAAATTATTTTCATCGGAGTTACGGATTAAAAGATATGATTTTCTAAAGTTTTTATTAATTTCTGGAATTTCTAGATTTAATTAAATCAACATTATCCAGAACAGTACAGGGTGACATCATCATGACGTAAAGCTGACGTCAGCAGTCAACGGTCAGCTGACCAGGGTCAAATTTGAACAGTGGGTCCAGTGGGACCCACATGTCAGTGACCCAGCTAATTAACCAAGGTTAATTTAAACTAACTATTCTAATTAGCAGGTGGGGCCCAGTAGTCAGTGTCTATTTAGGATTTTAATTATCTAATTATCTATTTATTTAAATTAGTTTAATTAAGTGGGGCCCGCATGTCAGAGAAACAGGGGCAGCCACGTCAGCAGTTTACCTGGTCAACAGGTCAACTGTGACCCAGGGTCAGTGGCACTGGGCGGGGCCCATCCAGGACAGGTCAGCAGCGGCCGGCCACGAGTCGGAGTAGCCCCGGCGAGCCAAAACGCGGCGGCGCCTGTCGGGCTCGGCCCGGGTTTCGCGCACAGGGGGTCCCAGGGGCTGCGGTTGCTTGCGTTCGACGGGGCTCGATGTCGCGCGTCGAACGGCGGCGGTGCGGGGTGCTAGGGAGGTCGGAGCGGAGCGCCAGGATCTCGCCGGCGGCGGGGTGGTTCGGGCGTGCGCGGAGACAGGGATACGGTGCGAACTTGGGCAAACCAGAGAGCAGGGCGAGGCCTACATGCATGCGCGAGCAAAATGGGCGCGAGCTAATGACCAAAAGGTCGCCGGAACAACGCCGGCGATGAGGTCTGCGGCGGTGGGCTCGGGCTATGGTGGAGCGAGCACTACGGGCGGCTAGAGGGGGCAGGGGAGGGTGCATTCGGCGCAGGGGCTCACCAGTGTTGCAGAGAAGGCCCAGGGAAGAATGGAGGAGCTCGGGGCGGTGCGAATCGACGGCGGCGTGCGGCGGCGATCCGAGGAGGAAGATGGCTCGGGGAGGCGCTGCGGTGGCCCTCATCTTCGGTTCGTCGGCGTAGTCGAAGGAGGGGGCGACGCCGAGCATGTTGGACACGTCGAGGAGGCAAGGCAGAGGCGGTGGCCGCGAGCTTCAACGGGGGCCGATCATGGCGGCGCTCGGGTGGAGTGGGGGAGCGAGAGAGAGAGCGAGCGTTGCGGCTAGGGTTCGTCCGCGGGGTTGGGGACGGGCGTATAAAGGCGTCCGCGGCGAACGGGTGGCCGTTGTCGATCGGGGACGAAGGGGGGCCGGCGCACGCGCGCTTGCGCATTCTACAGCGAGGGCGAGGAGCAGTGCGAGAGGTGGGGGACGGCGCTGCGCAGGCTGGGCCGGCACTGTGGCCACTTAGGCCCAGTGCTGTGGGCCTTTTCCTTTTTCTCCTTTTCTCTTTCTCTGTTTTTCTTTTCTTTTCTGTTTTGTCTTTTGTTTTTACTCCAAATGACTTTTGTAAAATATGACACTTGCCCATATAATATCAGTGCAATATCCAACACTGGTATAAAAAGGTTTTGGGGCCAAATGTTTTCAAATAGATTTTATTTAAATAAAAAGGTATTAACCAATTCTGTTTTTCTACTGTTAGAGTCACTTAGTTAATTTATTAATTGTTGATTACAATTTTAGAATAGTCTCTGGAATATTTGCTGTTCATTGAACATTTTAGTTTCTTAGTTTGGACAACTTTTATTTTCACTTTTAGTTTGAATTTCCATTTGAATTTGAATTTGGAAAGGGATTTATTACTAATGATGATTAAGCACTGTTGATCATGATGACATGGCATAATCAAGAAGGGTGATTACTGTGGCAAACCACTGGGGGTGTTACAAGTCTCCTCCACTAATAAGAATTCTCGTCCCGAGAATTAAGAGGAAGACTGAAAGGAAGCAGGGTATTCTAGGAAGTTCTTCCGAAGAAACGTTCTGAAAATCTCGAACGACTGGAACGTTTTCGATCCCCTCAAGCAGAGAAGCGTCCCACGCATTCAAAGTGTTTATTTTGGAGTTATCTGGGCATGGTAATTCACTAGCCCGGATGACTAACGGAGTATGCATTTCCTCATAATGAAGGTCATGCATGAACGCAAATTTTTTTGGGATGAATGAATCTGATGCTGCTGAATTATATAAAACAGAAGCAGGTATTGAGTTAACAAGAAGGGCACCCATTTCGGTGGCAGGTTGATCCTGGACTTGTTTAATATCAATGTTGTAAGCGTGTCCACGACCATATGTTTTTCGCTTCTGTGTTGAACCCGAAGATGAGCCAACATCACGATAGCGCTTCTGTGAATCCTTATGCTTCATTTGAGCGGTCTCAACCAGAATAGCCTTGTTCACAAGAGTAGAAAAGTCGTTGAAGTCTTGAGCAGCAAGTGCAAGCTCGATGTCTGGGTGGAGTCCTTTGCAAAACTTCTCTTGTCTACGGGCATCTGTGGCGATGCCTTCTTCAGCATTGCGGGAGAGGTCAAGAAATTCCCGCTGATAAGCTTCGACAGTCTTATTGCCCTGAGTGAGGTTGCGGAACTGGGTTTTCATCCGGTCCATAATTCCTTGAGGAATATATCGGGCACGGAAAGCAGCCTGGAACTCAGGCCAAGTGACGGCTGTTCCAGCAGGCAGCGTACATTTGTGGGTGTCCCACCATTGAGCAGCGGGACCCTTTAAGAAAAAGGAAGCGAAGGCGACAAAGTTGGCAGGGGAGACATTTGCCGACTCCGTCTCGTGAGTGATATCGCGAATGCAGTCCTCAGCATCCAGTGGCTTCTCAGAGTTGCGGAACTGAGTGGGGTTAAGACGCATAAATTCCGGCAGAGTTATTGAAGGAGGGTTCTGGTTCTGGTTGTTCAGATAAGGGAACTGAGCCATAATCCCATTCATGAACTGGCGGTTGAGCTCGAATTGTTGCATCATAGCTGCCATATAATCTGGCGGTGGTGGGCGTTCAGAGGCACGACCACGACCACGACCACCTGGTCTAACCATCCTGCTAAGTTTCAACAGGGGTAGTTCAGTAAAAGCAGTTGCGGTTGTTTAGCGACAAGCATGATGTAACACGGCAATAATTAAGCAGTGTACTAGATACTTAACAATAGTCAATTAAGACATACATATCCATACACAGAGTCGGGTACATGCGAATAGCATAACGATGCAAATTTAAAAACTAGACATGATAGGCGGCGCGCAGGCATGCGGGAAGGAAGTACACCACGAGATATAGCAAATGCTACATCAACGTCGGGAAGATCCACTGAAATGGGGTAGCTGCACATGCGGACGAAGAGTGTTCATCGCGGAAGGATCCTGTGCTCCATGTGCACTCTGATGCAGAACCCGATCTCGAGCTGTAAGAAGAGGTCCACGTGGAGGTGCGTGACCTCCAACAGCAGGCCAATCGATACCAGCATACATCTGAGTCCTGCTCGGATAAAGGATGTGCTCCAGATGTATCTCGGCACGAACAGCGGGTAGCAACTGCGTCATAGCATCGTAGAGACGTGCTCGAGTGGCAACGAACTCGATGGCAAGAGCCCGAACAGTGCGATCCAGAGCCTGAGTGCACTGAATCAGAACGTGCGGGTCGTATCGACGACGCTCGTACGGGGCACAGATGGCTGTGTAGTATCCAGTAGTATCTCCAGCAGGGGCATACGGAATGTATCGGAACTCAGAAGCATCCAAGCTATCGCTGAACTCTCCTCGGAGACGTGCGACAGTAGAGTAGGCGGCATCATGTACTGCCATCTCAATCGTCAGGCCGATACCGTGGAAAAGGTGCAGCTCAGTGTCTGAGTCGTCGCGCTGATCATAGATACAAACATCAGCATGGTACTGCTCCTGGTTGAACTCGCGGTAATCCTCGTAGACCATGTATTCGGGGTACCAGCGGTAGCCCAGCCTGGTCAGGAGCACGATCAGGACAGCGGGAAAACCAGGGGCACCACGAGCCCAAGTGCGAAGCACAAGCTGCGTTGTAGGGCGTGGTGGAAACAAACGATCCATCTGAAATAAAGGAAATTCAGGGTTGACAAAAGACAATGAGAAGTATTATACAACTCGAAGGGAAGGGTTAAACAAAACAATGGAAAGGATAATGATTATCAGACTAATCAAATGAATGGTAAGGAATTAAGCACATATATCCAGCTCTCCGGGTACACGAGATTTACGAGATCCTAAGTGTCGGCGTTAGTAAAATTCATTTAACCCGAATAGAAGAGAGGTCAGAGTCCCAGAGTAAAGGTCGAGGAGTAAAAGATCCTAATGCCACCCAATTGGCGACGTGGGCCCGTAAGCCACACAGCCAAGTTAGTAAAACAGTTTTCGAAGTCTAGACTCAACTTCGGCCAAGGAGTTGGAAAGGGGGATTCCTACAGGCAGTCAGCTCTGATACCAACTTGTGACGCCCCTGGCTCGATCATGCACTAATCATACACGCAAATGCACACGATCAAGCCTACAGACTCACGGGAAGATATCACAACACAACTCTAAAACATAAATAAAGTCATACAAGCTTTATATTACAAGCCAGGGGCCTCGAGGGCTCGGATACATAGCTCGATGGCATACAAGCGTCAGCAGAAGCATCAGATATCTGAGTACAGATATTAAAAGATAAACAGAAAGGCCTTTAGAAAGGCGGGGCAAAAGAAAACACTACGATCGAAAGGCGCAGGCCTCCTGCCTGGGACCCTCCGAACCTACTCCTGGTCGTCGGCCAACTCGTAGTAGTATCCACCCTCGGGGTAGTAGTAGCGATCGTCGGCGTGGGCAGCTGTATCCGGGGCTCCGTCATCAGGTTGCATCAAAAGGATATGGGGGAAAAATAAAGCAAAGCATCCGTGAGTACTCATCCGAAGTACTCAGCAAGCAAGGATCTACACTACATATGCAACATTATCAAATGAAGGCGGTATATGTGGACTGGGCTGCAGAAATGCCAGAATAGAGAGAAGACCTAGTACTATCGAAGACTAGCATCTTCAGCGGCCTTGCAGCAATAGAAGAGAGTAGAACAGTACAAAATAATGTAGCAGTATCATTAAGTCTCAACCTCACCCAGAGATCCTTTCTCGGCTCCCTGCGAGAAAGCAATCCCAGAGCCATACAGTCATCAACCTCGTCCTGAGATTCCTTCTCGACTCCCTGCGAGAAGCAATCCCAGAGCCATATATCCAGGTCTCATATCAAGTTCTAGCTGTATCGATCGGGATACAACTCCGAGTGTCCTTTACCGTAGGACCGGCTATCGATAGGTGTGTTCTTCCCTGCAGGGGTGCACCAACTTACCCAACACGCACGAGTAACTCTGACTGGACACACTTTCCTGGGTCATGCCCGGCCTCGGCCAAACGATACACCGCAGCCCTACCTACAGCTCAGCAGAGAGGTCCCCGCCGGTCTACATCCTAAGCGCTCAGTGGTCTTGGGCCATCGCCCTGTGTACTCCGGGTCGTTGCGAGCAGGGTGAAGCCAGGCACCAGGAGGGCGCCGTTTCGTCCCGGCTGCAAGGCTGAACTAGACGTCTGCCAGAGCTTTCGGCTGATGCTACGACGCAGAACGCCCATACTATGCCCACGTGATGGTTAGTGCTATCAGGCCAGAGGCCTGCTCGGATAAATATGCAAATCGTTATTGGACTAGGGCTTGCGGTAACAAGCAGAGACTCACGAAAGATGTGACCCCATCGCCCCATCTCGAGGACTTGCGGCAAGGGCCAGGAATGCTCGGCCACCCCTCGTATTCATCACTCGGGCACCATACCGGCAACCCGTCTTCACAACACTCGCCACATAGGCGCACGCGGGTACCCCTCAGGGTCGACCCGCCTATCCAAGTAAAAGTGTAAGGTCCAAGTATCCGTGTGTCCATAACATCAGGGGAATCCGAGGTATCACCCTCGTTGAATTCCCACTCGATGTATCCGTCAAGGTGAACTCGGAGGAATCACCCTCGCTGGGTTCACACTTGTGGTGTTATACGACGGCGTCGTTATCGGAAGCGGTGAAGGAGGAATCACCCTCGATGACCACGACCGAACAACTTCTCTACAGATTTAACATCAGAAGTGCTACAAGAGGTTTCACCCTCGGCACTTGATAGTAACGCTGCAGTGTCGTTACAACTAAGGGGGGTGATGTGCGGTGCCGGGGCCTAGTCTTCAATCCCGTTGATCGGGTCTTCTGATAATCTAGCGGGGCAGTCGGGACTAGCGGGGTCACTAATAGGTCTCTACCCAGCCTATACTAAGCAGTTTAGAATATGCAGTTAATTATCAATAGCAGGTTACAGTAAATAGGCTATGCATCAGAATAGGTAAAGTAGTAGCAGTAGCAATTCTAATGCAAGCATGAGAGAGAAAGAATAGGTGTTATCGATATGCTCAAAGGGGGGTGCTTGCCTGGTTGCTCGGCGGAAAGGGCAAGGTCGTCAACGGTGGCGTCGGGCTCCGGAGCTGCATTGGGGTCTAACGAGAGAGAAGAGGGGGAGGAAAACAATAAATACAAGCAAACAGATGCAACACGATGCATGACATGGCAATACGCAGTGCTAGGGGTAGTCTAACGCAGTACTACACGTATCAGACGGAGCAGGAGAATATCTGACGATATTTCCCGGGTCTTTGGATTTATCGGACAGGCGATCCGGAGAGGGAAGTTCCATGTTCAGCGTGCTAGGAGCATGTGACAGATGAAAGGAGGGCATATTCGGATTCGTGGGATTTTTCTGATCAACTTTCATATATAAATTATTTTCATCGGAGTTACAGATTAAAAGGTATGATTTTCTAAAGTTTTTTTTAATTTCTAGAATTTCGAGATTTAATTAAATCAACATTATCCAGAACAGTACAGGGTGACGTCATCTTGACGTAAAGCTGACGTCAGCAGTCAACGGTCGGCTGGCCAGGGTCAAATCTGACCAGTGGGTCCAGTGGGACCCACATGTCAGTGACCCAGCTAATTAACCAGGGTTAATTTAAACAAACTATTCTAATTAGCAGGTGGGCCCCAGTAGTCAGTGTCTGTTTAGGATTTTAATTAACTAGTTATCTATTTATTTAAATTAGTTTAATTGAGTGGGGCCCGCATGTCAGAGACACAGGGGTAGCCACGTCAGCTGTTGACCTGGTCAACGGGTCAACTGGGGCCCAGGGTCATTGGCACTGGGTGGGGCCCATCCAGGCCAGGTCAGCAGCGGCGCGCATCGGGCTCGTCCCGGGTTTCGCGCACAGGGGGTCCCAGGGGCTGCGGTTGCTTGCGTTCGACGCGGCTCGACATCGCGCATCGAACGGCGGCGGTGCGGGGTGCTGGGGAGGCCGGAGCGGAGCGCCAGGAGCTCGCCGGCGGCGGGGTGGTTCGGGCGTGCGGCGGAGACAGGGCTACGGTGCGAACTTGGGCAAACCAGAGAGCGGGGCGAGGCCTACGTGCATGCGCTGGCAAAACGGGCGTGAGCTAATGACCAAAAGGTCGCCGGAATGACGCCGGCGACAAGGTCCACAGCAGTGGGCTCGGGCTACGGTGGAGCGAGCACTACGGGTGGCTAGAGGGGGTAGGGGAGGGCGCATTCGGCGCAGGGGCTCACCGGCGTTGCAGAGAAGGCCCGGGAAAGAACGGAGGAGCTCGGGGCGGTGCGAATCGACGGCGGCGTGCGGTGGCGATCCGAGGAGGAAGAAGGCTCGGGGAGGCACTGCGGTGGCCCTCGTCTTCGGTTCGTCGGCGTAGTCGAAGGAGGGGGCGACGGTGAGCATGTTGGACACGTCGGGGAGGCGAGGCAGAGGCGGTGGCCAAGAGCTTCAACGGGGGCCGATCATGGCGGTGCTCTGGTGGAGTGGGGGAGCGAGAGAGAGAGCGAGCGGAGCGGCTAGGGTTCGTCCGCGGGGTTGGGGACAGGCATATAAAGGCGTCCGCGGCGCGCGGGTGGCCGTTGTCAATCGGGGAGGAAGGGGGGCCGGCGCGCGTGCGCTTGCGCGTTCGACAGCGAGGGCGAGGAGCAGTGCGAGAGGTGGGGGACGGCGCTGCGCAGGCTGGGTCGGCACTGTGGCCACTTAGGCCCAGTGCTGTGGGCCTTTTCCTTTTTCTCCTTTTCTCTTTCTCTGTTTTTCTTTTCTTTTCTGTTTTTTCTTTTGTTTTTACTCCAAATGACTTTTGTAAAATATGGCAATTGCCCATATAATATCAGTGCAATATCCAACCCTGGTATAAAAAGGTTTTGGGGCCAAACGTTTTCAATTGGATTTTATTTAAATAAAAAGGTATTAACCAATTCTGTTTTTCTACTGTTAGAGTCACTTAGTTAATTTATTAATTGTTGATTACAATTTTAGAATAGTCTCTGGAATATTTGCTATTCATTGAACATTTTAGTTTCTATGTTTGGACAACTTTTATTTTCACTTTTAGTTTGAATTTCCATTTGAATTTGAATTTGAAAACGGATTTATAACTAATGATGATTAAGCACTGTTGATCATGATGACATGGCATAATCAAGAAGGGTGATTACTGTGGCAAACCACTGGGGGTGTTACAACAAATATGTTGCACTATCATTATCAACTTTGCATCTTTTGGCATCAATATTATGAATATGTGTATCACCACGATCGAGATTCAATAAACCATTTATATTGAGTGTATGACCATAGAAGGTTTTATTCATGTAAATAGAACAACAATTATTCTCTGACTTAAATGAATAACTATATCGCAATAAACATGATCCAATCATTTTCATGCTCAACGCAAACTCCAAATAACATTTATTTAGGTCCAACACTAATCCCGAAGGTAGAGGGAGTGTACGATGTTGATCTTATCAACCTTGGAATCACTTCCAACACACATCGTCACCTCGTCATTAACTAGTCTCTGTTCATTTTGCAACTCCTGTTTTGAGTTACTGATGTTAGCAACTAAACCAGTATCAAATACCCAGGGGCTATTATGAACACTAATAAAATACACATCAATAACATGTATATCAAATATACCTTTGTTCACTTTGCCATCCTTCTTATCCACCAAGTATTTGGGGCAGTTCCGCTTCCAGTGACCATTTCCTTAGGAGTAGAAGCACTCAGTTTCAGGCTTAGGTCCATCTTTGGGCTTCTTCACGGGAGTGACAACTTGCTTACCATTCTTCTTGAAGTTCCCTTTCTTTCCCTTGCCCTTTTTCTTGAAACTAGTGGTCTTGTCAACCATCAACACTTGATGCTATTTCCTGATTTCTACCTTTGCCGATTTCAGCATCGCGAAGAGCTTGGGAATCGTTTTCGTCATCCCTTGCATATTATAGTTCATCACGAAGTTCCATTAACTTGGTGATAGTGACTAGAGAACTCTGTCAATCACTATCTTATCTGGAAGATTAACTCCCACTTGATTTAAGCAATTGTAGTACTCAGACATTCTGAGCACATGCTCACTGATTGAGCTATTCTCCTCCATCTTGTAGGCAAAGTACTTGTCAGAGGTCTCATACCTCTCGACACGGGCATGAGACTAAAATACCAATTTCATCTCTTGGAACATCTCATATGCTCCGTGGCGTTCAAAACGTTTTTGAAGTCCCGGTTCTAAGCCGTAAAGCATGGCGCACTAAACTATCAAGTAGTCATTATTTCGAGCTTGCCAAACGTTCATAACGTCTGCATCTGCTCCTGCAATAGGTCCGTCACCTAGCGGTGCATCAAGGACATAATTCTTCTGTGCAGCAATGAGGATAATGAGGATAATCCTCAGATCACGGACCCAGTACGCATCATTGCTACTATCATCTTTCAACATAGTTTTCTCTAGGAACATATAAAAAACATAGGGGAGCTACAACTCGAGCTATTCTCTATGACACAATTTGCAAATACTATCAGGACTAAGTTCATGATAAATTAAGTTCAATTAATCAAATTACTTAAGAACTCCCACTTAGATAGACATTCCTCAAGTCATCTAAATGATACGTGATCCAAATCAACTAAACCATGTCCGATCATCACGTGAGATGGAGTAGTCATCAATGGTGAACATCTCTATGTTGATCATATCTATTATATGATTCACGTTCGACCTTTCGGTCTCCAGTGTTCCGAGGCCATATCTGTATATGCTAGGCTCGTCAAGTTTAACCCGAGTATTCCGCATGTGCAAAACTAGCTTCTACCCATTGTATTTGAACGTAGAGCTTATCACACCCGATCATCACGTGGTGTCTCAGCACGAAGAACTTTCACAATGGTGCATACTCGGGGAGAACACTTATACCTTAAAATTTTGTAAGGGATCATCTTATAATGCTACCGCCGTACTGCGCAAAATAAGATGCATAAAAGATAAACATCACATGCAATCAAAATATGTGACATGATATGGCCAACATCATCTTGTGCTCATGATCTCCATCACCGAAGCAACGTCATGATCTCCATCGTCACCGGCTTGACACCTTGATCTCCATCGTAGCGTCGCGGTCGTCTCGCCAACCATTGCTTCTACGACTATTGCTACCACTTAGTGATAAAGTAAAGCAATTACATAGCGTTTGTATTTCATACAATAAGGCGACAACCATATGGCTCCTGCCAGTTGCCGATAACTTTTACAAAACATGATCATCTCATACAACAACTTATATCACATCATGTCTTGACCATAACACATCACAACATGCCCTGCAAAAACAAGTTAGACGTCCTCTACTTTGTTTGTTGCAAGTTTTACGTGGCTGCTACGGGCTTCTAGTAAGAACCATTCTTACCTACGCATAAAAACCACAATGATGTTTCGTCAAGTTTGCTGTTTTAACCTTCAACAAGGACCGGCCGTAGTCAAATTTGATTCAACTAAAGTTGGAGAAACAGACACCCGCCAGCCACCTTTATGCAACAAGTTGTATGTCAGTCGGTGGAACCGGTCTCATGAACGCGGTCATGTAAGGTTGGTCCAGGCCGCTTCATCCAACAATACCGCCGAATCAAAATAAGACGTTGGTGGTAAGCAGTATGTCTATCATCGTCCACAACTTCTTTGTGTTCTACTCATGCATATCATCTACGCATAGACCTGGCTCTGATGCCACTGTTGGGGAACGTAGCATGCAATTTCAAAAAAATTCTACGCTCACGCAAGATCTATCTAGAAGATGCATAGCAACGAGAGGGGGAGAGTGTGTCCACGTACCCTCATAGACAGAAAGCGGAAGAGTTAGCTTAACGCGGTTGATGTAGCCGAACGTCTTCGCGATCCAACCGATCAAGCACCGACCGTACGGCACCTCCAAGTTCTGCACACGTTCAGCTCGATGACGTCCCTCGAACTGTTGATCTAGCAAAGTGTCGAGGGAGGGTTTCGTCAGCACGACGGCATGGTGACGGTGATGGTGATGTGATCCGCGCAGGGCTTGGCCTAAGCACTACGACGCTATGACCGGAGGAGTTAACTGTGGAGGGGGGCACCGCACACGGCTAAGAGAATAACTGTTGTGCTCTAGGGTGCCCCCCTACCTCCGTATATAATGGAGGGGAGGAGGAGGCCGGCGACCAAGGGGGCGCGCCATTGGGGGGAGTCCTACCAGGACTCCACTCCTAGTAGGATTCGCCCCCCCCCCCCCCCCCACTTTTCCTTTCTCCGGAGGGGAAATAGGGAAGGGAGAGGGAAGAGGAGAAGGAAAGGGGGGCGCGCCCCCTCCCCTAGTCCAATTCGGAGGGGGGCACGGCCACCCCTTGTGGGCTGCCTCCCCTCTCCCCTAAGGCCCATGTAGGCCCAATATTTCCCCGGGGGGTTCTGGTAACCCCTCGGTATTTCGATAAATATCTGAAACGTCCCGATACCATTCCGGTGTCCGAATACCTTTCGTCCAATATATCAATCTTTACCTCTCGACCATTTCAAGACTCCTCGTCATGTCCGTGATCTCATCCGGGACTCCGAACAATCTTCGGTCACCAAAACACATAACTCATAATACAAATCGTCATCGAACATTAAGCGTGCGGACCCTACGGGTTCGAGAACTATGTAGACATGACCGAGACATATCTTCGATCAATAACCAACAGCGGAACCTGGATGCTCATATTGGTTCCTACATATTCTACGAAGATCTTTATCGGTCAAACCGTAATGACAACATATGTTATTCCCTTTGTCATCGGTATGTTACTTGCCCGAGATTCGATCATCGGTATCTTCATACCTAGTTCAATCTCATTACTGGCAAGTCTCTTTACTGGCTTATCATGATGTGCGTTACCGAGAGGGCCCAGAGATACCTCTCCGATACTCGGAGTGACAAATCCTAATCTCGATCTATGCCAACCCAACAAACACCTTCGGAGACACCTGTAGAGCATCTTTATAATCACCCAGTTATGTTGTGACGTTTGATAGCACACAAGGTATTCCTCCGGTATTCGGGAGTTGCAAAATCTCATAGTCAAAGGAATATGTATAAGTCATGAAGAAAGCAATAGCAAATGATGTGATCCCGTTCATCAAATGACAACACATGTCTATGGTTAGGAAACTTAACCATCTTTGATCAACGAGCTAGTCTAGTAGAGGCTTACTAGGTACTCGGTGTTTTGTCTATGTATTCACACATGTATCAAGTTTCCTGTTAATACAATTCTAGCATGAATAATAAACATTTATCATGATATAAGGAAATATAAATAACAACTTTATTATTGCCTCTAGGGCATATTTCCTTCAGAAGGCTCCATCAACAAAATGAGCAACCTCGCCAACTCCCTTCGAGACAACACCGCGTACATGGCGAACCACTTCTCCACGTGGAGCCAAGGTTGGGCTCCGAACTACCAGCAGCCGCCACAATGATCTCACCGGTTTGGGCTTGCAAAAGCTTAAGCTTGGGGAAGTTACTTCCACGTCTAAATCAAGATGTGGTGGTATTTATTTGAATAAGATGTAATAAGGTTGTACTTGAGCTTGCTGAGAGCTTCAAACACCCGTGTTGGTTTGTTCCAACACTTTACTTTTTATTTGGTTTTGCTTTTTCTTGCCGTTTGCACCATTGCAAGTTAGCTTTCAAAAACACAAAAAATACAAAAATAGAATAAGGTTTCCATTGCTTTGCTCTTTTCATTTGCCCCAAATTTATGTTTGCATTCTCTCGCTAATATTTTTCCACAGCAGAGTTGATCTACGCTGAGCAACGAGGAACACACCTTAAGAAAGAGAAGCGTGAAGATTCATGAATGTGTAGGTATGTCCTACGACTCCCATCTTTTGAACTTGAGATGCTTAGAATAGTTGTAGTAGTAGTATGTGTTAAGCATTCAAGTGGGAGTTAGTCTTGACAGTTAAAACAACGGTTTTATTCTTGTAGATAAAATAATTTAGTATCCTTTGTTCTGTTTAATCTAAATAATCGAGACTTGCCGTGGGACTAGTTTTTTAAAAGAAAGTGATGATAACAAAGAATAACCATGCATAAGAGAACCAATAGCACTTGTGGATAAAGTTGTCCAGAGGAACCCAGTTGAAAGGTGATCGAGATTATACCAAAATATGTTTTGCGATACATGGTTCTTCAGCTTTTTGCTGGAACCACGGACCTATCTCTATATGTTGCTTTTTGCCACGTAAATGTGATTTCATCACCTTTCTTGATGTTATGCTGAGGACTTCGTTGGCCAATGAACGATCCGCCATAGTTTTAGCTTGGATTTTGGCTACGAGTTTGTTAACACTCGTAGTGGTAACACTGCATCGAATATTATTAGACTTTCTCTAGAGAGTGTGTGTATGTGGAAATTAATGAATACTGATCACAGTGCTTGAAAGAGACAACACTTGGTCCATAGTACTCAAACTTAAGCCACAACAAAGCCCCTCTACTTGCATGTATCATTTCTTTGGCATAATCCATTCACTTGACAATGAAAGTTTCAGCAAGCAATGACTGAAAGAAGTGTTTGCAAGCCTTGATGAGGCGACAGTCGTGGGTGTTACCGAGTTACTCTAGTATCACGTTGGCTTTTACATGCCTTTTACTCCCGTAATATATGTATTCATTGCAAAAGAAAGAAAAGCTCTTAAAAAGTGTTCCCGACAAGCAAGTGTTAGCTAGAAGAAGTAGAATAGAATCTACTTTATTATCTTGTCTAGACTAACAAGAGTTTTGTGTTGATTATCTTTGCTTCACTTCGCTTGCATAATAACCATGCCACCACTATAGCTATACTAAGTTTTCAGGTGAAGAAAGCGGAGGGCTATCTGGCATACCGATCGTAAGTGAAGCAAAACCTTCTCGTTATTTCGGTTTAAACAACTGAGTTCCTTATGGTTGAATTTTGTTTCTTGCTCAAGCACGATCAAGGTTTAAGCTTGGGGAGGTTGATGAGTGATATTTTTGCGCTCATCACACAGTTGTTTCAACCGGATAATCCCAAAATTTCTAAGAAAATCACTCTGATATTGCTACTAATAACTAATGAATGCGAGAGATCATGAAATCCTTTGTTTAATGTGTTTCTACAAGAAAACAGCCTAAAAATGGAAGAATGTCATAACAAGGAAGGAAATAGGAAGTTTGGTGGAAGAGACAAATCAATTGGAGGCGCAGGAAGTGATCCAGAGCGCAAGACAGCACACGGTACCAGCGCACCCGCTCGTACCGCCAGTCGTACCAGCCGCTGTCAACATCAGATCGTCCACCTTACCAACTTCTATAAAGGGGATGATGCCAGAATCTCAACAGGGAGAGCACCATTCATGAAATGGAGAACCAGAACCCATCTTCTAACTGTAGCCGCCGCCATTTCCCATCTCACCTCCATAACCGCCGCCACCATCATCACCTCCGCCATTCTCTCCAAGTTAGTCATACTTGTAATCGGTGTATCGCATCCGGCAACTATTGTAAGACATATTATCAATCAATCATTCCTCTTTATGTCATCTTCAATGAGTTCATCTTGCGATCCGATCGCCATGTGTGAGCAATTCGGTAAAGCAATGGGTTGAGGCAAGGCCTTGCTACCCTATGTATTTGTGCACGGGATCGTTGGAATGACTTTGCATATTTGACGTTATTTGTATGTGTTTGACTGCAACAGAGATGTCTCTTGACCTCTTCTCGTTCTAAGGCCCTGCAGGTAGCCAGAATCCCGTAGATCGATCAAGAAGAAGGTAAGGAGCAATGAGGACGTGGACCGCTATCCCGAACATCAGTGAGAGAAGGGGTTAGTATGGTAGCGGAAAGCAATTCCTTGGCCACGAATGAGGTGTAGTGATTAAACACCCAATGCTTTTTTCTGAATATTTATTCTTAATAACCGAGGTAACCCCGCGTGATAGTAATGGCAATCGGTTGGACAACTGACTCTTGATGCAGGTCGCGCACCGGTTAAGACGTACTTTGGACACATCCCCCACTTCATTACGTCGCAAGCACATCATAGCGGTTGTCTTCCAGAGTTATGTTTATTATTCAGATGAGATCTCACACACAAATATAAGGTTGTGAGAGTAAGACCTCATACCCATGCCTATTTTCATACTAGTGTTTACACCCAAAAAGATTATTAAAGGTCCGATTAAAAAACTGGAATTTAATTCGATAACAATAACTTTTCAGACTCTTTGTCGTAGTGCACATCCTCTCGTGGGTTCAATAACCTACGGTCACTCCTTGGGAAAAAGGCACGGGAACCTTCTGCCATCCAAACCAGATCTCAATGGGCATCAGAAGTGCATGTTTGGTACCGACAAACTCATTTTCTTAAGCTTGGTAGTATCTTCTCATGGTATTGAAGTAGATGAAACTAAAACTGATGCTATTAAATCTTGGCCCCAACCTACCAACTTGAATCAAGTACGTAGTTTTCTTGGCTTGGCTGGATTTTACCATCACTTCATGAAAGATTTTAGTACCATCCCTTCATCTTTGCATGCCTTAAGTACAAAAAATGCATCCTTCATTTGGGGACCTTCACAAGATAATGCCTTCAATGAACTTAAGCAACATTTGACTCATGCACCTTTGCTTGTCTTGCCGAATTTTGATAAAATGTTTGAAACTGAATGCGATGCTAGTAGCACCGGCAAAGGTGGTGTGCTAATGCAAAAGAAGCGACCGGTAACTTATTTTAGTAAGAAACTATCCGGAGCTCAATTGAACTATCTCATCTATGACAAAGAACTATATGCTTTAGTGCGTGTCTTGCAAGTTTGGGATCATTATGTTTGGCCTAAGGAATTTGTTATTCATTCCAATCATGAAACATTTAAGTACTTTAAAGGACAAGCAAAATTGAATAGATGTCATGCTAAATGGTGAATATTTCCCTTATGTGATCATGTACAAAAAGGGTACAGAAAATGTTGTGACGGATGCTCTTTCCCGCAAATGCATGCTACTTACCCAACTTGAACTCAATGTTGTTGGCTTTGATCATATAAAGTATTTGTATGCACATGATACTTTCTTTGCAACTCCTTTTGATAATTGTCAAAATGACACTTGTTGGGAACAATACTACATGAAAGATGGTTATCTAATGCGTGCTAACAAGCTTTGTGTTCCCGAGAGTTCTTTGCGTTTTCTCCTTTTGCAAGAATCACATGGTAGCGGACTCATGGGACACTTCGGACGTGACAAGACGTATGCTACACTCGCCCACAAGTACTTTTGGCGAAGCATGTTTTGCGTTGTTGGACGCTTCGTCAGCCGATGCACTACGTGTCGCAAAGCTAAGTTCAAAGCTCAATCTCATGGTCTTTACATGCCATTACCTATACCATAAGCATCTTGGGAGGATATAAGCATGGATTTCATACTTGGCTTGCCTAGGACTAAAAATGGAAAGGATTTGATATTTGTAGTTGTTGATAGATTCTCTAAGATGGCACATTTTATCCCATGCAACAAGAGCAACGTTGCGTCACACATTGCAAAATTATTTTGTAGGGATATCTTGCGTCTACATGGAGTGCCCAAGACAATCGTCTCCAACCGTGATGTCATGTTCTTGAGCTACTTTTGGAAGACCCTATGCGCCAAGCTTGCAATCAAGCTCTTGTTCTCTTCGGCATATCATCCGCAAACCGATGGCCAAACGGAGGTGGTCAACTGCACGCTATCCACTCTACTTCGCGTACTCATCAAGAAGAACATCAAAAAGTGAGAAGAGTGCTTAACCATCGCCGAGGTCGCCTATAACCATGCAAGACAATCAATGACAAAAAACCTCCCTTCGAAGTGGTGTATGGCTTCAATCCATTATCGCCATTGGACATCCTTCCCCTTCCACTACAAGAGTGTACCAACATGGACGCAAGCGCTCGAGCCACCTTCATGAAGAAGATGCATGAAGACATAAGACTAACCATCAAGCACCAAGTACAAAGGCACGCCTCCAAGATCAACACCAACAAGAAGCCCATGGTGTTCAACCCCGGCGATCTTATGTGGTTACACCTTCAAAAGGATCTTTTTCGGTGGAGCGCAAGTCAAAGCTTCTACCCCGAGCCGATGGCCCCTTCAAGGTGCTCCAAAGGATAAAAAATAATGCCTACAAGATCGACATCCCCCTCGACAAGTACTCCATGAGTGACACTTTCAACGTCACCGACTTAGCCCCGTACCATGGGGATGAAGATTTGGATCCGAGGACAGGCTTTTCCTGCCGCGGGGGGGGGGGGGGTGTGGGTGGGAGGGTGGGGGATTTGCCGTGGGCGGTGCACCCCATGGACAGCACCATTGATCCTACACTTCCAAGTGGACCTTTTACAAGAGCTTGCGCATGTGCCATTGAAACCGAGGATAACTCACTCCTCTTCGAGCTCCATATGCATTTAGATGAGACTTGGCTATTACCTCATAAAGGAACTCTATGTGTCATTAGGTACATTGATGAACGTCATGAAGGATCGAGGAAAGAACGCCAAGTCCATGAAGAGGAGCAAGAAGGATTCACGGAAGATGGTGCCGAGCAGCTCTCTGGACATCCCGTGCCCACGGATCCAGAAACTCCCTGGACACCCCGTGCGCATGGGATCCCGCCAAAGCTTCTGGACACCACGTGCCCATGGGACCTTGTGCGCACATCCACTTTATTCCGTGCGCATGGGCCTGCCTGCGGGCAGTAGGGTGAAATTCCCATTGTACCCCTCCATTTGTCCCCTACCTCCAGCCACCTATATATTTCGTACCTCTCTCACTTTTTAGATAAGCAAAGCATAATAGAATTACTTTAGAGGGCTTTGCTCATCTATCACTCCATTGAAGATCAAGGCCTCTTTTGGAGAAGATCCATCTTGGATTCAAGACCTCCATCTCTCCTAGCATGACGGTGCCAGACCTGGACGGGTCGCTCGCCGCCCAGATCGCCTACAAGGGGAACTCCTTCTTCACGTGCGTCAAGATTATCTTCTTTGTAATTTGTGTTGTGCTTTATCTATTAAGCAGGGCGAAAGCCTATTTCGAGAAGCAGGGAGAAAAAACCAGGAAAACCGGAGAAGCACCGCTCGTAAGATGCGGATCGAAGGGCGGACGAGTAGTTCGGACGTACGACTAAAAACATAACGTTTGCCAAATAGTTCTTACCTTGAACTACTGTTCTGTTATGAAAAATTAACGGAATCCGCCTCTCGTTCGGGAGGTGTATGAAAGAAAACAAGTGGCATTTGGATCAAGCTTTACTCTGAAGCCTTAACGACAAGTGAGGGACGTGGTCGAAGACAAAGACAAGTGGCAAGTTGGAATCTAAACCATTCTTTATGTGATAATTCTTGTTGGAATCCATGTTGCATGTGATGGTTAGGTGGGCAAATTTCAATGTAACTAAGAGTAGGCAGTAGCTAACCTGTAGGTAACTAAGCTACTACTAATCGATGAGGTATAAATAAGCGTGTGCTCCGATCGAGATAGTAGCAGAACAAGAGAGTAGACACTGACACACTATAGCACATACTACACAACACTAAAGGTAAAATTGCTTCTGATGGCAATCCCCTACCCGAGCGGATCTCCTTCGCCGGGGTATGGCTGCGGAGAAGGAGATATCACCTTCCCCAGGTTCCTTGAGCAACGGCGGCAGTACGGCAGATCCGATCTGCCGCAGGTGGCCAAGGTGCTGCTGGCGCCCGCGACATGCGCGCACTGTGGGAAGATCGAGGAACTTTGGCGGGACCAGAACACATACAGCGCCAGCAACGGAAGCACGCCGCAGGATCACGGGATGACGGTGCCGGACCCGGACTCGCTTGCCAAGGAGATCGCCTTCGAGGGGAACTCCCGCTTCACGTGCGTCAAGACGATCTTCGAGGCGACCACCGCCGCGACACACCATGCACTACGCCGCCAGTTCCGGAAACCTCAGGATGCTTTTCCACTTAATTTGTCAGCTCGGGGACTTCTATGGCCATGAGTGGACGGTGCTGGTGGTGAGGAACCTCAACGTTCATGGGGAGACGGCCTTGCACGCTAGAGGCCATCAGGTTGGGGAGCAGGTGCATGGCCGGGATGCTCATGTGGGTGGATCCACACCTGGCGCAGCATCCTAGGGCTGGCACCTCGCCGGCCGCTGTACCTGGCCGTCTCCTTGGGACACAAGCACATCACAGAGATGGTGCACCGTAAAAGTGGCGGCAACCTCTCATACTCCGGCCCACATGGACAGAATGCATTGCATGCCGTGGTTCACCGTCCATACCGTCAGATCCATTCCTCCTACCATAGTTATTTGCAGACATACTACATAGCTACCTAGGCCACACAGTAGAGTAATACTCCCTCCTCCGTCACAAAATGACTCTATTCTATTATACTAGTCAGTAACGCACATGACTACCCTTTTAGTACTTCCTCCTGCACATGTACACTCCACAGCTGCTGTAACCTGTAAACAACAGCCATGGCATCTTCCGCTGTCTTGTTTCCAGGCTTTGTTTGGTTCTCTCTCCTAAGGGATCCAATCAGAAGGAATTCCCTCGCTTCGCTCCTGATAGTCCGTCGAGTTCCCTTTTCCTTTTTTTTTTAGTTTTGCCTCTCCTCCTTTCCTTGTCTCCATTCTGATTGATTCGCTTCTTCGCATACCTCTTTTGCTTCCTTTGCAGCCTACCACTGGCCATCTGCAAGGAAACTGAAAGTGATAGACAAGCCTGCTGGAATTTAGTCTATGTTGGGCTAGCCCAATAGCATTTTCAGAATTACTAATAAATCCTAGAAGCCCACTTAGCCCATTCATGCAAGCCAAGTTTAGTCCCATACTGTTCATCTTGTAGGAGTTAAGACCTCCTTATAAGGAGGTTGTTTCTCCACATGTATGAGGATGAGAACAAAAGAGACATTCACGCGCGCTCCTCCTCCGCCGCCTGCCACGCCTCGCCCCGACGCGCTGCGCCGCGCCGCGGGTTGCTGGAATGAGCCGAGCCGTTGTCTAAATTTTTGTCACGCATGACTGGTATACGAAAGGTCACACGGAAGCTGAAAAGTTTTGCCCCGTTTTGCTTCACCTCCCGTCGCTGCATGTTCGCCTCCTTCTTCTGTGCATATAAAATAGAGGTCGCTCCTCTCCAAAGAGACACATCAGAACATCATCTTCCTCTCGCCACCGAGTTCCAAACTCTGAGCTGCTAGGTTCTTCCCCATCCCGGCTTGCGGCGTGCACCGCTGGTCGGGACAGTACGCCTCCGAAACACCACCACTTCGAGTCCTGTACCGGAGAAGGGTGATAAGGTTTTTGGGGAACGCTCTGCACGACTACTGACTTCTTCATCACGGACGCCACGGCTGCCGACGACCACTTCCCAAACGACGACTTCTTCCCCGACGTCGACAACCCCTTCGACGACATGGCTAGCGACGACGTCTTACGCTTCTCTCTCAGTCCTCTTGGCCTCGTGGTGGTGTTCTAAGTGAGGCGGTGTGGGTGGCGTCAAGACCGCGGTGGCGCATTCTGGTGGGCGGCAAGTTGGCTGGTTGGCTCCGGCCCGGTTGGGCAGTGGGGGGTTGGAGTGCGGGAGAAATCCTTGCGGGTTCTTCTGGCTCCGATGCGGTGTCGCTTGCGGGTGCCGCCTTTCCTTCCTGGAGGGTGTCGGTGGTATCCATTTCCCACTCCCCTCCATGTGCCGTGGGAAACCCTAGGACACGTCTGGGCAGCAGCGTCGTCGGCGTCCCATTCCTTCTTGGAGGTGTTCCTTGGTACGTGGCGGATCGGAACCTTGGACTGTGGTGGGTCGAATCCGGAGGACGCAGCGGTGGCGGGTCATATATCCGCGCTTTGTCGAGCTGCCGTTGTTGGCATTTGTTTCTTCTTCTTTTTTTTCTTTCTCTTTTCTTTTGGGCTTGCTGTGCTACTCGCCGCAGCAATTGCAATGTTATCGGTGTTGGTTGCTTTGTAATACAAAGCGGGGGGAAACCCTTTTTCGGTAAGGAGTGGAATAGGCGGGTCTTCAAGCAAACCTCTGCCCCTGAGATGACAGTTTTTCATCTAATCAAACAAAACTTCTTCCAGCGCAGTTCAAACATTCTTGGCTCTCTGATGTTGAAAACCTACCTGAGCCGGAGCTGGACTAGTTTTATCTTTCTTTTTGTGCGGGACTTTTGTATTTGCATTTTCTCCTGCTTATCTAGCTTTTCGTTTCTGCTTTACCAGTACTTCTGCTGTCTTTTCCTGTTTTGGGGACTGGATCCCCTCGTGTTGCTTTTTTTTTTACCAGTATATATATATCGATGTACAAGCCTTTCCCTAAAAAAAAGGACTAGAAACAATTGGTCAAAAATTTGAAGTACCAGCATACCTATTTTATGGCATGCATTCATCTTATGGAAAAAAAAAATTTAATTGTCGAGCAACCCTCTCATGTTCGAATAGTGAATCGGCCCTTAAATAGACCACTCAACCTCAAGATGGCAAGGCCCATTGCGGCGTTGTCCCATTTGAGTTCAACATGCTCAGACCACTAGATAGCTTACTTACAACAAATAGATGGTATCGCATACGCATACCATCGAGATGATGAGGGAGGGAAGAGGAGGCATCAGTGCGGGAGTGACTCACCTGGGGGACACCGGACAAACTCGAGCCGGATGATGATAAATTCTCATGTCCGGTTCCTTTGGGGGATGGATCCTAAAGAGTTCACCTATCCCAATAACAAAGAAACCAGACTTAAATGATCCTGTATTAAGAGCTAAATTAGCTAAAGGGTCTTAACAAGACCAACCTTGTTCTTTTCACCAGTTAGAGCTTCTCGTTTTGACGTCACAAGTCTGCCTTGTGTGTGACCATTTTAAGAACAAATGAATAGTTATAGACATGACCTTGATTGGTTCATCAACAAGCTGTGCGATGGATGAAGTATATATATATATATACTTTTTTGAAAACGCAAAAAGGGACACAATCAGGTTGATCATCAGTTTTCCATTGGCCACTCTTTTTCTTTTGGACAAGCAAGCAAAAGGATTTTGTCCTGTGTTGTAACATTTGCAACTAAAACTCTGGAACCTCAGCCGATTTGAGCAAATGCTCAACTGGTTATTAATTCAAGCGTGGACATTTGCAAATGTTACAACACAGGACAAAATCATCTTCAGTATTTGAAGGTGCCGCCTCTCCATCATCTTCAGTATTGTGGACACCAGCCAGCCAGCCAGACAACTGTTATAACACAGGGCGGTCGAGGTACTTGTCGATGGTGGTGTCATTCACGTCAGGGTACAGCTTTGTGGCCTCAGGACTCCAAAGGATAGCTCGATGTCGAAGTTGGCCTGGTCGCCCCGGACGAAAACAAAGAGAGGGAAATCCGCTTCGGTATGATTGCATTTCAATAGAGTGGTGAGAGGTGCAGCTGTAGCTCTATGTACAGACCAACATATGTGCGGTGCCTGGGAGGTGCATAATGGTGCATGTCCCCTACCCTTCATCAGCTTCAGGAGATCCGCCTCCGGGATACGCTCAATCTGGAGAGTCCTGCCCGTTTTCCTCTCCCACATCGAGATGAGCTCGTTGTGGGGCACCATATTCACCGGCGACCTCATGTAGAGGATCATGTTGATGACATCGCCGGCCTCCTTGATTGCCATGACAATCCTCGTCCGCTCGGCGAGCTGACTGGCCCCACAGCCGAGATCACGACATCTGCACCCTTGATGGCATTCATGAGGCTCACGTGTTCAAATAAATCTCCCTGGTCATCAGACAGAAAAAAAAATTCCGAATCCACACAGAAAACTGTGAAAACAGAGAGTAGCTAAAAGGCAGACAACAGAAGAAGATATTAATCTTATACCTTGATGAGAGCAACACCACAATCAATTTAGTTCTTGAGGAGCTGCGCCTTGGCTGGATCCGACGGCGCAGCATCCCTGATTAGGACAGAGGTCGGGTGGTCGCAGCGGACACTCGCGGCAACAACGATATGCTTGCCGATGTGACATGTGCCGCCAATTACCAGGACTCTGCTCCTCTCATTGTCCAGCACCATAGCTTCAGTGTGCTCCAACGTCTTGGTTGTGCCTTCAAGTGGTGAGAGGAATTATATGTAAGCTCTACTATTATCTGACATATGATAAAGCTGACAACTTCTACCTACAAAACAATTGATGGACAAGTTTCAAGAACCCTCGCCTTCCCTTTAATTCTTTCCACCTTCCTTTAAGAGCTATTCAGTGTCTGCTCTGCTCATGGACATCACAACAAAACCTCCAACACAAAAGGAACTCATCCACACATCCATGGTCAACTAATTCATCTTAAGAAATATTTTTGGGTCTTATTGAACCTCGGTGACTGTGACATCTTCCAAGAAAATAGTGCATGCTTATTCCTTTTCAATTAAAAGACCGTGCTAACAGATAATGTTTGCAATAAAAATCTCTTCAGTAAATTCTGACCGACATAATTTTCCTCTACAACAGCAAAGATAATATTTATGTAACAGAAAATTGGCATACAACGTGCGAGTTGCTGAGTAAATAGGCAATTTTTTGACTAATTTAATCCATAAATAGATGACTAGCATGGCATTGACAGAATTAATGATATACTGATACTGATCTAAACAAGCACGTACTACGCAAACAGTAGACAGATCTACACATAATGCTAGTACTCCTAATTCGGAAATAATCAGGAGAGGGATAAACGCGTTATACCCTCCAGTAGGCCATGCAGAGGCCGCCGTGGCGGTGGCGGCAGCAGAGGCGTCCTCGACGGCCTTCTTGTCGGCTTCAACTTTCTCGGCGGCGGCATGTTTAGCGTCGGTGGACATGGTGATGATGAGCGCGACGCGGACGTAGAGGAAGTAGACGAACAGCGAGCAGTCGCGTGGTCGCTTCCCAAAAACCTATTCACCCCTCTCCCGTACAGGAACCGGAGGGGCGGGGTTTCGGAGACCTGCTCTCCCGTCGACCGTGTACGCGGTGGACGGGATGGAGTCACCGGCGGGAGCAGCAGCAAAGGAACGACGGTGGGCAGTGCGCGTGAGCAGATGTGATCTGTTTGTGGCGTCTAGGGTTAGGAGACTCCGCACACTTATATAGGCGCAGTCGCGTGGAGAGACGTGGGCTCGACCCATATCCGAGTCCGTGACAGCCCACGATCCGACGTCTCAGATCGTGGCCCAGCTGTGAGAAACTCTCCGTTAGTGACTGGCAAAAATAAGCGCGTAAGCGTGAGTTCGGCTCGGCTCATTCCCGCAACCCGCGGCGCGGCGGAGGAGGAGTGCGCGAGGGCCTCTTCTCTTCTCAAGCTCCAATAGCATATAGAAGAGAAACCCTTATAAGGAGGTCCAACTCCTCTTCCACTTCCAGTGTGGGACTAAACTTCCCACTACACCTAGTGCCAATAAAACCCACATGAGCCCTCAGAGATTTTTCAGAAATTGCTATATGGGCCTAAAGCCCATCTCAAATTTCAGCACGAGTACCATTGCGGCAGAACACAAAATGATGGTTGGACACATCAGCTGTAAGACAACACTGAATCAGATATTGCTCTGTGTTGGTTTTTCAGGCTAAGAGCTAGCACATGGTTCAGTCTGTAACTTACTGAAGTTATTATCATCCGTGGTACAGGTAAGTAGCAGGACAACAATGCTGCGTTAAGAACTTCAGTTAAATATATTCTTTTATGTAATTCTTCTGTCTTTGCACCATCACCTTTATCAGTATACAGCAATAGTATAATTCCAAATGCTAATCTGAAGATCACAAGTCTCATCTATGGCACCAACATGCTCCAATAAATAGATTTAACAGTAGAGCAACCATAATATGAAACAGAGGAATCTCAAGGGACAATAAAATTGTACTACTAATTTCATTGCAACAATAAAACAGGCTTTGTTGTTATTGTTGTTGTTCATTGCAACAATAAAGCTGCTGAGTGAGTCCACCAGAGTGATCTATCAACAGACCACAACAACCATGATAAAGCCTAAAATATGACAGATAGCTAGATCAATCTCACTGTACCAATCTTCAAAAAATTCCTCATGACACAGGCTCCAAAAAATTCATCTAAAGCCTATCTTTCTGGATCACTTGCGCTGCTTCTTCTTGGTATGCTCCACCACCAGCTCTGCATCATCGCCATCTCTGCTCCTCTTCTTCTTCTTCTTCTTGTCGCTCCCCAAATCGGCATCGACGAAATCAACTTCTTCTTTCTTCACCTCGACGAACTCTTGGGTGGCGTGCTTCTGCTTCTTCCTTTCCTTGTCCTCGCTACCAACGAGGGCATGGAGCACACTCTTCTTGTGCTCCGGCTCCTCCTCTGCACCAATCACCTTCTCTTGTTCTTCCTGCTTGATGATGATGTGTTTCTCCTTCTTCTTCCTGGGAACCAAACTGATCCCTTCTTTGGACACCACCGCCATCCCTTGTTGCGAGGAGCCATCTTCATCCTCATGTTGGATTACTACATCTTCCTCCTGCTTGGCACGCTTCTCCTTCTTCCTCTGCTTCCTCTCACTAGCGGTAGCAGGGCTGTGAAGAAGATCTCCGTCCCCCTGCACCTCCACCTTGACCTGGTGCTTGTGGAGGTCGAGGAGGTAGAAGCGGAGGTCGCGGACGGCGTTGGCGGTGGTGAGGAGGTAGGTGGCGGTGTCGGAGGAGGCGAGGTTCTCCCGGCAAGGTGCGGAGAGAGCTGATACGCATGCAAGATGTGCTAGGGTTTGAAAAGGGATCCGAATCCCCCTAACTATTGCCCTGGCCCTCCTTTTATAGTCCAAGGGGTTACCACAGTGGCAAAACAGGCATTACATAGTGATTAGGTAGAAAACAGTGATATCATACCTAACTCTGCCAGTTTAGGACAAAAGCATTAAATGCTCTGTTAGGTGTCATGTGGAGGAGGAGCTCCGGCAAGGTTCCTGCACCGCTCACCCAGCTACCTCCTATTAGCCTGAAACGCCTTCTGGATGGGTGTCATTAAAGGCAAATCTTCTCCCTCGTGCTGCCACGTGCCCGACAAGCCTTACCAACAAGCCTGCACGGTCGACACCTCACTGATTAGCGACTAGCTGCCCGGTGAGGTGGAGCGCTGATGAACTGGCGAAAGCTTGCCGGCGTGGAGCTTGCAGGGTATTCACCTTGCCGGTTCGGCCTTGCCGGCAAGGAATGTCTTCATCTTCAGTACCATCGGATCGCTCGTTGATGCTTCGTCTTGGGCTTCTCTCTAGCAGACCCTACAACTGGGTCTTGAATCTGGGTCTTGGTAGCTCCCGACAAGCCTTGGCCGGCAGGGGAGGCTGCCACCACTAGTAGAAAACAGGGCTTTGGTCCAGGCCAGATAAGAGCATTAGTCCCGGTTCTGCTACGAACCGGGATCAATGGGTGCATCAGACCCGGTTTATGAGGCCAAGACGCCGGCCGGGCCTCGGCAGGACCCCTTTGGTCCCGGTTCAAGACACGAACCGGGACTAAAGGGCCTCGCACCCCTTTAGTCCCGGTTGGTGGCTGGAACTAGTACTATAGGTTGGCCTTTAGTCCCGGGTTTAAACACAAACTGGGGCTAAAGTTTTGCCTATATATATCCAGCCCCCCCCCCCCATCTCCTCTGTTTTTTGGCCGTGGGAGGTTTGTGCTACTCTGTTCTCACCTCCTATGCACATGAGGTGTTCGATGAAATGCCCGAGCCACACTTAAGCTTTCTCCTCTCCATTGTTCAGGAAATCGGTAACTGGTAGCTGCTCGGTTGGCTTGGGAGTAGTGATTAATCGGTGAATCGGCCTGTTAACTGGATTAATCAGCCGACCATTAATCGGTAGATTAAATAGTAATTGCCAACATATATCTTGTTTTTTATGTATTATACCATAGTCTCATGCTCTCAATTGTGTAATATAGCAAAAAATGGTACTGTTGGGTTGAACCCAAGATATTGAGGAGCGAAAGGTGGATTGGAGGGGATACAGGGAAAAATTTTGGGCTTTGTTTGCCCACAAGTTAATGTGTCAGCAGAGATTAATCGGCCTAGCAACCGATTAATCGGTCTAACGGGTAAATTAATTGGCCTGACAAGTTAACATGATGAATAGGTGTTATTCGATTCGGTCACCCTATGAGTAGTGATTAACTGGCCCGTTAACTGATTAATCGGACGAATTCTTGAACAGTGCTCCTCTCCAAGCTCGACCTCCAAGCTACATTTTCCCCAAGATCTGTCTAGGTTTGGTGGTGCACCAACTACACAAGTGTTCTAAAAGGTTAGCAACTTCATCGTTTCATCTCTCACTGCTAGTTTAGCTCATTTCAAATGCTATAGAAGTAGAGTGGTTTGTGGGTTTTAGTGGAGGAGTGTATGTGGGAGTTATTTTGATTTAGATGCACAATTTGAGCTGAAATTAACTTCTTAGAGTCTGCACATGTGTAGGGTGCCGTCCCCGTCCTCACCGCCGTCGATCGCCCGCGCCGATCTCGTCGCCGGCACCACCGTGGTGAGCCTCTTGTTCTTATCTTATTTTTAAAAGCAAAAAATTCTTACTTGTATGATTTAGATAGATACTTGTATAATTTTCTTACTTTTATTATTGTTTGTTATTATATAGTGCAATGACTTTGGTATCCGCCCCCGTCGGCCCTCGTCCTGTCTATGATTCGGATGTGGTATCTTATCTTTGATTACTATTTGTTTCATTTAGTGTTT
Organism: Thinopyrum elongatum; assembly: GCA_011799875.1. Lineage (NCBI taxonomy): Eukaryota > Viridiplantae > Streptophyta > Magnoliopsida > Poales > Poaceae > Thinopyrum > Thinopyrum elongatum. The sequence continues at coordinate 718,255,331 of CM022303.1, forward strand.
ATGACAATTATGCTGACCAACGTGACATAGATGATTTTATCTAGGAGGTATGCGAACCGGAAATTCCAACCGACCCTATTGTCGAGAGGTTAAATTTAGTTGAAAAAGAAAACAATTACTTTAAGAAAAAATTGAAAACAATTGAGGAGGAGAAGATGGAATTGGAGTTGCATGTTGCCGATGTCGTCGATGATCACAAGATCCAGATGGATGCAATGAGCTTGAAGATTAGAAAGATTAGAAAATATGCCATTGATAATGAGGCTTTGTATCATTATGTTGTTGGATCAATTGTTACCTTAGTTGCGATTATGATCGCATTTGTTGTTGCATTTAAATGTTTTACATAGTTGTATGTTAGTTTCAATGTATGTTTTAATTAGATGCTCTAGAGAGCTATATGTTGTTCTATGAGAACTATGTATGAACTTTATGTATTTATTTTTTCAGTAATAACATTTGATCACTACAGTACTTTGGTTTTAATGTGATGATGAATTTGTATTAATTTGGTCACTTCTCTATTCATGATGTTCTGTAATGGTTTTTGATACACTTAATTATATAATGCACGCAGATGAACCGGCAATGGATGTACGGTGACCGACGGACCTCCGAGTACATTGATGGCATGCATAATTTTCTCGAAGTGGCTGAGACAAACAAGTAGAATGGTTTTATGTATTGTCCATGTACTGTCTGTGGGAATACGAAGGATTACTCTGACTCGAAAACCCTTCACTTGCACCTGCTTGAGAAGGGTTTCATGCCACACTATAATGTTTGGACCAAGCACGGAGAAAGAGGTGTTATGATGGAAGACAACGAAGAAGAAGAGGATGATGACAACTATCCCCCTAAATACGGTGATACTGCAACGGGGGAAGCTGAAGATCAAGAGGCATTAGACGATGTGCCCGATGATGATCTTCACCTGGTCATTGTTGATGCAAAGAGACAATGCCAAAGTGAAAGGGAGAAGTTGAAGTTCGAGCGCATGTTAGAGGATCACAAAAAAGGGTTGTAACCAAATTGCGAAGATGACAACACAAAGCTCGGTACCACACTGGAATTGCTGCAATGGAAGGCAGACAATGGTGTATCTGACAAGCGATTTGGAACACTACTGAAAATAATGAAGAAGAAGCTTCCAAAGGATAACGAATTGCCCGACAGTACGTACGAAGCAAAGAAGGTTCTCTGCCCTCTAGGATTGGAGGTGCAGAAGATATATGCATGCCCTAATGACTGCATCCTCTACCGCGGTGAGTACGAGGATTTCAACGCATGCCAGGTATGCGGTGCATTGCGGTATAAGATCAGACGAGATGACCCTGGTGATGTTGAGGGCGAGCGCCCCAGGAAGAGGGTTCCTGCCAAGGTGATGTGGTATGCTTCTATAATACCATGGCTGCAACGTCTGTTCAGAAACAAAGAGCATGACAAGTTGATGTGATGGCACAAAGAAGACAGTAAGGAAGACGGGAAGTTGAGAGCACCCGCTGACGGGTCGTAGTGGAGAAAAATTGAGAGAAGGTGGGGGGACTTTGCAGGTGACGCAAGGAACGTATGGTTTGGTTTAAGTGCAGATGGCATTAATCCTTTTGGGGAGCAGAGCAGCAATCATAGCACCTGGCACGTGACTCTATGTATCTATAACCTTCCTCCTTGGTTGTGCATGAAGTGGAAGTTCATTATGATGCCAGTGCTCAACCAAGGCCCTAAGCAACCCGGCAACGACATTGATGTGTATGTAAGGCCATTAGTTGAAGAACTTTTACAGCTGTGGAATGGAAAAGGTGTACCTGTGTGGGATGAGCACAAACAGGAGGAATTTGACCTACATGCGTTGCTGTTTGTAACCATCAATGATTGGCCTGCTCTTAGTAACCTTTCAGGACAGACAAACAAGGGATACCACGCATGCACGCACTGTTTAGGTGATACCAAAAGTATATATTTGGACAAATGCAGGAAGAATGTGTACCTGGGACATCGTCGGTTTCTTTCAACCAACAATCTCTTAAGAAAGAAAGGAAAGCATTTCAAAGGTGAGGCAGATCACCGGAAGAAGCCCACCCTCTAAACTGGTGATACCATACTTGATATGGTCAAGGATTTACAAGTAATCTATGGAAAGGGTCCTGGCGGAAAATCTGTTCCGAATGACGCTGAGGGACGCGCACCCATGTGGAAGAAGAAATCTATATTTTGGGACCTACCCTATTGGAAAGACCTAGAGGTCCGCTCTGCAATCGACGTGATGCACGTGACGAAGAATCTTTGCGTAATCCTTCTAGGCTTCTTGGGCGTGTATGGGAAGACAAAAGATACACCGGAGGCACGGGAGGACCAGCAACGTGTGCATGAAAAAGACGGCATGCATCCAAAGCAGTATGAAGGTCCTGCCAGCTACGCTCTTACCAAAGAAGAGAAGGAAATCTTCTTTGAATGCCTGCTCAGTACGAAGGTCCTGTCTGGCTTCTCGTTGAATATAAAGGGAATAATAAATATGGCAGAGAAAAAGTTCCAGGACCTAAAGTCTCATGACTGCCACGTGATTATGACGTGACTGCTTCCGGTTGCATTGAGGGGGCTTCTACCGGAAAATGTTCGATTAGCCATTGTGAAGCTATGTGCATTCCTCAATGCAATCTCGCAGAAGGTAATCGGTCCAGAAATCCTACCAAGGTTAAAGAATGATTAGGTGCAATGTATTGTCAATTTCGAGCTGGTGTTCACACCATCCTTCTTCAATATCATGATGCACGTCCTAGTTCATCTAGTTGACGAGATTGCCATTCTGGGTCCTGTATTTCTACACAATATGTTCCCCTTTGAGAGGTTCACGGGAGTCTTAAAGAAATATGTTCGTAACCATGCTAGGCCAGAAGGAAGCAACTCCATGGGCCATCAAACAGAGGAGGTCGTTGGGTTTTGTGTTGACTTTATTCCTGACCTTAAGCCGATTGGTCTCCCTCAATCGCGGTATGAGGGGAGACTGACTGGAAAAGGAACGCTAGGAGCGGATTCAATAATATGTAGGGACGGGCATTCTTGGGCTCAAGCACACTACACAGTTCTACACAATTCTACCTTGGTGACCCCATATGTCAATGAACACAAGAATTTTCTGCACTCCAAACAGCCGGAGCAGTCTGACGACTGGATTACAGGTGAACCCATCAGGAATTTCGGCAGTTGGTTGCAAACACATCTCATGAGTAACAACATTGTTGGAGATGAGTTGTACTCGTTGGCCAGGGGACCATCTTAGACTGTATTGACTTACCAAGGGTACACAGACGAACCATTCGTCCTAGCCAATGATGTGGCACAGGTTTTCTATGTGAAGGACATGTCTACCAAACAGAGAAAAAGAAAAGATGAGGAAGCGAATACATCATACGATGAGCCAAAGCACCACATAGTTCTTTCAGGGAAAAGAGACATCGTGGGAGTGGAGGGCAAGACAAACATGTCTGAAGATTATGAAAAGTTTCATGAAATTCCTCCCTTCAAAGTCAAGGCTGACCCAAACATCATGTCAAACGATGAAGATTATCCATGGTTATGGCGCAATAATCAAGGGACACACGCGAAGAAAAAGTGAAGATAACCGAATATTTTGCACCCTTGATTCTGGGTTGAAAGCCATAGTTATGCTCCACAACTATTCTGATGATGGCTTCGATCAAGAAGATCACTCCAGTTACATGTCAAAAAATGAAATCCCTTTGTAATAGATGAGTTTTCATCCGAAACCCAGATACTTCGAAAGAGATTGTCTAGTTTGTACACGAAGTGCATCCAGTTTTTTCCGTAACCCTCTAAACTTTTTAGCACATGCTATGTGGGTGAAATTATGATACCATGCCAAGTTTCAACCTTTTCAGAGTTCATTTGTCGTGATTTTTAATTTCAGGGTCATTTAGCTCAAACAAATCATTAAATGCATGAAAAATAGCAAATGAAGTCAGAAAAGGGTTGAAAATTGATGATGTGGCTTTGAATGGTGCATATTAGGTTAACAGAAAAGAAAATACTATACTAATAACTTAGCATAAAAGAAAAATACTAAACTAATAACTTAACAAAAAATAAAAATATAACATTATTAGGTTAACAGAAAATACTAAACTAAAACCGAGCTTTAGTCCCGGTTGGCCAACCGGGACTAAAGGCCTACCGCAGATTTTCACACCCGTATTTAGTCCCACCTCTGCAAGTGACGACCTAGCCGACCACCTTAAATATTCGGGTCGTCCAGAAGGGATAAGCTTCTGACATCATTGCATCCTTTGTTAAGGATATGGACTCTTACTACGAATCTTAAATCTTCTTAAGATTCGTAGTAAGGGTCTATCTCCTTAACATAGAACAATGGTGTCGGCTTTTTTGAATCACTATGTGTCTATGCATAAAAATAAATTAGGTTAACAAAATTATCAACTAAAATTATATAAAATTTATGCAACTAAAATTATTAAAGTATTTTTTGTTAAAAAAATTAATAGCAAAAAGATTTTTCATAAAGTATTTTTTGTTAAAAACTTTAATAGCAAACTAAAAAGCTTTTATAAAACTCTAATAGCAAAAAGAATCAACTAAAAATAATCAATTAAAATATTTTGTTATGATCAACTAAAACAAAACAATAATATTCTTCAATAGCAAAAAGAATCAACTATATAAACCTCTTGTTCTGATCAAAATAATATTAACTTAAAATTATATAAAATTTATGCAACTAAAATTATCAAAGTATTTTTTTATTAAAAATTTTAATAGCAAAAAGAATTTTCATAAAGTATTTTTTTGTTAAAAACTTTAATAGCAAACTAAAATAACATAAAAAATAAAAAAAATACCGCCTACTAGGCCACCACGGCCTGCATACGACTAGAAACCCGTCTATACATGGGCCAGGATGTAGGCCCGCGGGGCAAGTAGGCCCAACAGGCGAGAGAGGAACATTAGGCCTGTAAAGCCTGCATTAGAGAGGAGCTCGAGAGGGCAGCCACAGCAGGGCTTATAAACCACTGTGAGCGCCTCTCGCCAAGCGAGGTGGGACTAAACTTCCACCGTGTGGCAGGACAAGACCTTTGGTCCCGGTTGGAGCCACCAACCGGGACCAAAGGTTGGGGTATATAAGCACGCACTTAGAAAATTTCCCCAAACTCTCCCATTCTCCCCCAACGCCAACGCCCTGCCCCGACGCCGCCAGGCTGCTCCGCCCGCTCCTCGTCGCTGCCCCGACGCCGTACCCCGCTCCCCTCGCCGCGCCCTGCCCCGATGTCGCCGTCGTCGCGCCTGTGCCCCGACGCTGGCCGTCCCCCGCGCGCTCCCCTCGTCGCTTGCCGGCCCTCCGGCTCCATCGCTCGCCACCCCAAGTGAGCTCCTCCACTACATGCTCTGCTTGCTGCCGCCGCCGCTGCATTGCTGTTTTTTTTTTCATAGAATTTTTTTTCTTTAGAGTTTAGTATGGAGCAGTGTGTTGTCATCTCATTGCCTTAGGTACTAATGTGGTCAAGTGGTCAGTGGCAGTAGTTAAGAGGGAGTTTGCGATGTTGCTAATGTGGTCATGGTTTTTAGTTGAAAGTTGTCGAATTTGGTCGTGGATGTGGTGTTTGATTATACCCTGTTGATCATATGATGTGGTGTTCGATGGTGCTTCAAAACTTCTTTAGTGATGCCACAAACATATATTAAGAATGCTAAATTTTTGCTTAGTTATACTCTACTATAACATATATATACTCTACTCTGCTCAAGATCGATGAAATTTACCAAGGTTAATTATATGGAGAGAGGGAGTAACAACTCATATATTCAAAATAAGTACAAAGAGAATGTTAGGTTTTTAGAATATCCAATACCTGAAGGAATTTTTTTCCTCCTGGTCCGCTCGCCCGACCAACTCTAGAGGCCACCAAACCCTAGAAGAAAGAGCATTGTCGATCTCCTACCCCCTCCCACCCCTACCCGTTTGTCGAAGGTGGCGGGTGGGGTCTTATATAACGCTACAACAATAATATCATATAGCACTGTTGTTATGTATAATACTATTGATGTCTAATTCACCGGTCTTACCTCAGTGAACCGAAGGGACTTTATTTATTTGGTAGGCGGCATAGGTCAATGGGGGAGAATGGATAGTTTGATCTCCTGCATAGCGATTGTTCGTAACTCTCTCGGGAATTCAAATTGAAGAACAAAATTTTTGCAAAGTATCCTCTCCCAAAAGTATCCTTTGTTTTCTACCACCCTAAACCCTATATTGGATAATTGATCTTCGTATAAATGAGGCATAAAAGTTTAGCAATCACTTAGAAATTTTCATGTTGTTCATTGACTTCGACATGAGGGGGAGGGGGGTCATTAAAACATAACCCTGATAATTTTGGTATAACTTCGACATGAGGGGGGAGGAGTCCTCGACGATCGTCTGAAACTGACTGTTATAAAACTTGTCAACTTTGCATGATGTTTGCGACTAATCCATTACTCATATATGCATATGATTCCTTGTTGTGACTAGGTCTATGTTTGCCACTAATCCATCTCTCATGGTTGTATATTGCCATGTTGTAATATTTGCAGAAACTATGGACAGAGACTTAGAAAAAGAAGGGTTGTTGGGGGATATAATCTGCAACGGAGGTGATATCACCTTGTCGTTTCTCAATGACGCTGATGGTGAGGAAGGAGATCATGATGGCTCCGGTGATCCAATAATGGAGGAGGAAGGAGATCGTGACGGCTCCGGTGATCGAGTGGAGGAGGAAGGAGATCATGACGGCTCCGGTGATCCAACAAAGAAGGGAGCCTTAACTGTTTCAAAGTCCGGCGAGGTATATATATAAATTCAGCCTCTGCTAACTAGATGCATTAATTGTTTTGTATGTACATATATTGACACTTCTTTCTTCTTTTAGCCCTTCGGATTGAGCCAAACTTCGGTAAGGAGACGAGGCCCGAAGAAAAGGTTGGGCCAGGATGAAAGGTTCATGATCGATGAAATCGCTTCAGATGGCCAACTGATTGCTCCCAAGCGGACCAAGGACACATTTGTACATCAGTGCGGAGTTGTTGTTAGGGACAGCGTCCCGATCAGCATCCAAGAATGGAATAAGAAGAAGAACCCTGAAGTTTCTTATGTCCAAGATAGACTGAAAGATGATCTTTGGAACTCGCTGATGACAAATTTCAGCCTACCGCCAGAGGAGGATCCGAATAACCCAGTTATACAGCGAAAGGTCAAGCCGTTTGCTCTTAAGAAGATGGTAGAACTATTCAAGAACTGGAAGAAAGATTTGAAGAAAAAGTTTGTCAACAAAGACGAGACTCCAGAATTCACCGGTTAATATGAGAAGATAAGAGATCACTAGCCCGCATTTGTGGCCTACAAGAAATAGGAGAAGGCTATGCAAAGGTCACTGACAAACAAGCAAAATGCTGCAAAGAAGCAGTATCACCATGTTACGGGGTTAGGTAGATACAGCAAAGCCCGGCCTACGTGGGACAAAGCTGAGCAAGACCTGCTTGCTAAAGGGGTCCAACCAGCGACATTGCACTGGCCAGATCGGTCAAGGATTTGGTTCTTCGGTGTTGGGGGAACTTTGGACGCAGAATCAGGGAAGTGTGTTTGGACGAAAGCTCAACTTGCAATACCCGTCACAAAGCTTGAGGCAGCAATCAAGGCAGTGCAGGAAGGGAGGTTCCATCCCGACAGAGAGAAGGACGAGCTGACAGAGGCCCTCGGGAATCCTAAACAACCTGGACAAACACGAGGCACATCAGGCTATGTTCCATGGGTGCATGGGTTTCCCGACAGCGGTGGTTATAGAAGCCGAGAGAGAAAGAAGAAAGAGGAAGCAAGCGAAATGCAGAAGATCAATGCAAGATTAGCGAAGCTAGAGGAACTTGAGAGCCAGCGAGCTACCGGCCATCCATCTCAGTTGCACGAAGATCCTTCATTCGACGCTGCCCTGAAGCTACCCCACCATCTCAGCGGAGAAGCAGCGTGGCTTCCACGGAGCTCGTTCAGCCTGATATCACGGCTCCTCGCTACCCCGTGGATAGTATCACGCAGAATGAACATTGTGTGCTAAAGGCGAAATGCCATAACCTGACCTTGAAGGCGGCGGTTTGGCTATGTCTTACCTCCTCGAGCTGAGGGAACTTTCCAGTGATGTCCGATTCCACATGACTTTGCTATTGTCGGGGTGGATGAAATAATGAAGGGATTTGAGGGGCAGGAGCTTGAGTAACCTACAGGTGAAGGGGAGATTCTTCTGGAAAATGCCTTAAGGAGTACCTGTCTATGGAGAAAGGAGAACATCAAGCTTCCAAACTGGACGCCGCCACAGCAGACTTAGCCGGATCCTCAGCAGACTCCTCCTCATAGTCCAGTTGTGCTATCTCCGCTGCCTGAGTCGTCACCGGCGCGTCATCCGTCTCCGCCGCCTCAGCGGACTCTAAAGGAGGAGGCCCCTCAGCAGAATCCTCCTTCGCCTCAGCTGTCTCCAGCGCGTCAGCCGTCTCCGCCGCCGTAGCTGTCTCCGACGCGTCAGCGGTCTCTGCCGCCTCAGCGGGCTCCGGCGCGTCAGCGGACTCCGCCGCCACAGCAACAGCGGAAGAGAGGCGCCGTCGCTCCGGCGGCTAGCAGTACAACAGGCAAGAAATTCAAAGCTGGTCCAAGCCTCGGGGCTCCTCCAAAGTTACCATATGAGAGGACTGAGGAGGAAAACCGGGACATCGTGGCTGCCGAATCGCAGGCCCATTTTGAACGGAAACGTCCACCTCCGAAGGAAACAATAGATCCGGTGAAAGAGAAGCGCTCTCTAGATGCCCTTAAGCGACCAGCACCGGCTCCGCCGCAATCACACTATGATCGCTGTATTGAAAAGACATGATAAAGCGCGGTGGTCGGGAAGTACTACCAGTGCTGCAAGACGAAGTGGGAAAACAATTCCCAGCTCGGCGAATAGGAGAAGCAATCGTGCCCCCCGCTCAAGGTGTCTAACGATATCGCTAATCATCCGGGGCTAGCGCCCGGTACCACACTTGCTGATTACGTGGGCGATTATGTACAGTTTGAAATGGCTGAGGTAGTAAAGGTCTTTAGATACGAGCACGGGAAGCCTCTCGTCAAACCTGATCAGCTCCCGCATCTACCAATGATGATGCGAAGATTGCAAGACTGGTACTTGGAAACTTGCAGGAAGGATGGGACCGACAGTATTATGCTAGGAATTAAAGATGAGCACGACTTCATTGGAGTCGACGTGATGCCTATTGAATTTGTGGAATTATTTCAGTTATTCAATCAAGAGGCCGTCGACAAACAACTCATGATTTGCTACTGTCTCTAAGTATTATTTTTGTAATTAAGTCTCTAGCTCAGCTCGTTCATTGCATGTATATATAATTATCCTCACTAAATTATGCAGATTGAAGATCGTCGAATGCAAAGGACAAATCTATGACATTGGGTTCATTAGCCCAAATACCGTAAATGAATGGGCGGTACAAAATAGAGACATAGATACTGAGGATAACTTGCTAAAAGCGTTCTTCGACATCAAAACAAAAGGGAAATACTCTTTCCTTACAACTTCCAGTGAGTGTTACTGTCTTGTGCATATTCGGTTTCACTTACGCGAGGTTAAGTGCTGTAATTGATGAGTTATGCGTGCGCAGATTCCAATTTATTCTGCTATCCATTAAGATTGACGGGGCAGTAGTAACTGTCTTAGACTCGAGACGTAAAGAGCAAAAGGAGTGGGCGGACGTGAGTGAAATGCTCCAGAGGTAAGTTCAATCATTATCGCACCATATCGGCAACTTTCGTTCATTTCCTGATATCAAGTAATCATTTTCTTTGCCGGGCAGGGTTTGGAAAAAGTTCACCGGAATGGTCCTGGGTCTGAAGAAGGAGCTGCGATTTACACACCCCAAAGTAAGTAGTACTAGCTAGTTCCGTGCATCTCTCATTGATTCTAGTTTCATCAATACCATTATCATGCTTGATTATCAGTTTGATTGAACTCTATTCTCGTAAAGTGCTTGTGGTAGGCACCCGGGACTAATTTATGTGGATACTACGTTTGTGAGTTCATTCGTAGCTCGATCCTTGAGCGGGGCATAACTTCAAAACAATTTGAAGTATGTAAACAATATTCACAATTCTTTTTTATTACCGTCAATTGTGTTGAGTTTCATTCATATATATGTATTGACCCCCTTCTTTAAATTAGATCTGGCAGATGCGGGATGAACTCCTACAACATGATCGCATACGAGCAATTCAAGAGGAATTGGCCGGATTCTTTCTTGACCACGTCATATCTAAAGACGGAGAATACCATATGGAATTGCAAATGGATCTTAGGCAGATGATGTTAGGGATTGTAAGAGATGTTATATTGTATATATTTAGTAGCGTCGGATAGATATACGAAAACTTGTTGTTCGACCAAGCACGGAGAAAGAGCGGTCACTTCTCTCTATATATGTTCATGACGATGTTGTGTAATTAATGATTCCTTCATTTGCTTACTAGCTAGCATCGAGTTCTCTCTATATGTAGTAGCTACCGTCGACCAAGCACGGAGAAAGAGAGGTCACTTCTCTCTATATGTAGTAGCTAGCTAACACAATATGAAACCCCTAAACCCTCCAAAACCCCTAACCCCCCCTTAAAAAAAATCAAAAACCCCAGCGCCTGGGAGCTGCTGATGCGTGGCTGCCTTTTAGTCCCGGTCGGTGTTACCAACCGGGACTAAAGGTTCTCCTGCCTGGGCGCCCCACAGTGGCCACGTGGAGCTCCTTTAGTCCCGGTTCGTAAGCCAACTGGGACTAACAGTGAGGGGCTTTAGTCTCGATCGTTCTGTCCCGGTTGCAGAACCGGGACTAAAGGCCCTCTGGAACCGGGACAAGTGCCCTGTTTTCTACTAGTGCACTGTCTGTGCATAAGTCAGGGTATACAATACCCATGTTTTATACACCGACAGGAGCCCCCGGGCCTGGGCCATATGCGCGTCCGAAGCATCATTGGGCTAGGCCCAAACAATGCACAGACGCGCAGCAGGAAAACTGCCGCTGTAATTTTTAGTCATGATGGTTTTCACCTTTTGAGATCTTCTTTGCTTCTTCATTAATCTGCATTTGTGTCTGTTCTTGGTATCCCCCGGCAACCTTGCCGTTGGGCCAGACTTGAAAAGGTGCATGGCTACGCGTGGCAACGAATAACTGCCATTCCTGCCATTACTTCTCCTTCTTCTGCGCCCTCCCATTACTCGTTACATGCAAGGCGACGGATTGGCGAAGAGTGGCGGTCATTGGAGCAGAGTGCTTGGCCAGGGGTGCAGGGAGCGGGATTGGCGAGCTTGGACGGCTACCGGAGTAGTGCGCCCGCCAGAAGTGTAGGGCACAGGATTGGTGAATCTGGGCGGCCGCCCGAAGACAGTGAAGAGACAGCCCCCTGTGCCCTCCCTATAAAGAGGGGGCGGCCGGGTGCGATGCTCATCCATCTCCTTCTGCTCCGTTCTTCAGCAACCGTCGCCTCCTTCTTCTATTTTCTTCCTCCTTAATCTGACGACGGCATGGCGAGGGGAAGAGGCCGTGGTCGCGCTTTCGCCGTTTCGGCGAGAGCTTCTCCTCGGCTCCATGCGCATGCCTCGACTGCGGCTGCGGATGCCGGCTCCAGCGCTCAATGAAGGATTGCGGCCCGTGGTCGTGGAAGACGCGGTGCCCGCGGTCGAGGCGGCCATGGCGGAGCGCTTGCCGCCTCAGCTTCGGCGCTTCCTCCCCCGGTAGAAGGCCACACAGAGGACACGGCGCAGGAGTTCATCGTCGAACAGCGTGATCGGCCACGAAGCTAGCTACGGCTTCCTTGCCATTTTACTAGGGAGATGGAAGGCCGCCATCTGCACGGCCCGTGGCTGCGTGTGGAGGGCTACTGCAACGGCCCAGTCTGGGTGACCGTTGAGACCTCCAACAATGTCATCATGTACCTCACGCGTGGGTGGAAATCCTTTGTCCGTGCTCGTTGCTTAGGGAAAGGGCACTTCCTTCACTTCAGGTTGGATGGACTGGACACACTCGTCGTGAAGTTCTTCGGGGTCTCGGGCGCTCGTTTGGAGTGCTACGCGGAAACCTTGAGCGACAGCGACACCGCTTCCTCCTGCGAGACTAAGGATGACAATGATGACGGCGATGATGACAACGCTCCCAATGTCAAGACCGAGGATGACGGCGACGAGTCTGGCTGATCGCCGGCAGCACCATCATTTGGTCTTTTGGGAGCGAGTCGTGCCCCACCTAGGCGCCCCTTTTGCCCTCCTGTACTCGATGTAAACCCTGCAGGGGAGGGTTAATAAAATGTAATCGGGCACTCTTTTTAACGAATATCTATTGTTTGCCAGGCTCAAATGAGTGCGTGTTGTTCCCCTTGTTTTATTTCATCTTTGTATGATTGTGCTTCTTACGCTATTTGGAAGCTTGCCGGTGCGCACACTTACTGCGAGCGCTTCGACGAACAGGTCCTTAGCAGCCTGCTGGAAGTGCAGCCACCGGCAAGGTAACTTGCCGATCACAGCGCGGCAACTTGCCAGTACAGACACTTGCCGTGAGCGCTTAGAGGAATGGGTCCTTAGCAGCCTGCTGAAAGTACTGCCACCGACAAGATAACTTGCCATCACAATGCTGCTGCATATCTTGCCGAGCGGACTCGAGGCAAAACAAGAGCGCAATCCGATCATGACAAGATTCCTTTGCGTGTAGGTTTCTCATACAAACATAGAATCGTTCAAGGAAAATTGCAAATATAACAAGGAAATTGTTTCAAAGTTTTTCAACTTAGCTTCTCCTTGCGCTGCTTCTCTTGCCATATGAAATGGTCACTTGAACGTCATTAAAATGGTAACCCATCACTCCCCCCGGGAAACTTGCACACGAGGGATCCTTCTGTCCTTTAAGAAAAAGAAAGAAGAGAAAAGTGTGGTTTGGGAACCTTGACGGTATATCAGCCATTTCATAAAAATTAAAATGTAATCACAACTTCACATGCATCCATGTACAAACAAATATGTATGAAGAGTTGCAAAACACTTAGCTTTATTTCACTTATGCACATGATCAGCGTCTGGCTTTGTACAAAGGGTTACAAGTCTTGCCGACAAAGCTTGTACAAAAGAGGTCGTCGGGAGACCCAGCAACCGCGCCTTATGGGTAGAACTTGCGAAGATGCTCAATATTCTACGAGTTTTCCACTGGGATGCCATCTTCGGTCTCCAGATGGACTGCACCGGGTCTGGTGACTCGTACTATCCGATAAGGGCCTTCCCACTTCGGCATCAACTTGTTTGATTTCTTGGCAGACTGAACACGCCGAAGAACAAGGTCGCCTTCCTCAAGGCTTCGGGCATGCACTTTGCGGTTATGATAGCGGAGCAAGGCTTGCTGGTAGCATGCAGCTCGCATAGCCGCCCGAAGACGATCCTCCTCAAGGAGCATTGCGTCATCTTACCGCAACTGCTCTTGCTCAACTTCATCGTAAGAGAGCACTCAAGGTGACCCATATATGAGTTTCATGAGGAGCACCGCTTCTGCACCATAGACTAGGGAGAAGGGTGTTTGGCCGGTGGCTCGATTTGGTGTCGTTCTGAGTGACCAAAGAACCGCCGGCAACTCGTCAATCCAGCATCTTCCACATTTGCGCAGCCTGTCAAAGGTTCTTGTCTTGAGACCACGCAGCACTTCAGCATTCATCCTTTCTGCTTGGCCGTTGCTTCTCGGGTGAGCAACAGATGCAAAACAGATTTTGCCGCCAAGGTCCTGGATATACTGCATGAAGGTGCGGCTCGTGAATTGTGTGCCATTGTCAGTGATGATCCTGTTAGGGACCCCGAAATGGCAAACCAATCCTTTGAAGAACTTGACAGCTGATTGCGTTGTCACCTTCCTCATCGGCTCCACTTCAGGCCACTTTGTGAACTTGTCGATGGCGACGTACAAGAACACAAAGCCCCTGGTAGCACAGGGGAAGGGGCCCAAAATATTGAGCCCCTAGACCAAAAAACGCCAGGAGAGGGGGATTGTTTGAAGTGCTTGAGCTGGCTGATGTATGTTCTTTGAATGGAACAAGCATGCTTCACACTTGGCTACTAGCTCAGTTGCATCCTGGAGGGTAGTGGGCCAATAGAAACCTTTCCGGAAAGCTTTGCCGGCAAGTGCTCTTGATCCTATGTGAGAGCCACATATCCTCCGTGTATCTCCGCCAACAGCTCTAGTCCATCTTCCCGGCAGATACACTTGAATTACACAACGTTTGGTCTCTTTCTATAGAGCGTGTTATCCACAAACTGATACATACTTGACTGGCGGGCTACTTTCTCAGCTTCGTCTTGCTCATCGGGAAGTTCTCCTGTTTAAAGGAAATGAACTAACTGATGTGCCCATGCCGGAGCCTGCGGCTCGACGACAAGGATTAAAGGTATTTCTTCGGCTACGGGAGCGCTTGCCTTAGAGGCAAGAACCTGAGGTTCTGCGTGAAGCCGCCGCTCACCGACAATCCTGTCGTTGTCCCCGGCAACCTTCTTGCCGGCGGCTTCGGGGAGCTCTGCCGGAAAATACTTTCCAGGGTTTAACTTTCTTCTTTTGCTGGCCTGCGTTGATGGATTGACTATTGGTTGATTCAAATGGAGCACAAAGGTTCCTAGTTCCACAGGAAGCATCTGAGCTGCACACTTTGACAGGTGATCAGCAATGCTGTTTTCCGCACGAGGGATGTGCTCCGTTTATAACCCGTCGAAGTGTTCTTCCAATTTCCTCACTTCTTGCACATACACTTCCATCAATGGGCTCTAGTAATCTTTGTTAACTTGTTTCACAACAAGCTGCGAGTCACGACGGATGATCAATTTTCTGATTCCAAGGTCCACTGCGATCCTAAGACCGGCAAGGAGCCCTTTGTACTCAGCAGTGTTGTTTGTATCTTGCTCCCTGGGAAAGTGCATTTGAACCATATACTTGGGGTGCTCTCCGGTGGGTGCGACAAGCAGCACTCTGGCACCGGTGCCTTGCAGCGAAAAGGCACCGTCAAAGTACATGATCCATTCCTTGGCTGTTTCTTTACCGGGGAGAGCTATTTCTTGAATCTCTTCGTCTTGCGTTGGTGTCCATTCTGCAATGAATTCCGCCAAGGCTCTGCTCTGGATGGTTGAAATGCTTTCAAACTTAAGTGCAAAGCTTGACAGTTCCAACGCCCACTCTACTATCCTGCGAGTTGCCTCTGGATTTCTCAGAATGTGTTGCAACGGAAAGCAAGTGATGACGGTAATCTCATGCACTTGGAAGTAGTGCCACAGCTTTCTCGAGGCCATAAGAAGGCCGAAAAGCAACTTCTGCACCCCAGAGTATCTTGATCTAGCCCCCTGCAGAAGGGAACTAACAAAATACATGGGCCGCTGCACCACCTTCTTCTCTGGCATCACTTGCTGATTAGCTTCATCTGCCTGCGTTGTTTCTGACTTGTCGGCGCCATACCTTGCTGGAGAAGATTTCGGTTTGTCGCTGGACGGGCTTGCCGTGGCTGCTTCCTCATCATCGACTTCCCTCTGCGCCACTAATATAGCACTGGCCACTTGATTTGTTACCGCTACATATAGCAACAATGGCTCTTGTGGTTTAGGCGCAACTAGTGTTGGTGCGGAGGAGAGGCATCATTTCAAATCCAGCAGCGCGGCCTCCGCTTCCGGAGTCCATTTCATTGGACCTGCCTTTTTCAAAATCTTGAAAAACGGCAGGGCGCGCTCAGCAGATCTTGAAATGAACCTATGCTACTTCTTGATCTTGCGTTGATTTTTCCCTTGAAGAGGAAAGGGTGATGCAGCAAAGTAGAGATACGTATTTCCCTCAGTTAATAACCAAGGTATCAATCCAGTAGGAGGAACACGCAAGTCTCCAATGATAGCACCTACACAAACAAATAAATACTTGAACCAAACGCGAAAAAGGGGTTGTCAATCTTGCAAGGATGAGATCTGATAGATATAGGTATAAAAGATAAATAAAAGTGTGAAATAAAGTAAAGAGAAATAAATTGCAGCAAGGTATTTTTGGGTTTTTGGTTTTGTAGATCTAAAAATAATATGATGAGAATAGACCTGGAGGCCATAGTTTCCACTAGAGGCTTCTCTCTTGAAAGAACGCATACGGTGGGTAAACAAATTACTGTTGAGCAATTGATAGAAAGGCGCATAATTATGATGATATCTAAGGCAATGATCTTGAATATAGGCATCACGTACTTGACAAGTAGACCGACTCCTGCCTGCATCTACTACTACTACTCCACACATCGACCACTATCCAGCATGCATCTAGTATATTAAGTTAACAACAACGGAGTAACGCCTTAAGCAAGATGACATGATATAGAGGGATAGATCCAATCAATATGGAATAAACCCCATCTTTTTATCCTTGATGGCAACAATACAAATACGTGCCTCGCTACCCCTGCTGTCACTGGGTGAGGACACTGCGAGATTGAACCCAAAACAAAGCACCTCTCCCATTGCAAGAAAAATCAATCTAGTTGGCCAAACCAAATCAATAGATCAGAGAGAAATGCAAAGCTATCTTAATCATACATAAAAGAGTTCAGAGAACACTCAAATAATATTCATAGATGATCTGGTCATAAATCCACAATTCATCGGATCTCAACAAACGCATCGCAAAAGAAGATTACTTCGAATAGATCTCCAAAAACATCGAGGAGAACATTGTATTAAAGATCAAAGAGAGGGAAGAAGCCATCTAGCTACTAGCTATGGACCCGTAGGTCTGTGGTAAACTACTCACACATCATCGGAAGGGCAGCAAGGTTGATGAAGAGGCCCTCCGTGATCGAATCGCCCTCCGGTAGATTACCGAAAAGGCCCCAAGATAGGATCTCACGGGAACAGAAGCTTGCGGTGGCGGAAAAGTATTTTTGGTGTGTCCCCTGGTGTATTGGGAATATTTGGGTATTTATGGAGCAAAGATTAGGGTTGGAGGAGCATCAGGGGCCCCACAAGCCTAGGGGCGCGCCCTACGAGCTTGTCGCCAACTGGTGGCCCCTCTGACCTCTACTCGAAGCTTCGTAGGTGTCTTCTGTCCCAAGAAAAATCATCAAAAAGTTTCATCCCGTTTGGACTCTTTTCGGTATTGATTTTCTGTAAAAGTCAAAAACAAGGAAAAAACAACAACTGGCACTGGGCACTAGGTTAATAGGTTAGTCCCAAAAAATGATATAAAATAGCATAATAATGCATATAAAACATCCAAGATGGATAATATAATAGCATGGAACAATAAAAAATTATAGATACGTTGGAGACGTATCAAGCATCCCCAAGCTTAATTCCTGCTCGTCCTCGAGTAGGTAAATGATAAAAATAGAATTTTTGATGTGGAATGCTACCTAACATGTTTATCACGTAATCTTTCTTTATGTGGTATGAATATTCAGATCCATAAGATTCAAAACAAAAGTTTAATATTGACATAAAAAACAATAATACTTCAAGCATACTAATAAAGCAATCATGTCTTCTCAAAATATTATGGCTAAAGAAAGTTATCCCTACAAAATCATATAATCCTGTCATGCTCTATCTTCATAACACAAAGTATTTATCATGCACAACCCCGATGAAAAGCCAAGCAATTGGTTCATACTTTTTAACGCGCTTCAGCTTTTTCAACTCTCACGCAATACATGAGCGTGAGCCATGGATATATGTGACGCCCCCGGTTCAATCGTACACTAGTCATACACGTAAACGTGTACGATCAAGCCCAGGGACTCACGGGAAGATATCACAACACAACTCTAATCACAAATAAACGGAGGTCCACAATATTACAGACCAGGGATCCGAAGATCCGAATACATAAGTTAGTCATACAAATAATATCTGGGTACAGACATAGTTAGACAAGTTTTGCCTTAAGAAGGCTAGCACAAACAGCGACACTAGATCGAAAGGCGTTGGCCTCCTGCCTGGGAGCCTCCGATCCTACTCCTGGTCAGCTGGCTCGATCCAGTAGTACGTGCCCTCTGGACCCGCCTGGTAGTAGGCTCCGGTGGTGGCGTCTGGCTCCTGGACTCCATCGTCTGGTGTATCATCAAGGTGGGGTATATGGGGGAAAAGAGAAAATAAAGCAACCGTGAGTACTCATCCGAAGTACTCAGCAAGCAAGGATCTATACTACATATGCAACATTATCAATGGAGAAAAAGCTGTATATGTGGACTGGGCTGCAGAAATGCCAGATATAGAGAAAGGCCTAGTCCTATCAAGAGACTAGCATCTTCAACATCTTTTCAAAGCCATCATCTTGCAGCATAGAAGAGAGTAGAATAGCATTTTTATTTAGCAAACATGTTGAAGTACAAGCTCAAGATCCTTCCTCGACTCCAGCGAGAAAGTACTCCCGAAGCTTCAATTAAGTACAAGTATCCAGTTTAGAGTAGATCGGGATACACAAACTGAGCGTCCTTTACGTAGGACCGGCTATCGATAGAAGATTCATCCCTGCAGGGGTGCACTACGGTTACCAACACGCTCGATCAACTCTGGCCGGACATACTTGATGGGTAATGCCCGTCCTCGGAAGATCAACACGAAGCAGCGCTCTACCTAGCTCAGCAGAGAGGTCACACGCCGACTAACCTATGCACCCAGGGGGTCTCGGGCCATCGCCCTGGGCACCCTGCGCGTTGCGTGGCTGGCGGGTGCAGGCGGACACTAAACTCGCCAGTGAGTATCCAGCCCAATCCCGACGATCAGCCCGCACGGTGAATCGTGACGTCTGATAAGCTTTCGGCGAACGTACATCGCAGAGGGCCCCTAACCATTATCCCTTGGTGGTGGTAGTGCGTATAGGGCACGTCGACCCACTCAGATCACACACCCAATCCAATAGGCTCAATTAGTATCAAGCGGAGACAATCAGAGTCTCTGATGCTCTGCCACAAATTCACACTCGAGTGCCCTTCCGGCACCCCCCCGAAATCATAGATCCCCAGCGGGTACCCACCCACCAGGGTGGACCCGCCTGTGAAAAAAGGTCAAGTAACCGTGTGGGTCATATTCATCAGGGTGAACGTATGAGGTCATCACCCTCGAGGTTCACCCTGATGCGGTTGCACGACAGAGTCGTATCGGACATGGAGAAGAGGGAATCCCCTCGATGACCACGACCGTACAGCTATGCTGCAGATTATTCATCAGGAGTGCGTTCCGAGGTAATCACCCTCGGCATGCGTCGATAGTTTACGACTGCAAGTCGTACAACTAAGGGGGGTGTGAAGTAGGCGTCTGTCTCTGATCGACTATCACTTGATCGAGTCGTCGATGAACAAGCAGGGGCGACAAAGTAAGGTGGTGGGGTCACAGATGGTTCATACCAACCTATACTAAACAGTTTATCATAGGCAGGTAAGGTAGCAATGAACAGGTTACAACAGCAGGCTATGCATCAGAAGAGGAGTATACATTAACAGTAGCGAAATCTAATGCAAGCAGGAGAATAGAATGGGCAATATCTGGAATGCTAGCCATTTCCTGGTCCGATAATTCTAAACGTCGCAAACTGTTGGAAAATAATACCACCTTTGAGAGTTTGCACAAGAGAGGATAACTTATTACAAGAAATATGTTCAGTCACCATAAGCTAGAGGCCCAGAGAGCAACTGAAAGGCCATGTGGCCATCAAACAAGGGGGAGGTCGTTGGTGTTTAAGTGTAATGACTTTATTCTGAGGTACGAATTAAGGACCGATTGTCTGGGGCACTCACGTGACGCTGTATGAGGGAGACTGACTGGAGAAAGGACGCTGGAGCGATTCAATAATATGTAGGACGTGGCATTCTTGGTGGCGGGCAAGCACAGGGGCGTAACACAACATTCAAATGAGCGAAGGCAATAATCTAGGCCGGAAGATATGGTGAACCCCAAGGGATACTTCGAGGAATGAAAAAAGGGCAAGACATGGGGTTTCTGCACTCCAACCAGCCGGAGCAGTCGTGACAGGCTGGGTATTAAAACAGACGTGTGAAACCCTGCAAGAATTTACGGCGGGAGTGTATGGATGGATGAAGCAAACACAGGAAATCTCATCACTCAATGATAACCACATTGTTGGAGATGCATTTAGTAGTACAAATCGGGTTGGGTGCTGCACCATTGATGGGAACCGGGGGGATGGCATAAGACGTATTGACTTCCAAGGGGTACACAGACGAACCATTCGTCTAGCCAAGGTGAAGTGGTTGGGGCACAAGGAAGGTGATGGTTAATGTCTGAGGTGGTAGAAATACAATTGGTGGTCGGGAGCAGCAAAACAAGAGAACCAAACGAAGACAAAGATGAGGAAAATCGAATACTACATACGATAGCCAAAGCACCACATAGTTTCCTTTCAGGAAAAGCGACGCATACAAAGTGGAGGTGGGAGGCAACAAACATGTCTGAGGCTTATTAAAAGTAAATAATCGAGTAGAATTGCCATCCTGGTCAGATTCAAGGCTGACCCAAACATCATGTCCAAACGATGAAGATTATCCATGTTATGGGCGCAATAATCAAGGGACACATCGAAGAAAAGTGAAGATAACCGATATTTTGCCACCTGAATCCGGTGAAAGCCATAGTTATTCTCCACAACTATTCGGATGAGCTTCGATCAAGAAGATCACTCCAGTTACAATGTCAAAAATGAAATCCTTTGTGAATAGATGAGTTTTCATCCGAAAAAAAAAAAAAGGGACCCAGAGGGTGACGTCTAAGGGATTGGGTCGTAGTTTTGCCACGAAGTGCATCCAGATTTTTTCTGCGTGTCCCAACCTCTAAAAAAACTTTGTATAGGGCACGGCTATGTGGGTTGAAAGAAATTAGTGATACCATGCCAAGTTTCAACCTATTTTCAGAGTTCATTTGTCGTGATTTTGTAATTTCAGGGGTCATTTAGCTCAACCATCATTAAATGCATAAAAAGGTAGCAATGAAAAAAGTCAGAAAAAGGTTGAAATTGATGCGTGGGCTTTGAATGTGCATATTAGGTTTAACAGAAAGAGAAAAATGGGACGATACTAATAAACTTAGCAAATAAAGAAAAATACTAAACTAATAACTTAAACAAAAAATAAAATAATACCCTTAATTAAGGTTAACCCTAAATCCTAAAAAACTAACGCGAGCTTTATTCCCGTTTGCCAACCGGACTGAAGCCTAACCGCAGATTTTTTCAAACCCGTATTTAGTCCAGCACCTCTGCACGTGACGACCTAAGCCGACCACCTTGAAATATTCGAGGGTCGTCCAAGTGTATAAGCTTCTACATGCCATTGCAGTCCTTTGTTAAAGGATATGGACTCTTACTGACGAATCTTAATCTTGCTTAAATTCGTAGTAAGAGGGTCTAAATCTCCTTAACATAGAACAATGGTGCGTCTTATTTTTGAATCACTATTTTCTATGCATGAAAATAACGTTATGTTCACAAAATGGTATCAAACTAAAATATATAGCATTTATGCACTAAAATGAAAAAAAAAAAAAAAAAAAAACTATTAAAGTATTTTTTGTTAAAAAACAATTAATAGCAAAAAGATTTTTCATGGAAAGTATTGTTGGTTTGTTAAAAAGCTTTATAGGCAAGACTAAAAGGCTTTTTATAGGCTGCACTCTGAATAGCAAAATAGATCAACTAAAATATCAATTAAAATGTTTGTGTGTTCTGATCAACTGAAAACAAAACATAATATTCTTCATAGCAAAAAAGCATCAACTATATGAGGACCTCTTAAGTTCTGATCAAAATAATATTAACTTAAAATTATATACAATTATGCACGAAAATTATCAAGTATTTTTTTTATTAAAAATTTTAATAGCAAAAGAATTTTTCATAAGTATTTTTTTTTTAAAACTTAATAGGCAAACTAAAATACCATAAAAGAATCAAAAAATCCCGCCTACTTAGTCAAACCAGAACTGGCCGTGCGATACGACTATAAACCCGTCTATCATGGGTCGAGGAAATATAGGCCCTTCGGGGCCAATAGGCCCACAGTCGGAGAGGAACATTAGGCCTGTAAAGCCTGCCCATTGAGGGAGGATGGGCTCGAGAGGGGCAGGGCCACGCAGCAGGGCTTAGTAAACCACTGTGAGCGGCCTTCGCCAACGATGTGGGACTAACTTCCACCGTGTGGCAGACAAGGACCGTTGGTGGTCCCGTTGGTGGCTCCAACCGGGACAAAAGGCCCCCTTTCAATCCGGTTCGAGCCACCAACCAGGACTAATGCTCCTTTTTCGAGCAGGCCGAACGGGGCGGGAAATGCAAAGTGGCTTTTAGTCCGCAGGGTGTTGGGGCTCCACCGGGACGGAAAAGGGGGGCTCTTTGTCCCTGTTGGAGCCACGCCACGGACCAAAGGTTGGGGTATATAAGCACGCACTTAGAACATGTTCCCCAAACTCCTCCCCTATCTCCCCCAACGCCAACGCCCTGCCCCACGGAAGGAGCCAGCCGGCGGAGGGGGGGGGGGGGCATGCTGGTCCTTCGCCGGTCGGGGAGTCCTCTTGACGCTAGGGATTCCGCCACCATACTCCTTACGGACCCTCTCGCCTCAGTGCCTGTCTGCTGGGCCGTTGCCCCTCTTTCCGCGTCGCTCGGGGGCTGTGTTCCCACTAGGGCCTGGGGGAGTTCCGTGTGGGGGACCCCCTCTCTCTAACGATCCCACTGCGGGTCGCTTGCCCCCTCCGGCTCCATCGCATCGCCACCCAAAAAGGGGCCAATTGGAGGCTCCTCCACTACAGGCTCTACTTGCTGCAGCCCGAGCCGCTGCAATTGCTGTCTTTTTTTTCATATAATTGTTGTTTTCTTTATAGTTTAGTATGGAGCACTTGTTGTCATCTCATTGCCATTATGTACTACTGTGTCAAGTGGTCAGTGGCATAGTTAATAGTAGTTTTTGCGATGTTGCTAATGTGGTCAGGTTTTTTAGTTGAAAGTTGTCGAATTTGGTCGTGGATTTGGTGTTTGAGGTTCGGGCCCGGTTGAGGTCATATGATGTGTTGTTCGATGGTTTCTTCAAACTTCTGTATTATGCCACAAACTATATATTAAGAATGCTAAATTTTTGCTTAGTTTATACTCTACGAGAAACATATATAGTACTGCTACTCTGCTCCAAGGATCGATGAAATGTACCAGGTTGTAATTATATTGAGGAAGGGGAAGTAACAACTCATATCTTCAAATAGAGGTCACCGAAGAGAATGTTAGGTTTTTAGAATATCCAATACTGAAGGAATTTTTTTTTCCCTCCTGGTCCGCTCGCCGACCAACTCTAGAGGCCACCAAACCCCTAGAAAAAGAGCAGTTGTGGCGATCTCCTACCCCTCCTAAAACTCCCACCCCCTACCCGTTTGTCGAAGGTGGCGGTGGGTCTTATATAACGCTACACGACCACACTATCATATGCACTGTTGTTATGTATAATACTAGTTGATGTCTAATTCCACCGGTCTTTACCGTCAGTGAAACCGTAAGGGACTTATTTATTTGTAGTCGGCATATTTCAGATTGGGGGATCTAATGGATAGTTTGCTCTCCGTGCATAGCGATTGTTCGTAACCTCATCGGGAATTCAAATTGAAGCACCAATTTTTGCAAAGTATCCTCCTCTTCGGCCAAAAGTTATCCGTTTGTTTTTCTACCACCCTAACCCTATAGTTGGATAATTGATCTTCGTGATAAATGAGCATAAAAGTTTAGCAAATCACGTTAGAAATTTTTTCATGTTGTTCATGGTGACTGTCGACGATAGGGGATGTGGGGTCCATTAGAAACATAACCTGATAATTTTGGTTATAGGACTTCGACATGAGGGGTGAGGAATTCCTCGACGACGTGGGGGGGGGCTGAAATCTGACTGTTTATAACTTGTGCACTTTGCATGATGTTTGCGACTAAATTCCTTACGTCATATATGCATATGATTCCTTTGTTGTTACGTAGGTCTATGTTTGCCACTGGAATGCCATCTCTCATGTTTGTATATTGTCCATGTTGTAATATTGCAGAAACTATGGACAAGACTTAGAAAAAGAAGGGTTTGTGGGGGAGTATAATGCGGCAACGGAGGTGATATCACCTTTCGTTTTTTCTCAATGACGCCTGATGGTGAGGAAGGAGATCATGATGTCTCCCGGTGATCCAATAATGGATGGAGGAATGAATCGTGACGGCTTCCGTTGATCGATTGGAGAGGAAAGGAGATCATGACGGCTCAATTTGATACCACAAAGAAGGGAGCCTTAACTGTTTCAAAAATGTCCGGCGAGGTTATATATACATTCAGCTCTGCTAACTAGATGCATTCATTGTTTTGTAATGTACATATATGACACTTCGGGTTTTCTTCTTTTAGGCCTTCGTATGAGCCAAACTCGTAAGGAGACGAGCCCGAAGAAAAGTTTGGGCCCGATGAAAGGTTCATGATCTAATTAAATCGGCTTCATGTGGCCAACTGATTGCTCCAAGCAGACCAAGGACACATTTGTACATCCGTGCGGATGTTTGGTTGGTTAGGGACAAGCGTCCCATCAGCATCCAAGAATGGAATCAAAGAAGAACCGCGTGAAGTTTTCTTATGTCCAAGATAGCAGACTGAAAGATGAATCTTTGGAACTCGCTGATGACAATTTCAGCCTAACGCCAGAGGATGCATCCGAATAAACCCAGTTATACAGCGAAAGGTCCAATGCCGTTTGCTCTTAAGAAGATGGAGAACTATTCGAACTGGAAGACAGTGTGTTGTTGAAGAAAAAGTTTTTGTCAACAAAGACGAGACGTCAGAATTGCACCTGTTAATATGAGAAGATAAGGATCACTGACCGCGCATTTGTGTCCTACACGAAATAGAGATGCTAATGCACAGGTCATCACTGCAAACAAGCAAATGGCTGCAAAGAAGCAGTATCACCGATGTTACTGGGGTGGTAAGGCAAAAAAAAAAAAAAAGGAGTATACATAAAGCCCGGCTACGTGGGACAAACTGAGCAAGACCTGCTTTCTAAAGGGTCCAAACCACGGACATTGCGAACTGGACGGCAGATCGTGTCCAAGGATTTGGTTCTTCTGTGTTTGGGGGGAAGCTTTGAGCGCAGAATCAGGGAATGTGTTTTGGACGAAGCTCACTGGTGCAATACCGTGGCACAAAGCTTGAGGGGCAGCAAATCCATGGCAGTGCAGGAAGGGCTGTTCCATCCCGACAGAGAGAATGGACGAGGTGACAGAGGCCCTCGGAAGTCCTAAGCCCACCTGGACAAAACACGATGCACATCAGGTCGCTGTGTTCCATGTGTTTCATGGGTTTCCCACATGGGGTGGGTTTAGAAGCCGAGAGAAGAGAAGAGAGAAAGAGGAAGCAGCAAATGCAGAAGATCATGCAAGATTAAGCGAAGCTAGAGGAACTTGAAGAGCCAGCGAGCTACCGGCCATGCGATCTCAGTTGCCGAAGTATCCGTTCATTCGACGGCTGCCCTGAAGCGACCCCACCATCTCAGGCGGAGAAGCGCGGCTGCCCGGAGCTCGTTCAGGGCCTGGATATCAACGGCCTCCTCTCTACAGAACGGGGGGGGAGGGGCGAGTTGGTATAGTGAGCTCACGCAAGGACATTGTTTAAGAGGGCGAAATGCCCATAACCTACTTGAAGGGCGGCGGTTTTTGCTATGTCTAATCCTCCTCGAGCTGAGGAGAACTTTCCATGATTCCTGATTCCACATGACTTTTGCTATTGTCCGGGGTGGATGAAATACATGAAGTGGATGTTGGGGGCAGGAGCTTGAGTACCTACAGGTTGAAGGGGAGATTCTTCTGGAAAATGCTAAGGAGTACTGTCCATGGAGAAAGGAAACATCAAAGCTTCCAAACTGGACGCATGCCACAGCAGAACTTAGCCGGACCTCAGCAGACTCCTCCTCATAGTCCAGTTTTGTGCTATCTCCGCTGACCTGAGTCGTCACCCGGCGCGTCATCCGTCTCCGCCGCCTCAGCGGACCTCTACAGGGAGGCCCCCTCAGCAGAATCCTCCTTCGCCTCAGCTGTCTCCAGCGCGTCAGCCGTCTCCCGCCGTGCTGTCTCCCGACGCGTCAGCGTCTCTGGCCGCCTCAGCGGCTCCGGCGCGTCAGTCGGACTCCGCCGCCACAGCAACAGCGGAAGAGAGCGCCGTCGCTCCGGCGGCTAGTCAGTACAAACAGGCAATGAAATTCGAAAGCTGGTCAAGCCTTCGGGGGCTCCTCCAAAGTTCCATATGAAAGGGACTGAGGAGGGGAACCCGGGACACATCGTGGCTGCCGATCGCAGTGCCCCATTTTGAACGGAAACGTCCACCTCCGAGGAAACAATCAGATCCGGTGAACAGAAGACGCTCTCTAGATGCCCTTAAGGCGACCAGCCAACGCGCTCCGCCGCAATCAACTATGGATCGCTGCTGTATTGAAAAGACTGATAAGCGCGGTGGTTCGGAAGTACTACCATGCTGCAAGACGCAGTGGGAAACCAATTCCCAGCTCGGCGAATAGGAGAAGGCAATCTGCCCCCCCGCAGGTGTCTAACGATAATCGCTAATCATCCTGGGCTAATCGCCCGGTACCTGAACTTGCTGATTCTGGGCGATTATTTTCGTTGAAATGGCTGAGTAGTAAAGGTCTTTAGATACGACACGGGAAGCTCGTCTGTCTGTCAAACCTGACACGTCCCCGCATATACCATTATGATGCGAATGGGCAAGACTGGTACTTGGGAAACTTGCAGGAGAGGATGGCGACAGTATTATGCTAGGATTAAAGATGAGGCACGACTGTCCATCTGGAGTCTACGTGATGCTATGAATTGTGGATTATTTCAGTTATTCAATCAAGAGGCCGTCGACAAACGCACTCGGATATTTGCTACTGTCTCTAAGTATTATTTTTGTAATTAAGTTCTGGCTCAGCTCTTTCATATGTGCATTATATAAAATTTTAATTTCCTCACTAAATTTCAGATTGAAAGTCGTCGAATGCAAAGGACAAATCTATGACATTGGGTTCATTAGCCCAATACCGTAAATGAATGGGCGGTACAAAATATAGAGACATAGATACTGAGGATCACTTGCTAAAGCGTTCTTCGGACATCAAAACAAAAGGGAATACTCTTTCCTATCACAACGTCCGTGAGTGTTACTGTCTTGTGCATATTCGTTTCACTTACGCGATGTTAAGTGGGCTGTAATTGATGAGATATCGTGCGCAGATTCCATTTATGCTGCCTAGTCCAGTTAAGATTTACGGGGCATATAACTTCTTAAGACTCGAGACGTAAAGAGCACAAGGAGTGGGCGGACGTGAGGGTGAAGTGCTCCAATGGAGTTCATCATTATCGCACCATATCGGCAACTTTCGTTCTTTCCTGATATCAAGTAATCATTTTCTTCCGCGGAGGTGGGAAAAAGTTACGGATGGTCCTGGGTTCCTGAAGAAGGAGCTGCGATTACACCCCACCCAAGATAAGTAGTACTACTAGTTTCCTTGCATCTCCATTGATTCTAGTTTCATCAATACCATTATCATCTTGATTATCATTTTGATTGAACTCTATTTCTTCGTAAGTGTGTTGTGGTAGTCGCCCCGGACTTAATTTATTGGATACTACGTTGATGTCATTCGTAGCTCGATCCTGAGCGGGGGGGGGCATAACTTCAAAACAATTTGAAGTATGTAACAATTCACATTCTTTTTTATTACCCGTCAATTGTGTTGATTTTCATTCAATATAGAATATTAATTGACCCCCTTCTTAAATTATGATCTGGCAGATGCGGGATGAACTCCTACACAGATTCGAATACAAGCAATTCAATGAGGAATTGCCGGATCTTTTCTTGACCACGTCATATCTAAAGACGAGAATACCTATGGAATTGCAAATGGATCTTAGGCAGAATGATGTTGGATGTAAGATATGTTTATTGTTATATATTTAGTACGTCGGATAGTATCTCAAAACTTGTGTTCACCAAGCACGGAAAGAGCGGTCACTTCTCTCTAGTATATGTTCATGACATGTTGTGTAATGTAATGATTTCCTTCGATTTTGCTTTGACTAGCTACAGCATCGAGTTCTCTTATAATGTCAGTAAGCGTAAAACCGTCGACCAAGCCACGGAGGAAATAGAGGTCACTTCTCTCTATATTAGTAAGCAGCTAACACAATATAAACCCCTAAACCCTCCAAAACCGCTAACCCCCCCTTAAAAAAACTCAAAACCCCAGCGCCTGGGAGCTGCTGATGCTGGGCTGCCTTTATTCCCGCGTCGTGTTACCAACCGGGACTAAAGGTTCCCTGCCTGGGCGCCCCACGTGGCCACGTGGAGCTCCTTAGTCCCGGTTCGTAAGCCCTTGGGGCTAACAGTGAGGGGCTTGTCTCTATCGATGGTTCTGTCCGTTGGCAGACCGGGACTAAAGGCCTCTGGAACCGGGACAAGTGCCCGTTTTCCTACTAGTGCACTGTCTGTGCATAATCAGGGTATACAATACCCATGTTTTATACAGACACGACAGGAGCCCCCGGCCTGGGCCATATGCGCGTCCGAGCATCATTGGCCTAGGCCCAAACAATGCACAGACGCGCACAGGAAAACTGGCCGCTATTTTTAGTCATGATGGTTTTCACCTTTGAGATCTTCTTTCTTCTTCTAATCTGCTTTTGTGTCTGTTCTTGGTATCCCCCGGCAACCTTGCCGTTGGGCCAGACTTGAAAAGGTGCATGGCTACGCGTGGCAACGAGAATAACTGCCATTCCTCCATTACTTCTCCTTCTTCTGCGCCCTCCCATACTCGTTACTGCAAGGCGACGGATTGGCGAAGAGTGGCGGTCATTGGAGCAGAGTGCTTGGCCAGGGAGTGCAGGGAGCGTGATTGGCGAGCTTGGAGCGCACCGGAGTAGTGAGCCCGCCAGAAGTGTAGGGCACAGATTGGTGATCTGGGCGGCCGCCCGGAATGACATGAGAGACAGCCCCCTGTCCCTCCCTATAAAGAGGGGCGGCGTTGCTATGCTCATCCATCTCCTTCTGTCTGCCGTTCTTCAGCAACCGTCCCGTCCTTCTTCTATTTTCTATTTCTCCTCCTTATGCTAGCGACGGCATGGCGAGGAAGGCGTTTGGTCGCGCTTTCGCCGTTTCGGCGAGAGCTTCTCCTCGGCTCCATCGCATGCCTCGACTGCGGCTGTCGGATGCCGGGGCTCAAGCGCTCAATGAAGGATTGCGGCCCGTTTCGTGAAGACGCGGTGGCCCGCGGTCGAGGCGCCATGGCGGAGCGGCTTGCCGCCGCAGCTTCGGCGCTTCCTCCCGGGCCGGTAAAAGGCCACAGGAGAGACACGGCGCAGAGTTCATCGTCGAACAGCGTATCGGCCACGAAGCTAGCTACCTGCTTCCTGCCATTTTACTAGGGAGATGGAAGCCGTCCATCTGCACGGTCCCGTGGCTGCGTGTGGAGGCTACTGAACGGCCCAGTCTGGGTGACCGTTGAGACCTCCAACAATGTCATCATGTACACTCACGCGTGGGGTGGAAATCCTTTTTCCGTGCTCGTTGCTTAGGGAAAGGCACTTCCTTCACTCAGTTGGATGGACTGGACACACTCGTCGTGAAGTTCTCGGGGTCTGGCGGGCGCTCGTTTGGAGTGCTACGCGGAACCTTGAGCGACAGCGACACCGCTTCCTCCTGCAGAGACTAAGAATGACAATGATGACGGCGATGATGACAACGCTCCCAATGTCAAGAGCGGGATGACGGCGACGAGTCTGGCTGATCGCCGGCAAGCACCTCATTTTTGGTCTTTGGGAGGCGAGTCGTGCCCCACCTAGGCCCCCTTGTTGCCCTCCTGTACTCGATGTAAACCCTGCAGGGGAGGGTTATAAAATGTAATCGGGCACTCTTTTTAACGAATATCTATTGTTTGCCAGGCTCAAATGAGTGCGTGTTGTTCCCCGTGTTTTATTTCATCTTTGTATGATTGTCTTCTTACGCTATTTGGAAGCTTGCCGTTGCGCACCTTACTGCGAGCGTTCGACTAACAGTCTTAGCGCCTGCTGGAGTGCAAGCCCCGGCAAGGTAACTTGCCGATCACAGCGCGGCACTTCCAGTACAGACACTTTGCCGTGAGCGCTTAGAGGAATGGGTCCTTAGCTCCTGCTGAAGTACTGCCACCGACAAGATAACTTGCCATCACAATGCTGCTGCATATCTTGCCGAGCGGACTCGAGGCAAAACAAGAGCGCAATCCGATCATGACAATTCTCTTGGCGTGTAGGTTTCTCATACAAACATAGAATCGTTCAGGAAAATGCAAAATATAACAAGGAAATTGTTTTTCAAAGTTTTTGCAACTTAGCTTCTCCTTGCGCTGCTTCTCTTGCCATATGAATGGTCACTTGAACGTCATTAAAAGTGGTAACCCATCACTCCCCCGGGAAACTTGCACACGAGGAATCTTCTTTCCTTTAAGAAAAAAAAAGAAAGAAAAGTGTGTTTTGGGAACCTTGACTGTATGATCAGCCATTTCATAAAAATTAAAATGTAATCACAACTTCACATGCATCCCATGTACAAAACAATATGTATGAAGAGTTGCAAAACACTTAGCTTTATTCACTTATGCACATGATCAGCGTCTGGCTTTGTACAAAGGGTTACAAAGTCTTGTGCCGACAAAGCTGTCAAAAGAGGTCGTCGGGAGACCATGCCAACAACCGCGCTCCTTATGGGTAGAACTTGCGAAGATGCTCAATATTCTACAGTTTTCCACTGGGATGCCCATCTTCGGTCTCCAATGGACTGCAGCCCGGGTCTGGTGACTCGTACTTCCGATAAGGGCCTTCCCACTTCGGCATCAACTTGTTTGATTTCTTGCAGACTGACACGCCGAAGACAAGGTGCCTTCCTCAGGCTTCGGGCATGCAACTTTGCGGTATGATCGGAGCAAGGCTTGCTGGGAGCATGCAGCTCGCATAGCCGCCCGAAGACGATCCTCCTCAAGGAGCATTGCGTCATCTTACGCACTGCTCTTGCTAACTTCACGTAGAGATAGCCCACTCAAGGTGACCCATATTGAGTTTCATGAGGAGCACGGCTTCTGCCACATAGACAGGGAGAAGGGTGTTTGGCCGGTGGCCGATTTGGTGTCGCGTCTGAGTGGACCAAGAACCGCCGCAGACTCGTCAATCCAGCATCTTCCACATTTGCGCAGCCTGTCAAAGGTCTTGTCTTGAGACTACGCAGCACTTCAGCATTCAATCCTTTCTGCTTGGCCGTTGCTCTCGGGTGAGCAACAGATGCAAAACAGATTTTGCCGCCAAGGTCCTGGATATCTGCATGAAGGTGCGGCTCGTGAATTGTGTGCCATTGTCAGTGATGATCCTGTAGGGACCCCGAAATGGCAAACCAATCCTTTGAGAACTTGACAGCTGATTGGCGTTGTCACCTTCCTCATCGGCTCCACTTCAGGCCACTTTGTGAACTTGTCGATGGCGACGTACAAGAACACAAGCCCCTGGTACACAGGGAAGGGGCCCCAAAATATTGAGCCCCTAGACCAAAAACAGCCAGGGAGGGGGGATTGTTTTGAAGATGACTTGAGCTGCTGATGTATGTTCTTGAATGGAACAGCATGCTTCACACTTGCTACTATCTCAGTTGCATCCTGGAGGTATGGCCAATAGAAACTCTTCCGGAAAGCTTTGCCGGCAAGTGCTCTTGATCCTATGTGAGAGCCCATATCCTCCGTGTATCTCCGCCAACAGCTCTAGTCCATCTTCCGGCATATACACTTGAATTACACAACGTTTGGTCTCTTTCTATAGAGCGTTGTTATCCACAACTGATACATACTTACTGGCGGGCTACTTTCTTTCTCAGCTTCGTCTTGCCATCGGGAAGTTCTCCTGTTTAAGGAATGACCTACTGATGGCCCATGCCGGAGCCTGCGGCTCGACGACAGATTAAAGGTATTTCTTCGGCTACGGAGCGCTGGCCTTAGAGGCAGAACCTGAGGTTCGCGTGAAGCGCTCGCTCACCGACAATCCTGTCGTTGTCCCCGGCAACCTTCTTGCCGCGGCTTCGGGGAGCTCTGCCGAAAATACTTCCAGGGTTTAACTTTCTTCTTTTGCTGGGCCTGCGTTTATGGATTGACTATTGGTTGATTCAATGGACACAAAGGTTCCTAGTTCCCCAGGAAGCATCTGAGCTGCACACTTTGACAGGTGATCAGCATGCTGTTTTCCGCACGAGGGATTTGCTCCGTTTATATACCCGTCGAAGTGTTCTTCCAATTTTCCTCACTTCTTGCACATTCACTTCCCATCAATGGGCTCTAGTAATCTTTGTTAACTTGTTTCACAACAAGCTGCGAGTCACGACGGATGTATCAATTTTTCTATTCCAAGGTCCACTCGATCCTAGACCGGCAAGGAGCCCTTTGTACTCAGCAGTGTTTTTTTGTATCTTGCTCCCTGGGAAAGTGCATTTGAACCATATACTTGGGTGGCTCTCGCGTGGGTGCGACAAGCAGCACCTGGCACCGGTGCCTTGCAGCGAAAAGGCACCGTCAAAGTACATGATCCTTCCTTGGCTGTTTCTTTTACCGGGGAGAGCTATTTCTTGAATCTCTTCGTCTTGCGTTGTTGTCCATTCTGCAATGAATTCCGCCAAGGCTCTGCTCTGGATGGTTTGAAATGCTTTCAAACTTAAGTGCAAGCTTGACAGTTCCAACGCCCACTCTACTATCCTGCGAGTTGCCTCTGGATTCTCAGCAATGTGTTGCAACGGAAAGCAAGTGATGACGGTATCTCATGCACTTGGAAGTAGTGCCACAGCTTCCTCGGGCCATAAGAAGGCCGAAAGCAACTTCTGCACCCCGAAGTATCTTGATCAGCCCCCTGCAGAAGGAACTACAAAATACATGGGCCGCTGCACCACCTCTTCTCTGGCATCACTTGTGATTAGCTTCATCTGCCTGCGTTGTTTCTGACTTGTCGCGCCCATACCTTGCTGGAGAAGATTGTCGGTTTGTCGCTGGACGGGCTTGCCGTGGCTGCTCCTCATCAGCGCTTCCCTCTGCGCCACTAATAGCACTGGCCACTTGATTTGTTACCGCTACATATAGCAACAATGGCTCTGTGGTTTAGGCGCAACTAGTTGTGTTGCGGAGGAGAGCATCATTTCAAATCCAGCACGCTGCCTCCGCTTCCGGAGTCCATTTCATTGGACCTGCCTTTTTCAAATCTTGAAAAACGGCAGGGCCGCCTCAGCAGTCTTGAAATGAACCTATGCTACTTCTTGATCTTGGCGTTGATTTTTCCCTTTGAAGAGGAAGGGTGATGCAGCAAAGTAGAGATACGTATTCCCTCAGTTAATAACCAAGGTATCAATCCAGTAGAGGAACACGCAAGTCTCCAATGATAGCACCTACACAAAACAATAAATACTTGCACCAAACGCGAAAAAGGGTTGTCACAATCTTGCAAGATGAGATCTGATAGATAGGTTAAAAGATAAATAAAAGTGTGAAATAAAGTAAAGAGAAATAAATTGCAGCAAGGTATTTTTGGGTTTTTGTTTTGTAGATCTAAAATAATATGATGAGATAGACGGAGGCCATAGTTTCCACTAGAGGCTTCTCTCTTGAAAGAACGCATCGCGTGGGTAACAAATTACTGTTGACATTGATGAAAGGCGCATAATTATGATGATATCTATCTAAGGCAATGATCTTGCAATATAGGCATCACTACTTGACAAGTAGACCGACTGACTCCTGCCTGCTCTACTACTACTACTCCACACATCGACCACTACCAGCATGCATCTAGTTATTAAGTTAACACAACGGAGTAACGCCTTAAGCAAGATGACATGTATAGAGGGTGATCCAATCATATAGGAATAACCCCATCTTTTATCCTTATGGCACCAATACCAATACGTGCCTCGCTACCCCCCTGCTTCACTGGTGAGGACACTGCGAGATTGACCCAAACAAAGCACCTCTCCCATTGCAAGAAAAATCAATCTGTTGGGCCAAACCAAATCAATAGATCAGAGAGAAATGCAAGCTATCTTAATCATACATAAAAGAAGTTCAGAGAACACTCAATAATATTCATAGATCTGGTCATAAATCCACAATTCATCGGATCTCAACAAACGCATCGCAAAAAGATTACTCGAATAGATCTCCAAAACATCGAGGAAACATTGTATTAAAGATCAAAGAGAGGGAAGAAGCCATCTATCTACTATAGGACCCGTAGGTCTGTTTGTAAACTACTCCACCTCATCGAAGGGCACAAGGTTGATGAGAGGCCCTCCGTGATCGAATCGCCCTCCGGTAGATTACCGAAAAGGCCCCAAGATATAGGATCTCCAGGGAACAGAAGCTGCGCGGTGGCGGAAAAGTATTTTTGTTGTGTCCCCTGGTGTATGGAATATTTGGGTATTTTGGAGCAAAGATTAGGGTTGGAGGAGCATCAGGGGCCCACAAGCCTAGGGGCGCGCCCTACGAGCTTGTCGCCAACTGGTGGCCCCTCTGACCTCTACTCGAAGCTGCTTCGAGGTGTCTTCTTCCCAAGAAAAATCATCAAAAAGTTTCATCCCGTTTGGACTCTTTTCGGTATTGATTTTCTGTAAAGTCAAAAACAAGGAACACAACAACTGGCACTGGGCACTAGGTTAATAGTTTAGTCCCAAAAAATGATAAAAATAGCATAATAATGCATATAAAACATCCAAGACGGATAATATAATAGCATGGAACATAAAAAATCTAGATACGTTGGAGACGTATCAAGCATCCCCAAGCTTAATTCCTGCTCGTCCTCGAGTATGTAAATGATAAAATAGAATTTTGATGTGGAATGCTACCTACATGTTTATCACGTAATCTTTCTTTATGTGGTATGAATATCAGATCCATAGATAATTCAAAACAAGTTTAATATTGCACATAAAAAACATAATACTTCAAGCATACTAAAAAGGCAATCATGTCTTCTCAAAATATTATGGCTAAAGAAAGTTATCCCTACAAAATCATATAATCCTGTCATGCTCTATCTTCATAACACAAAGTATTTATCATGCACAACCCCGATGAAAGCCAAGCAATTGGTTCATACTTTTTAAACGCGCTTCAGCTTTTTCAACTCTCACGCAATCATTGAGCGTGAGCCATGGATATATGTGACGCCCCCGGTTCAATCGTACACTAGTCTATACACGTAAACGTGTACGATCAAGCCCCGGGACTCACGGATAGATATCACACACAACTCTATCACAAATAAACGGAGGTCCACAATATTACAGACCAGGGATCCGAAGATCCGATACATAATTAGTCATACAAATAATACTGGGTAAGACATAGTTAGACAAGTTTTTGCCTTAAGAAGGCTAGCACAAACGCGACACTAGATCGAAAGGCGTTGCCTCCTGCCTGGGAGCCTCCGATCCTACTCCTGGTCAGCTGGCTCGATCCAGTAGTACGTGCCCTCTGGACCCGCCTGGTAGTAGCTCCGGTGGTGGTCGTCTGGCTCTGGACTCCATCGTCTGGTGTATCATCAAGGTGGGGTTATGGGGGAAAAGAGAAATAAAGCAACCGTGAGTACTCATCCAAGTACTCAGCACAAGGATCTATACTACATATGCAACATTATCAAGTGGAGAAAAAGCTGTATATGTGGACTGGGCTGCAGAAATGCCAGATATAGAGAAAGGCCTATCCTATCAAGAGACTAGCATCTTCAACATCTTTTCAAAGCCATCATCTTGCAGCCATAGAAGAGAGTAGAATCATTTTTATTTAGCAAACATGTTGAAGTACAAGCTCAAGATCCTTCCTCGACTCCCAGCGAGAAAGTACTCCCGAAAGCTTCAATTAAGTACAAGTATCCAGTTTAGGAGTAGATCGGGATACACAAACTGAGCGTCCTTTACTAGGACCGGTATCGATAGAAGATTCATCCCTGCAGGTGGTGCATCTACGGTTACCAACACGCTCGATCAACTCTGGCCGGACATACTTGATGGGTAATGCCCGTCCTCGGAAGATCAACACGAAGCAGCGCTCTACCTAGCTCAGCAGAGAGGTCCACGCCGACTAACCTATGCACCCAGGGGTCTCGGGCCATCGCCCTGGGCCCCTGCGCGTTGCGTGGCTGGCCGGGTGCAGGCGGACACTAAACTCGCCAGTGAGTAATCCAGCCCAATCCCGCCGATCAGCCCGCACGGTGAATCGTGACGTCTGATAAGCTTTCGGCGAAGCGTACATCGCAGAGGGCCCCATAACCATTAATCCCCTTGGTGGTAGTGCGTATAGGGCACGTCGACCCACTCAGATCACACACCCAATCCATAGGCTCAATTAGTATCAAGCGGAGACAATCAGAGTCTCTGATGCTCTGCCACAAATTCACACTCGAGTGCCCTTCCGGCACCCCCCCGAAATCATAGATCCCCAGCGGGTACCCACCCACCAGGGTGGACCCGCCTGTGAAAAAAGGTCAAGTAACCGTGTGGGTCATATTCATCAGGGTGAACGTATGAGGTCATCACCCTCGAGGTTCACCCTGATGCGGTTGCACGACAGAGTCGTATCGGACATGGAGAAGAGGGAATCCCCTCGATGACCACGACCGTACAGCTATGCTGCAGATTATTCATCAGGAGTGCGTTCCGAGGTAATCACCCTCGGCATGCGTCGATAGTTTACGACTGCAAGTCGTACAACTAGGGGGGTGTG
Organism: Thinopyrum elongatum; assembly: GCA_011799875.1. Classification (NCBI taxonomy): domain Eukaryota; kingdom Viridiplantae; phylum Streptophyta; class Magnoliopsida; order Poales; family Poaceae; genus Thinopyrum; species Thinopyrum elongatum. The sequence goes on from CM022303.1 coordinate 718,292,236, forward strand.
AAGTAGGCGTCTGTCTCTGATCGACATCACGTTGATCGAGTCGTCGATGAACCAAGCAGGGGCGCAAAGTAAGGTGGTGGGGGTCACAGATGGTTCATACCACCTATACTAAACAGTTTACATAGGCAGGTAAGTAGCAATGAACAGGTTACAACAGCAGGCTATGCATCGCAAAGAGGAGTATACATTAACATTAGCGAAATCTAATGCAAGCAGGAGAATAGAATGGGCAATATCTGGAATGCTCAGGGGGGGGGGGGGGGGCTTGCCTGGTTGCTCTGGCAAGAGAGGGAGGTCGTCAACGGGCTGCTCGTCGGTAGAGTAGTCGTAACCTGTGCAACGTCGTCGGTCTCAGCGTCTATCGAGAGAAAGAAGGAGGGGGAGAGAAACAATAAATTCACGGCAATAATGCAAACAACATGTATGACATGTCTAAATGATATGCCGGGGTGTTCTACTGCCTAACTAAACGATTTAGATAATTTAGGAATTTATTCGGATTTATTTAATTAAAGTTGGACACTATTCATTTATCGAAATCGGTCTAATTGTTCAACGTTCTTATAGTTGCGGGCATCTGACGGAAATACCGAGGGCGTATCCGGGTTCGTATCGTCGTTCTGAGCAAGTTTCATGTACAAAGTATTTTCATCGGAGTTACGGTTTATTTAATATGATTTTCCAAAGTTTTTATTAATTTCTGAAATTTAATTAATTATTTAATTCAACATTATCTGAAACAGTGATTGATGATGACATCAGCATGACCTCATGCTGATGTCAGCGGTTAATTAAGTTAATTACTAATTACTGTTTAATTAACATTAATTAGTTAATTAGATTAACCTAATCAGGATTAATTAACTTAATTAATTATTTAATTAATTAATTATTTTTATTTATTTTAATTATTTTTTTATTTTTTTATTTTTATTACATTTTCTTTTAATTCGTTTTTAGGGGTTGGGCCCCATCTGTCATTGCCTCAGGGGGGGCAGGGCCCACCGGTCAGTGGCACGGCCGGACATGTCCGGGTTGTGCCCGTTTGGGCACCGGACATGTCCGGTGCGCATACGGGCGCACGGGTGCGGCCAGCGGGTGAGGCGGAGACGGGCGCCGGCGTGAGCGGGGCCGCGCGCGGGCGGGAGGCGAGCGCGGGCGGGGCAGGGGCGGCCGGGCGCGGTGGCCCGTCGGACGGCGAGCGGGCGTCGCGGTGGAGCCGGGGCAGCAGAGCTGCGCGCGCGGCTGCAGCAGCGGGCGTGGGCAGAGTCGACGAGCGGGGCCGGCCTGGGCGTGGTCGCGCGCGCCCCGGGCGCGATGCGGTGGACGCAGAGCGGGGCCGCGGTGCGAGGCTCGGCGCGGCGAACGGGACATCGCGGAGGCGGGATGGCGCGACGCGGCGGCTCCGACGAGTGGTAGCGAGGGAGGCGAGGCCTAGCAGGCAGCAGCAGCAGCAGCGAGGAGCATGGGGGGGGGCGCGGCGAGGCGCCGTAGCAGCAGCTGCCAGAGCACCGGGGGGGGGGGGGGGGGGAGGAGGAAAGCGCGGGGTGAGGGGAACCGGAGCGGGTGAGGAGCAGGGGCCGGGCGCGGTGAGCGTGGCCAGGTCTGGCGCGCGCGGGGCGTGGTGCGCGCGGGCGAGGTGCGGGAGCGAGAGGGGGAGGCCTGGGGCCTCACCGTGATCGTAGGGACGGGGCAGCCGGGGGGGGGGTCGGGGCGGTCGACGGGGACGACGGCGACGGAGACGAGGTGCAGGCCGGCGGGAGGCGCGGGCTCCGGGCGGCGGCGAGGTCGTCGCGGCGTCGGCCCGATCCAGTTTCTGGATCGGGGGGGGGGGGCGAACGAGTGAGAGGGGGGGGGAGTGGGGTGTCGGTGGGCTAGTGTTTGGCTGGGGGGCCTTATAGGCCAGGGCGACGCAGGTGGGCCGGCCGGCTGGGCCTCGGCCCAGTTGGGCCGTGGGGGGGGGGGGGGGTTGCTCCTTATCCTTTTCTGTTTCTTTTTTCCTTTTCTTTATTCTCCTTTCTCAATCTAGTAACCAGCTAGGCCTCAAATGGTTTTTTGATCAAACATTGAGACCTAGTTCATAAATACCAGTGCATTATTCCCTAACACCTAAAATTAGTTTGGACAAAACATAATTCCATATTTATTTCAGATTTAATAAATGGTTATTAAATATTATCTTTATCCACTGTTTGGGGTTGTTCGAGTCACTTATCCAATTCCAATGATGTTGGTTTCAATTTTAGAATAGCCTCTGGAATATTTGTTATTTATCTGACATTTTAGCTCCTATGTTGGACAACTTTCATATTCCACTTTCATTTAAACTTGAATTTGACTTAGGAGTTGAAATGCAATGTGATGCTAATGATGATTATGCACTGTTGATCATGCTAACATGTCATTATCAAAAGTGATTACTGTTGCTAATCACCGGGGGTGTTACAATATAGCACCATGGGTGGAATAGAATATGATGGTGTAGGATGTGTAGAGAAGACAAAAAAAGGAGAAAGTCTCACATCGACGAGGCTAATCAATGGGCTATGGAGATGCCCACCAATTGATGTCAATGCAAGGAGTAGGGATTTCCGTGCAACGGATGCACTAGAGCTATAAGTGTATGAAAGCTCAAAAGAAAACTAAGTGGGTGTGCATCCAACTCGCTTGCTCACGAAGACCTAGGGCAATTTGAGGAAGCCCATCATTGGAATATACAAGCCAAGTTCTATAATGAAAAATTTCCACTAGTATTATGTGAAAGTGACAAAATAGGAGACTCTCTATCATGAAGAACATGGTGCTACTTTGAAGCACAAGTGTGGAAAAGGATAGTAACATTGTCCCTTCTCTCTTTTTCTCTCATCATTTTTTTCTTTTTTTTTCTTTGTGGGCTCTATGGCCTCTTTTATTTTTATTTTGGGCTCTTTGGCTCTTTTTTATTTATTTATGTCCGGAGTCTCATCCCGACTTGTGGGGGAATCATAGTCTCCATCATCCTTTCCTCACATGGGACAATGCTCTAAAAATGATGATCATCACACTTTTATTTACTTACAACTCAAGAATTACAACTCGATACTAGAACAAGAATATGACTCTATATGAATGCCTCCGGCGGTGTACTCGGATGTGCAATGATCTAGCATGACATGTATAAAAAATATGAACGATCGCCAAGCCACAAATACTATGTCAACTATATGATCATGCAAAGCAATATGACAATGATGGTGTGTGTCATAATAAAACGGAACGGTGGAAGTTGCATGGCAATATATCTCGGAATGGCTATGGAAATGCCATAATAGGTAGGTATGGTGGCTGTTTTGAGGAAGATATAAGATGGCTTATGTGTGAAAGAGCATGTCATATCACGGGATTTGGATGCACTGGCGAAGTTTGCACCAACTCTCAAGGTGAGAAATGGCAATGCACGGTACCGGAGAGGCTAGCAATGGTGGAAGGCTGAGAGTGCGTATAATCCATGGAATCAACATTAGTCATAAAGAACTCACATACTTATTGCAAAAGTTTATTAGCCCTCGAAGCAAAATACTACTATGCATGCTCCTAGGGGGGAGGTTGGTAGGAGTTAACCATCGCGCACCCCCGACCGCAACACAAAGGAAGACAATAAAATATAAATCATGCTCCAACTTCATCGCATAACGAGAGACCATACGTGCATGCTTCGGAAGTCACAAACCTTAACACAAATATTTTTACTAAACCACAATTGCTCACTAGCATGACTCTAATATCACCATCTTTATATCTCAAAACAAATGCAAGGAATCAAACTTCTCATATATTCAATGATCTTCATTAAAGTTTTTATTATATCCCTCTTGAATACCCATCATTTTAGGACTAAATTCATAACCTAAGAAATTTGCCATACTATTTATAAGACTATCAAAATGATCTAAGTGAAGCATGAGAGTTCATCAATTTCTTCAAAATAAAACCACCGCCGTGCTCTAAAAGATATAAGTGAAGCACTAGAGCAACTGCATAGCTCAAAAGATATAAGTGAAGCACAAAGAGTATTCTAATAAATTCACGATTAATATGTGTCCCTCTCAAAATGTGTGTACAGCAAGGATGATTGTGGCAAACTAAACAGTAAACACTCAAATAATACAAGACACTCCAAGCAAAACACATATCATGTGGTGAATAAAAATATAGCCTCAAGTAATTTACCAATGGATTGAAGACGAAAGAGGGGATGCCCCGATGGCATCCCCAAGCTTAGATGCTTGGTTGTCCTTGAATATTACCTTGGAGTGCCTTGGGCATCCCCAATCTTAGGCTCTTGCCACTTCTTATTCCGTAGTCCATCGAAACTTTACCCAAAACTTGAAAACTTCACAACACAAAACTCAACAGAAAACTCGTGAGATCCGTTAGTGAAACAAAGCAAATAACCACTTTTAGGTACTGTTGTAAACTCATTCCAATTATACATTTGTGTTATATCTACTGTATTCTAACTTCTCCATGGTTCATACCCCCCGATACTACCCATAGATTCATCAAAACAACCAAATAACACAATGAAAACAGAATCTCTCAAAAACAGAACAGTCTGTAGTAATCTGGACTTTAGCCAAACTTCTGTAATTGCAAAAATTCTGAAATATTAGGAAACCGTAGGCAATTTGTAAATAAATCTTGTGCAAAAAAATTAGAATTTTATCACGCTCGAGTGAATTTTAAAAATTCTGCTACTGGACATAAAAGTTTCTGTTTTCAGCAAAATCAAATCAACTAACACCCAAATCATCCCAAAGGCCTTAATTGGCACAAACACTAATTAAAACACTAAAACACCATCATAACAGAAGTATAATTGTGTGAAAACTCAAAAACAGAAGCAAAAACAAAAAACACAAAATAAATTTGGTTGCCTCCCAACAAGCGATATTGTTTTACGCCCCTAGCTAGGCATATTGCATAGATCTAGGTATTGTCATCTTTGGTATTCTTTCCTTTAGATGTGTTTTTGTCGGGAGGTTTTTCAAATATAACATGAAACACATCATCCATATATATTTTAGCATTATCAAATTGTCCCTTTGTATATCCCTTTTGATTACCGGCTACAATCCAAGAATATGTGCGATTAACATCATTAAAAACTTACTGGATCATATCCAAAACAGGGACTTCCTTTTTAAGGTTGTCATCAAAGGTGCGATCATTGCCAAGAAAATGCCTTAATAAATCATCACTATTCTAAAGGATCTCATCTATTCCATTTTTTCATGATTCATACCATAAAAATCAAAGATCTCCCTAGCTTTCCGTATTATATAGTCAAATTCATTCATAAGAACAAGGGTGGCTATATTCTTAGCTCTAAGATCTTTTATAACAGGCAACTCATAAAACAATCTTTGTAAGGTAGGATGAGTACGAATAAATTTCTTCTCAAGCTTAAGAACAAGTGCTGAAATAGCTTTTGCATAAGTTTTAGTTCTTTTAAGTATAGGAGTATCATCACAAGCCAAAGTTCCAACACAATTAAAGAATTCTTGTATGGCACTCTTTCCTATAACATTCCCTTGTCCCAAAACAAAAGTTTTGGTATCCAGATTAGCAGAATGTCCAATTTTAGGAGTTCTGCCATCATCCGTTTCCGCCATACCAAAGTCACTCATGGTGATAGGTTCAAAGCAAGCAAAGAAGCAAACGAAAAAGCGAACGGAAAGAAGGCGAATAAAAAGGTAAATATTTTTGTGTTTTTCTGAAAACATTTTAGAAGTGGGGGAGAGGAAAACAAGAGGCAAATGGCGAATAATGTAAGTGCAAGAGATGAGAGTTTATGATAGGTACTTGGTAGGCTTGATGTAGATCCTCCCCGGCAATGGCGCTAGAAATTCTTCCTGCTACTTCTTGAGCTTGCGTTGGTTTTTCCCTTGAAGAGGAAAGGGTGATACAGAAAAGTAAAGATAAGTATTTCCCTCAGTTAAGAACCAAGGTATCAATCCAGTAGGAGGAACACACAAGTCTCCAATGATAACACCTACACAAGCAAACAAATACTTGCACCCAACGCGAAAAAGGGGGTTGCCAATCCCTTCACGGTTACTTGCAAGGATGAGACCTGATAGAGATAGGTATAAAACACTACTGGAATCTGGGTCTTTGCCATCTGCCAGCTCTTTGCCGTCTGCCAGCTGATGGCAAAGAGGCTCTTTGCCGTCTGTCTTCTCAAAGCAGACGGCAAAGAACCAGCTGATGGCAAACAGGGTCTTTGCCATCTGCGAGCTCTTTGCCGTCCGCCAGCAGACGGCAAAGTCCAAAGTGGACCCCATGGGGGTACTGCACTGGGTAGGTCACACGGCCCACTTCTTTGCCGTCTGCCAGCAGACGGCAAAGATTTCTTTGCCGTCTGCCAGCAGACGGCAAAGAGGTAAGAGGGGCCCACAGTTTCACGGCGGTGGCCGTCTAACGGTCATCCTCTTTGCCATCTGCTGGCGGACGGCAAAGAGAAAAAAAAACAGACGGCAATGCGGGGGTTTAATTTGGCCCCCCGCGCGCGCGCCCTCCTCCATCTCTTTCTCCCGCCTCCCCACCCTCTGCCTCCCGCACGCGCGCAGGCCGCCGCCGCCGCCGCCGCCCCCTCCCGCGCAGGCCGCCGCCGCCGCCCCCTCCCGCACAGGCCGCCGCCGCCGCCGCCCCCTCCCGCGCAGGCCGCCGCCGCCGCCCCCTCCCTCACAGGCCGCCGCCGCCCCCTCCCTCCACCGCCGCCGCCGCCCCCCCTCCTCCACCCCCGCCGCCGTCCCCCCTCCCCCTCCACCGCCGCCTATTCTGTCCGGTCAAGCCGCAGGCCGCACTGAGAGCCGATTGGTTAATGGCAACAACTCACTCGCCCTCGAAAGACAGGATAATGATGTGCATGTGCATTGTCTACACTGACTGCTACTTTTTTACTCTACTTGCCTTGGCTGTTTTTGTTAAGATTTTGTAGATGAACTTTTTTGATCTGCTTGCTATAATGTTAGTATTTGTACTGTAGTACTCTCTGCTTATCGTGTTTGCGCTAACGGACCAAATAATTACTGAGCGAGGAAATTTTGCAAAGGTTGATGATGATGCTATTATATATCGCTTCCCAAGACTATAGATTTCTCAAAGGAACTTTACCCTCGTCGTTAGTATCAATGTTGTCAACTTTTGACAGTTAAGTGTTTCAATTTCCACCTTGATGGTTTATGTCTTCTCCATGAAATTGTCACTTCATTCATCATCACGTGACCTTTGACCCCCGACACCCTGATCTACACCCTCTGACGACCACCCCACATCTACTACATCCTGACAGTCCTGTGATCGTACACCATCCCACACCGTCCCCCAGCCCCTGACACCACCCCCAGCCGTCCCCTTCCCCTACCTACCTGACCTTACGCCGACCCCTCCTTTTCGCTATAATCTTTTTGATTAACTGAGTTAGGTGTATATTTTTGTCGATTTGTTATGCAAAACATCATATATACTTTGTGTTTAACCAGGTGGATTAAAAAAATGTGCAGTTGTTTTCGGTGTCACTGCAAGGTGTGGTGTTTGACGACCTCCCCGTGCGTTCTACGAGTCCGCCCCTGCTTTCCTGGTGATCCCAAATGACATCCCTCCTCCCCCCCTACACATTTGCTCTATTCTAATTATTCCTGTCTTCTTGCCAAATGAAAACTAGCTAGCTAATAGGTGTCCGTCATCAGTAATGCGTAACCCTATGCGTCTCCGCCCCGTTCGAAGGGTTACATCTATACTGCATTCATTTGCAGATTATAAATCGTGATTCTGTCGAATTGTCCAACTTATCCATGGACCAAGCCTAGTAATGTGTAGATTGGGTTCGTTTTCCTATATGCTCTGCTCCGGACCGATGCAGAATTTCGTCAATTGCCTCCCTGTTGTTCTCCTCTCCCTCCGGGTACACATCCTCTCTGTGCTTATGCCGAGACGTGTATCAGGAGAACAGCGGAGGTGCTGCCAAATTTTGCGTCTGATCCGGAGCAAGCATGGGAAACGAACTCAATCTACAATACTGGTTGGTATTATGACCCTACTTTCCTATTAGCAGTAGGTTGCGATGGACGTAAAGACTACCAACTCCTTACTAATGATATGGTTTGCTTATGATGTTATATTTATGTCTGTCTAGAGGAATTCATATTCTTGATCGTGCGTTGATGTACACCAAAAGAAACCCGGTTACACTAGTCAGCAAGTTTGGACCGTGATGGTTAACAAAAACCAAAGAGTTTGTTAGAGCCGCTTTGCTAATGGGCCAGAGATTAAGCTGGTGCTCCCCTGTTGCCGTTGCGAAAACTTGAATAAGAGGGACGAGCCTTTAAATGCGTAAAGACCTGGCAGAAGTTTGGTTTTTACGCCTGGTTACACGGTCTGGACATTTCATGGTGAGTCCTGCCCACTGCCAGACCTAGTGGTTCGTCTTCGCACCGACCGACATGGTACCGGGATTGAAGACATGTTCAATACTTTGACGATGCTCGGTACTCTACGAAGGAATTGAGTAATCTGCCAGGCCTTCACTGAATGTTTGGAGTCCAAACGTTTCTCTCCTCCACGAGCCACTGAGCGTTTGTCAGCTGGATGCCATCTCCACAATCATGCTTTGACGGCGCAGTTCCACTTGGTTAAAGACGACGCGATGATGACAGTATTCGGACGATTTCTACCCAAAGGCCATGTGCACCTACAAACCTGTACCAGTCAGACAAAATCCTCCACTGCCGTTAAGATGCCCTATGAGAAGATACATGCCTGTGAGAAAGGATGTGTCTTATTTAGGCACCAGTATGAGGACTTGAACTATTGTCCCATTTGCGAGTCATCCAGGTATGTTGTGGTAGACAATGGTATGGGTGAGAAGACGCAGACCAAAATACCCGTTAATGTTCTTCGGTATTTGCCAATCGTACCAAGACTTCAACGTCTTTTCATGGTCAAAGAGACGGCCAGACATATGACATGGCACAAAACGGGCAAAAGAACCGAACGTGATGCAGATGGGAATGTGATGATGGTGCACACATCGGATGGTGAAGCGTGGAAGCGCTTCGATGCATTACATAAGGAAAAAACGGCAGATCCAAGGCATCCTCGAGTCGCCGTCAGCACGGATGGGTTCAGTGTGTATGGTCAGACGGCAACCCAATACAGTTGTTGGCCCGTGTTTGTCATTCCACTCAATCTCCCCCTCGGACAGATTATGCAAAGAAAGAACATTTTCCTGACGTTGATAAATCCAGGGCCCAACTATCCGGGGAAGAATATGAATGTGTACATGCAGCCGCTTAAGGACGAATTGCAAGAAGCTTGGGATAATGGGTTCAAGACATACGACGCCTTTAGCAAACAGAACTTCATAATGCGTGCCTGGTACATGTACTCGACGCATGACTTGCCGGCGTATGCGCTATTCGTTGGCTGGCGTGTGCATGGAAGGTTCCCGTGCCCCACATGCAAGGGAGCTCTTGAGTTTCGTTGGCTGACCGCAGGGCACAAGTATAGTTGCTTTGACTTGCATAGACCGTTTCTGGATCCTCACCATAAGTTCAGGAAAGACAAGAAGAACTTCATGAAAGGTAGAGTTGTCAAACACTCTGCACCACCTGCGTTGACAGGCCAACAAACCCTAGATCAGTTAAACGCTCTCGAGCCAGATCCAGTGCGTCCAGGGTATTTCAAGGGGTATAATAAGGAACACGCCTGGACTCACAAGACATGCTTATGGGATCTGCCTTACTTCAAAGACCTCCTTTGCCCACACAACATCGACGTGATGCACACCGAAAAGAACATCGCCGAAGCCATTTTTGCCACACTACGAAGCCAAAAATCGTCATTTGCATAATCCGAAGCCTCGGTACAATGCTGACGACCCTAAAAAGGGTCAATCCAACCTCAGCCTATTCAAAGGGGATCTCGCACCAGCCAGTGGTTGGAAACCAGTACCGTTGGGTGTTGAAGAATGGCGGACCATTTCGCTGTATCTCTTCAACAACCTAACAGAAGTGCGGCCGTACATCGAGTAAGATCTCCGTACATTGTTTCGCAATTTCTAATTCCTTTGAACTGCTCTTATTCCGGGATATTTGATGCAGTCGATACGTCGCCATATTCTCGTATGGTGCAGTGATACAAAAGGATTCCATCGAAGAGTATGAGCTTCTCGCAAAGCAAGGAGGCGCCTATCCCGGTTTCATCTCTTGGTTCAAACAAACGGTAATTTCCATTAGACCATTTCATTTCTTTGGCTAATTTGCGACTAATGCAACAATCCTGTCGTATTAAACTTGTAGGCTAATTCAGAGATTATGGATGCCGAATTGAGACAAGTAGCTAATGGTTTTGACTATAAGGTCCGTTCATTTGACAAATACGACATCAACGGGTATCGCTTTCGTACCTATGGCAAAGAGCTATCTATGGCCGACCGAAAGTCTACAAATTGTTGTGTCTCTGCTATCGGCGAAGGAGGTATTGAGTATTATGGAAGAGTTGAAGCAATTTATGAACTTCAATTCTATGGTGAAAACCCACCAAACGTCGTAGTCTTCAGATGTTATTGGTTCCAGCCGAAGGATACTAGAAGGACTCATGAACATATAGGGCTAGTCAAAATCAAACAAAGCACCCATTTGGATGTTCCCGATGTCTATATTACGGCTCAACAGGCAACCCAAGTTTTCTATCTACCGTGGGCCTGTCAAAGTGATTCAAATCTCAGTGGTTGGGATGTCGTTTATGAAGTGCCGCCACGTGTTAGACCACCTCCCCCCAATGAAGAGGATTATGACCAAGACACATATGACGAAGGAGAATTCTTCCAAGAAACACGTCTTTCCAAAAAACATTTCAAGAACCGCTCAACTGTACCCCTGAACATTGAAGTAGACAGCGATAGTGAATCCGACTTCACCCCTGAGCCGGAACAAGAAGAGCCGGAACAAGAAGAAGTTACTGCTGCAGATGACCTTTCAATGCTTGAACAATTACGTAAAGGAGGCCTTCCACATGTTGATGCATTTATTAATGATGATGATGAGCTCATCACTGATAGTGATGATGATGATGCATTTAATGATCCTGGAGCATATATAGACGATTCAGAGTAATATTAGTAATGTCAGGTATTCAATTTTTTATTATGTTCATGATGATGATACTCTTAAATTATATACATAGTATTCATGTCAGTTATTCAAATTTTTTATGTTATACTAATGTCGTTTACTTTTTGTCATTGCAGGTGTTGACAGGATGGTGGGCAAGGGTCCAGAGCGCTCCGAGCCTCGTGCGAGCGCTCCTGGGAGGGGTGCTTCCATTATTCCAGCCCAGCCCCTCCGGAGAGCGCTGCTAGATAGTATGCAGTCAGCACCGGCGGGCCCTTCTTCTTCGGCCGGCAGAGGTCGGGGGAGGACGAAGAAGGCTGCTAGAGGTGGACGTGGTAGCGGGAGAGGTAGGAAGGCTGCTACGCCTTCCTCGCCGCCACCCCTAGCTGATTCACCCGACCACAGGACCGCTCCGTCTGACGTGGACCCATCTCGGACTCCGGTCCATGAGCCTCCGGTCGTCGATTCTTCGGCCCACCAGACTCGGGTCGCGGATCCTTCGCCCCACCAGACTGGGGTCGCCTCTCCTTCGCGCCACCAGACTCGGGTCGTGGATCTTTCGCCCCACCAGACTGGGGTCGCTGATCCTTCGCGCCACCAGACTCTGGGCGCCTCTCCTTCGCCCCACGTGAGTCCGGTCCCAGAGTCTTCGTCCCAGAAGACTCCAGTCCCGGAGTCTTCTTCGCACGAGACTCCAGATGCTAGTGGCCCTACTGATGATAGCGAGGACACCTTCTCTGATGATAGCTACAGCGAGGGCGAGATGGTTGACAAGGGCAAGAAGGTCTACCAGCGTGGCGGTACAAAGCTCCCGCCCGTGCCGACGACCCCCGACCAGAGGTGGTTGATACAGCCTAATGGGTTGAAGTAAGTGAATTTACTCTTTTTTAAACTGTTGCCTTCATGTTTCTTCAAATTAATATCTAATGCATTGGCCTTGACATACTGCAGGGGCTGGGTACACCCCCGTGGTGTCCGCAGGCCAAACCAGGTCCTTGGTGTGCTTTGCCGGCAGCACTTCCCTGGGTGGGTCACGTTGCCCGGTGAGGGTCAGGTTCCACAGCTAGCACTTAGCTGGGAGCTGTACGAGGCTGCCCCGGCCCCGCCGGGGGAGATGGTCGCCGGTGTCGAGTGCGAGACGGTGGCCGACATTGTGTTCCGTCGGTTCTGGGTAATTTCTCCTTTACAGAATTAAAGATCAACAGTACGTAGTGATTTTACTAATCAGCGTTGTCTTGTTTGACTGCAGACCTTCTACAGGATTTCAGATGGAGAGCAGGAGGCTGCGGCTTCGGTTGTCGAAGTCGAGTGCAAGCGCCTACTTAAGAACTTACGGCATGAGGCTCGGCTGCAGGCCGTTCGAGACTACTACGCCTCGAAGGGTATTAGGAGGGCGAAGAAGAAGTGTCGCGGCAAGTTTCTGACTAAGGAGAAGTACATGCTGGTAATTACCTATTCTTAAGGCCTTGAACTTAGTTCTCTTGATTTGATTCATAGGCGTAGCGCTGAAATTTCTCTTGACTAACTTAGGTGCCCCCGAGATGGTGTGCGGATAGGATGGACTGTTGGGAGGCGTTGGTGGATGAGTGGTGCTCTCCCAAATGGCTAGTCGAACACCAAAGGGCCAAGGATAAGCGTGCCCAAATGGTTGGTGTGCCACACCATCAAGGGAGCTCCGACCTGTTTGAGTACGGGGGTCACTGGGTATGTGGTTTGCTTCATGATTCATGCAATTTCATTCTACATGATAGCATTTTTCCTTGGATAGCTCAATAATGCTTACTTAGTTAAAAAAATGGCATAACTACCTTGGATAGCTCAATAATGACCTAAACTTAGTTTAGCTCGTTCATTTATGACATAATTAGCTCTAAAATGACATAATATGCTTTAGTTAGCTAAAAAATTGCATAACTACCTTTGATAGCTCAATAATGACGTAAAATAATCTTAGCTTGTTAATTTATGACATAATTAGCTCTAAAATGACATAATAACCTAAGATAGCTCTATAAAATGCCTAAATATGCTTTAGTTAGCTAAAAAAAGGCATAACTACCTTGGATAGCTCAATAATGACATAATTAGCATAGTTTGGTCAAAATGGGCATAATAATCTTGGTTACCTCCAAAATGACCTAAACTTAGCTTTTTTTCCTCAAAAATGACATAATAACCTTACTTAGCTCCAAAATGACCTTATTTACATAGCAATTTCAATCTTCATGCTAGCTTGAGCCCTTGACTAATATTTTGTTCCTCTCTCTCAGTCGCACCACAACAAGAAGCCCGTGCCAAGTCTTCTTCTTCTTTTCTTCTTCTTTTCTTATTCTTCTTCTTTTCTTATTCTTCTTCTTCTTCTTCTTCTTTTCCTCCTCTTAATTGTTTTTATTCGTAAATGGCATAATAACCTTGCTAACCTCATAAATGTCATATACTTAGCTTGTTGTCCTCTAAAATGACACAATAAGCTTAGTAATGTCAAAAATGGCCTAATTAGCCAGGTTAGCTCCAAAATGACCAAGTTTACCTATGTTAGCTCCAATATGATCCATTTAACCTACGTTAGCTCCAAAAAGACCAAGTTTACCTAAGTTAGCTACAATATGATCCATTTTACCCGCGTTAGCTCCAAAATGACCTATTTACCTAAGTTAGCTCTAAATTGACCTACACACTTAGCATTTTTACCTAGCATAGCAAAAAATGACATTTTTACGTAGGTTAGCTCAAAAATGACCAAGTTTACCTAGGTTAGCTTCAATATGATCCATTTAACTTAGCTTAGCTCCAAAATGACCAAGTTTACGTAGGTTAGCTCCAATATGATACATTGAACTTAGCTTATCTCCAAAATGACCTATTTACCTAGCTTAGCTCTAAATTGGCTTTTTTAACTACATTTGTTGGAAAAGAAGAAGATAAAGAAGAGGGGGAGGAGAGAAAGAAAGAGAATATAAAATCTTCTTCTTATTTTCCTCTTCTTCTTTTCTTCTTCTTCTTCTTTTCCTCTTCTTCTTCTTCTTCTAACTTTCATCTTTCCGAATTTGCAGATTTGCTTGAGATGAGGAAGCTTGCATTGATGGACTCATATATTCTCCTTGTGCTTCCTTTTTGTTTATGAAAACATGTTTGGGAACTTGTTTGGATGTGTATGTCACTATGGATATGTTGTTGGAAACTTCTTATGTCATATGGATATATGTTGGACTTGTGGAAATATATTGTTGGATATGCTTGTTGTGTATATATATATTATCTGTGTATATCTATGAATTTCTGTCAAATTGAATGAATTCAATTAAAAACAGGGGTTATATAGGCTCTTTGCCGTCTGCTAGCAGACGGCAAAGAGCTTTGCCGTCTGCTAGCAGTCGGCAAAGAGCTTTGCCGACAGCTAGCAGTCGGCAAAGAAGGCCACGTGGCAGCTACCTGTGCAACCTGGGAACACTGGGTTGCCTATTTGGGCATTTTGCCGTCAGCTGGCAGACGGCAAAGAGGCTAAGGTCTTTGCCGACTGCTGGCAGACGGCAAAGATTCAAATCCCTTTGCCGACAGCTAGCAGACGGCAAATAAGGCCACGTGGCAGCTTCCCAGTGACTCCTATTTGGGCTCTTTGCCGTCCGCCAGCAGACGGCAAAGACCTTAGCCTCTTTGCCGTCTGCCGGCTGACGGCAAATAAGGCCACGTGGCAGCTTCCCAGTGACTCCTATTTGGGCTCTTTGCCGTCCGCCAGCAGACGGCAAAGACCTTAGCCTCTTTGCCGTCTGCCGGCTGACGGCAAAGCACGCCGTTAACCCCTAACGGCTCCCACCTCACCTCACTGCCGTCTACGCTCTTTGCCGTCTGCTGGCCGCAAACGGCTGACGGCATAAACCTTTGTCGTCCGCTGCTCTGAAGCAGACGGCAAAGAAGGCCTTTACCGGCAGGAATTGAGCCGGACTGTTTGCCGACAGCTAGCAGTCGGCAAAGAGCTTTGCCGACCGCCATTCATGCCTTTGCCGTCTGCCATGGCAGACGGCAAAGAAGCTGATTCCTGTAGTGAAAGATAAATAAAAGTATGAAATAAAGTAAAGAAAATAAATTGCAGCAATGTATTCTTGGGTTTTTGGTATCTGAAAATAATATGATGAGAATGGACCCGGGGGCCATAGTTTACTAGAGGCTTCTCTCTTGAAAGAACGCATACAGTGGGTAAACAAATTACTGTTGAGCAATTGATAGAAAAGCGCATAATTATGACGATATCTAAGGCAATGATCATTAATATAGGCATCACGTCCGTGACAAGTAGACCAACTCCTGCATGCGTTTACTACTATTACTCCACACACCGACCGCTATCCAGCATGCATCTAGTGTATTAAGTTAACAAGAACGGAGTAACGCCTTAAGCAAGATGACATGATGTAGAGGGATAGATCCAATCAATATGGAATAAACCCCATATTTTTATCCTTGATGGCAACAATACAAATACGTGCCTCGCTACCCCTGCTATTACTAGGTGAGGACACCGCAAGATTGAACCCAAAACAAAGCACCTCTCCCATTGCAAGAAAAATCAATCTAGTTGGCCAAACCAAATCAATAGATCAGAGAGAAATACAAAGCTATATTAATCATGCATAAAAGAGTTCAGAGAAGACTCAAATAATATTCATAGATAATCTGATCATAAATCCACAATTCATCGGATCTCAACAAACGCACCGCAAAAGAAGATTACATCGAATAGATCTCCAAGAACATCGAGGAGAACATTGTATTGAAGATCAAAGAGAGAGAAGAAGCCATCTAGCTAATAGCTATGGACCCGTAGGTCTGTGGTAAACTACTCACACATCATCGGAAGGGCAGCAAGGTTGATGAAGAGACCCTCCGTGATCAAATCCCCCTCCGGCAGATTACCAGAAACGGCCCCAAGATGGGATCTCACGGGAACAGAAGCTTGCGGCGGCGGAAAAGTATTTTTGGTGTGTTCCCTGGTGTATTGGGAATATTTGGGTATTTATGGAGCAAAGATTAGGGTTGGAGGAGCATCAGGGGCCCCACAAGCCTGGGGGGCGCGCCCCCCGGGGTGCGCCCTATGAGCTTGTCGCCAACTGGTGGACCCTCCGACCTCTTCTCGAAGCTTCGTAGGTGTCTTCTGTCCCAAGAAAAATCGTCAAAAAGTTTCATTCCGTTTGGACTCTTTTTGGTATTGATTTTCTGTAAAAGTCAAAAACAAGGAAAAAAATAGCAACTGGCACTGGGCACTAGGTTAATAGTTAGTCCCAAAAAATGATGTAAAATAGCATAATAATGCATATAAAACATCCAAGATGGATAATATAATAGCATGGAACAATAAAAAATTATAGATACGTTGAAGACGTATCAACCTACTTAAGGCAGCCACACAGCCGGCAAGATGCCGCACATCCTTGACGCTTCTTGGCGCTTGAATCTGCTCAATTGCCTTTATCTTGTCGGATTTGCTTCAATTCCACTTTGAGATACAAAGAACCCGAGAAGCTTGCCGGATGGAACGCCAAACACACGCTTCTCGGGATTGAGCTTCATGTTGATCTTGCGCAAGTTTGCAAATGTTTCTTCTAAATCTTGAATGAGGGTTGATTTGTCCTTGATTTTGACCACTATGTCGTCCATATATGCTTCCACATTCCTGTGCAGCTGGGGCTCAAAACCAATCTAGACCGCTCTTGCAAATGTTGAACCAGCACTCTTTAACCCAAAAAGCATACGCATGA
The DNA here is from genome assembly GCA_011799875.1 of Thinopyrum elongatum. NCBI lineage: Eukaryota > Viridiplantae > Streptophyta > Magnoliopsida > Poales > Poaceae > Thinopyrum > Thinopyrum elongatum. The sequence goes on from CM022303.1 coordinate 718,309,145, forward strand.
AGCAGTATGTACCACATGGAGTAATGAATGCGGTTTTCTCCTCATCCTCTTTGGCCATGAATATCTTATGGTACCCAGAATATGCATCGAGGAAGGAGGGTAAATCACAGCCGGAAGTAGAGTCTACAATTTGATCGATGCGCGGCAAAGGGAAAGGATACTTTGGACATGCTTTGTTGATATCAGTATAGTCAATACAAAGTCTCCACTTTCCATTTGCTTTGCGCACTACCACTGGATTTGCCAACCAAGTTGGATGTAGTACACCTCTAACCAAACCTGCTGCTTCAAGCTTCTTGATTTCCTCGGCAATGAACTGTTGCCGTTCCAAATCTTGTTTTGGACCTTTTGCTTGACGGGCCGAGCATGGGGACAGATGGCAAGGTGGTGCTCAATTACCTCCCTGGGAACACCGGGCATATCAGACGGTCGCCATGCGAAAACATCGACATTCGCCCGCAGGAAGGCAACAAGCGCGCTTTCCTATTTGCTATCAAGGGTGGCACTGATGGTGAAAGTACCGTCAGCGCTGTCCTCCCTCACCGGCACCCTTTTGGTTGCTGGTGAAGTAGCTTTGGATTTCTTCCTGGTAGAGCACTCCGGCAAGTCTTCAACAGGTGCGTAGCACTCCGAAGAGGTGTGCTTCCAGAAATTGTCGCCAGAGGTCTTGCCGGATTTCTTGCTTTTCTTTTTCTTGGCGGGAGCTGGCGCCTTGGTGGCTTCTGCTGCAATCGCATCTCTGTACATCTTATCGACACAAATAACTGCACCTTCTGTGTCGGAATTGATGGAAATGACACCCATTGGCCCTGGCATCTTCAACGTGTTGTAAGCATAGTGAGATGCTGCCACAAATTTTGCCAAGGCTGGGCAACCAAGAATTCCATTGTATGGCAAAGGGATCTTGACAACATCAAACACAATCATTTCTGTCTTGTAGTTCAACTCCCCGCCAAACATCACAGGCAAAGTGATCTTTCCCTTGGGCTGACTTCTTCCCGGGTTTACTCCTTGAAACATGCCTGTTTTCTTGAGTTCCTCGTCGGGAATCTACAGCCTCTTGATTACTTCTGGAGAGATCAAGTTCAGGCCGGCCCCACCGTGAACTAACACTTTTGTTACTTGGAGATTGTTGGTGAAACCAACAATGGCAAACACCCGACCGCAGTTATGTGGTCAGGGTGGTCCTCAGCATAAAAAATGATAGGCGTGTGTGACCATTTGAGTGGTTTCTGAGATCCCATTGCCGGTTCTGGCGCATTAACCTCACGCGCCCACTGCTTGAGTTGGTGGTCAGAGGAGTGCAAAGATGCGCCTCCATCAATGCACATGGCCTCTGTTGCCTTCTGAAATTCTTGCTCACTGGATTTGTCGTCATCCTCTTCGTCAGTTCCATCATTCTCTTCCTTCTTCTCATGGACCCTAGCAGGCTTCTCTTTTTGCTGCTTAGCCTTGCCGCGACGGCCTCCTTGACCATCATGTCCCCTTTTACGGGATCCTCCAGTACCATCTTGACCCTTCTCTTTGTTGCGCTTTTCGTATTCAGCCTTCTGCTTCTCAACAAGGTGCTTGACTTGTTGGCACTCTTGGAGATCATGGCCCTTGGTGCGGTGAATCTTGCAGTACGGCCAGTCAAACTTGCCGGCCTTCTCGTTTGCCGCCGCCTCCTGACAAGCGGCGCATACAGTAGCCTCTTTGTCAGAGTTCTCAGTCTTGGCCTTCTTGACAGACTCAGAGTTGCCGGAGCCTTCAACAGCCATAACGCTCTTGCCTTTGCGGTTTCTGTTGCACTTTGCGGCCCTTCTTATTCGGGGTGGTGGCATCATCGTCCTCAGAATCTACCTCAGCACCAGCGTCCTCCCCGGGAAGCCTTCTTCCTTCTTCAGCACGTGCACACTTATCCATCGACGTGTAGAGTTCATTGATGGTCTTGGGTAACTTGACATTCGTCTTCTCCCGCATCCCCCGATTGTGCACATTTGTGTGAAAGGCGGCAATGACGGCTGCGGGGTGCACATATGGTATATTGTGGTGCACGCGGCTGAATCTCTAGATGTACTTGCGCAAATTCTCACCATCTCTTTATGGGATCACTTGCAGGTCGCTAGGCTCCCTGGCCTCTAGTAAAGGCACCAACAAACTCATTGCAAAGATATGACTATGAAGAAATGGAATTCTCCGGCAGGTTAATCAGCCAAGATCTCACATTGGGCTTCAATACCAATGGAAAATAGTTAGCGAGGGTTTCTCAACTCTTCCTTCGGCAGCTTGCACGGCAATCGTGTAGATGCCCAGAATCCCTTCCAGGTTCAGCTTGCCGTTGTACTTCTCTAGTACTTCTGGCTTGAAGGCCCGGACGGACGGCCATCGGACATACCGCAGCTCACGGATGAAGGCAGGACATCCAACCTCGTAAGGAAGATATCCGCCAACCCCCAGCGCAGGCTCATCAATGATGGGGCCGTTGCGCACGTCGGATTGACGGCGTGCCTCCCGGTGCCGCTCAATGGTAGTGCGGGCATCCTCTACCTGCCTGTCCCGCAGCACTTGCCGCTGATCTTGCCGCGCTCGTGGATCTGAAGAAGCCATCGACATCTCGTCGGGCTCAAAAGATCGCTGAGCTAGCCACAGCTATTGTCGTTACTACTGTTGAGATTGTTGCCACGGAGGTGATTGTACTGTTGGCGCGACACCATCAACATGGCCACCAGTTGGAGCTAATGGTGCGTTTTGTGGACGCCGTGAGGGCTCCGCTTGCTGTGATTTGCTGGCTTCGGCGAACCCAAAGTTTTGGATGGTGGCTCTCCACTCATCCATCTTCTCTGCTGTCGGAGGGAAGTTCAGAAGCATCTGGGCTCGCGCCATCGCCTCCGCTGCCGTGGTTGGCATGGCCAGAAGAGAAGAGCGCGACGTCGCTCTACTCCTGGCAGAGCCAGCTTGAGCGCCATCGCGATCTTGCTGCCTGGCATATGATCAGCAGCGGGCTGCTGTGGCGGTGGTGGCACCAGGGGATCTGGGACTTGATCAACAGGGGTCTTGCCATGAGGTCGCCGCCACCCTGAGTCGTCGACGCCGCTCAGAGTTACATTGTGTGAAGGACGTGGCATTAGTCCTGAAGCAGCACATCTGGACGCCGTTGCGGCGGGATCTTGGCTCGTGCCAGCCAGGGCATTACTGCTTTGGTGGCTGCGTTCGTCGGCGTGGCAAGGAGGAGAAGAAAGACATCCATCTGCTCCACCCACGCCGTCTCGGCTTCGTTCACCAGAGGGCCGAGGAAGTCGACTCCTCCAGTGCGTTCGTCTCCTGTACCGACCGCGGTGGGCATGGCGACCGCGCCACCTGCGCTGGTCTTGCCAACCACAATATTTGCACCGCTCGCATTGGCTACGCCGCCTGCGCTACCTGCGGATGCGTGCGAAGGGGTCATTATCGTGATGCCCTTCTTCTTGGGGGCCATCGACGACGAGGAGGACGACGATGAAGTTGATGAAGCTGACGCGCAGTCCACTGATTCAGGTTTGCACAAGCGATCACCCCTACCTAGAGCCCCAAAGATGTCGTGGTGGGAGTATGACCATCTATGGGGCCATGCAGCCCCTTGTGGTTCAGCAGGGGAGATCAACGTGCACAAGGAGCAGAATCAATGGAGGGCACGAGGGATTTACCCAGGTTTGGGCCACCGTGAGGTGTAAAACTCTACTCCTACTTTGGTGTATTGGATGTGTGAGAGCACAAGTATAAGGAGCGCTTCTCCCGAGAAGGTGTGGAGAGCAGCTATGCATGCAAGATGTACTAGGGTTTGAAAAGGGATCCGAAACCCCCTAACTGTTGCCCTGGCCCTCCTTTTATAGTCCAAGGGGTTACCACAGTGGCAAAACAGTCATTACGTAGTGATTAGATAGCAAACAGTGCTATCATACTTAACTCTGCCAGTTTAGGACTAAAGCATTAAATGCTCTGTTAGGTGTCATGTGGAGGAGGCGCTCCGGCAAGGTTCCTGCACCGCTCGCCCAGCTACCTCCTATTAGACTGACACGCCTTCTGGATGGGTGTCATTAAAGGCAAATCTTCTCCCTGCGTGCTGCCACGTGCCCGACAAGCCTTACCAACCAGCCTGCGCGGTCGACACCTTACTGATTAGCGACTAGCTGCCCGGTGAGGTGGAGCACTGATGAACTGACGAAAGCTTGCCGGCGTGGAGCTTGCCGGGTCTTCACCTTGCCGGTTCAGCCTTGCCGGCAAGGAATGTCTTCATCTTCAATACAAGCGGAGTGCTCGTTGATGCTTCGTCTTGGGCTTCTCTCTAGCAGCTCCTGCAACTGGGTCTTGAATCTGGGTCTTGGTAGCTCCCGGCAAGCCTTGGCCGGCAGGGGAGGCTGCCACTGTTTGTGCATAAGTCAGGGTATAAAATACCCGTATTTTATACACCGACATGATCATAAACTCACAATTCATCAGATCCCAACAAACACACCGCAAAAAGTGATTACATCGGATAGAACTCCAAGAACATCGAGGAGAACATTGTATTGAAGATTGAATAGAGAGAACAAGCCATCTAGCTACTAACTATGGACCCGAAGGTCTGTGGTAAACTACTCATGCATCATCGAAAGGGCAGCAAGGTTGATGTAGAGCCCCTCCATGATCGAATCCCCCTCCAGCGGAGTGGCGGAAAAGGCCCCCAGATGGGATCTCTCGAGAATAGAAGCTTTCAGCGGCGGAAAAAGTATTTCATGGACTCCTCTGTTGGTTTCCTGATTTTTGAGAATTTATAGAGGTGGAATTATGTCAAACGAAGTTGTGTGGGCCCCACGAGCCACCAGGGCGCCCCCCTGGAAAGCGCCGTGGTGCCTCGTGGGCCACTGCTTCATCTTCTGGCCCTCTCCCGAAGCTTCCAGTACTTATTATGGCCAGAAAAAATCTCCAAAAAGTTTCGTAGTATTTGGACTTCGTTTGGTACTGATATTCCGGAAAACCAAAAACAGGCAAAAAAACAGCAACTGACACTAGGAACTAAGTTAATAGGTTAGTCCCAAAAAATGATATATAATTGCTTGTAAATGTATATAAAACATCCAAGATTGATAATATAACAGCATGGATCAATCAAAAATTATAGATACGTTGGAGACGTATCACACCACATGTTAGAGGATCCAAAACAATATAACTTCTATGTGAATATAAGCAAAGATAACCCATTACGTTGTCTTCCTTGTCCAACATCAACTACTTGATCAAGCTTGAAAATAATTAATGGGGGCTCATAATCACAGAAGATGTCCATGATAGTATATTTATATGTGAAATCTCTCTTACTTCAATATTCTTTCATGAATTGTTCAAGTGACCAATGCTATATTTACTAACTTTCAATAAATCTACCACTTATACTTCTTATTTAGGAAGTCACTACTCCCCATGGGAAAAGCATATGAAGCACATATAATTTCAACTTTATGATATTCAATTCATTCAACAATTTACTCTTAGGATATAAGTGAAGCACGAGAGTAAACGAGAAACTACTCCAAAAGGTATAAGTGAAGATCAATGAGTAGACAAACAATTAAGTAGCTATGCGAGGACTCTCTCCATATAAAGATTTCAGATCTTGATAATTTTATTCAAACTACAAGCAAGATTAAAACAAAATGACACTCCAAGAATAGCACATATCATGTGAACAAGTAAAAGCTTAGGCTAACCGATAGGTGTTGATGAAGAAAGGTGGGATGCCTACCGGGGCATCACCAAGCTTAGTTGCTTGAGACTTCTTGGTATGTTATCTTGGGGTGTCTTGGGCATCCCCAAGCTTGAGCTCTTGTGCCTTCTTAATTCCTCTCATATCATGGCTTCTCCTAAATCTTAAAAACTTCATCCACACAAAACTCAGCAAGAACTCGTGAGATAAGTTAGTATAAATCAACTCAAAACCTTAACATTCTCTGCTGTAAAAAATCACAAAAATTATAATTAAACATTGCATACTAAATGCCTTTGCATATTTAATACTACTATCCACAAATAGAAACATTAAACAAGCAAACATATGCAAACAATGCAACTGTAACAGCAATACAAAACATTCTATAAAGGGGAATAAGAATCCATAATTCCCTAACTCCAAAAATTCTGAAAAATTACCATGTGATATAGAACTCATGCATGCTTACTGTGTAAAAATGTCTGATTTTTATCATGTTCTGACTATTCAAGAATATTCTGGACATAACAGAAAACTTTTTGTTTTCAAACAGCAACACATGAACTTGCAAACCGAGCATGGTAAAGGCTATAATTGGCATTTTATTGAACTAAAAGATACAAATCATTGTTATTGATAACAGCAAGCAAATATCAACAGAATAAAATGATGCTCCAAGCAAAACACATATCATGTGACGAATAAAAATATAGCTCCAAGTAAGGTTACCGATAATGTTGAAGTCGAAAGAGGGGATGCCTTCCGGGGCATCCCCAACCTTAGTTGCTTGGGTATTCCTTGAATATTATCTTGGGGTACCTTGGGCATCCCTAAGCTTAGGGTCTTGCCACTACTTATTCTCCTCATATCGATATCTCACCCAAAACTTGAAAACTTCAATCACACGAAACTTAACGGAACTTGTGAGATAGGTTAGTAAAAATAAATCATTCACTTAGGTACTGTCAAGACAATATTCATAAATGTTCTTACATAATGCCTACTGTATTACATCATTTCCACAATTTATACTACTCAAAACAAGCTATGGTAACACTAAAACAAGCAAACTATGAAATAAAAACAGAATCTGTCAAAACAAGAATAGCATGTAGTGAGAGATTTGAAAACCATACTTATGTACCTCCAAAAATCCTGGAAACTTTGTAAAACGTAAAAAAATTATTACCCAATACTGTGTAAAAATTTCAGAATTTTCTCATGCTCCAGTACAGAATAGAAATTCCAGCACTGGACGCAAAAGTTTCTGTTTTTGCACAGAATAAAATCAACAAGCATCCACACTATCCCAAAGGCTTTACTTGGCACATTATTGAAAGAAAACATATAAAACATGATTACTACAGTAGCTTAATCATATGAACACACAAAGACAGTAGGTATAAATATTGGGTTATCTCCCAACAAGTGTTTTTCTTTAATGCCTTTTAGCTAGGCATGATGATTTCAATGATGCTCGCATAAAGGTAAAGATTTAAAACACAAAGAGAGCATCATGAATCATATGATAAGCAAATTTAAGCCTAACCCACTTCCTATGCGTAGGGATTTTGTGAGCAAATAATTTATGGGAGCAAGAATCAAGTAGCATAGGAAGGCAAAATAAGTATAACTTCAAAACTTTCAACAAAAAGAATGGAAACTTGATATTATTGCAACATCTACCAGCATATGATCCTCTCTCATAATAATTTTCAGTAGCATCATGAAGAAATTCAACAATATATCCATCACACAAAGCATTCTTGTCATGATACATATGCATAGAATTTTTATTACTCTCCACACAAGCAAATTTCTTCTCATTCATAATACTGGGACAAACTCAACAAAATAACTACCAAGAGATACTTGATTGACATAACCAAATTGAAAATTAAAATCATGATGACAAGTTTCATGATTATCATTATTCTTTATAGCATACATGTCATCACAATAATCATCATAGATAACAACTTTGTTGTCACAATCAATTGAAACCTCTTTCAAAATAGTGAAATCATCATTAAATAAAGTTGTGACCTCTCCAAATCCACTTTCATAATTATGGCCATAAGATTCAACAACCTCCAAAATAGTGGGATCATTAGTACCTAGAGTTGACACTCTTCCAAACTCACTTTCATCAATATAATCATCATAAATCGGAGGCATACTTTCATCATAATAAATTTGCACATCAAAAGTAGGAGGGCTAAAAATATCATCTTCATCAAACATAGCATCCCCAAGCTTATGGCTTTGCATATCATTAGCATCATGGATATTCATAGAAAGTATACTAACAACATTGCAATCATGCTCATCATTCAAGGAACTCAAATTAAACATTTTATTAAATTCTTCCTCTAGCAATTGAGCACAATTTTCCGATCCATCATTTTCAAGAAAGACATTACATAGATGAAGTATTTGAGGCAACCTCAATTTCTTTTTTTTGTAGTTTTCTTTTATAAACCAAACTAGTGCTAAAATAAGAAACTAAAAGATTCGATTGCAAGATCTAAAGATATACCTTCAAGCACTCACCTCCCCGGCAACGGTGCCAGAAAAAAGCTTGATGTCTACTACGCAACTTTATTCTTGTAGATGTTGTTGGGCCTCCAAGTGCAGAGTTTTATAGAACAGTAGCAAATTTCCCTCAAGTGGATGACCTAATGTTTATCAATCTGTGGGAGGCGTAGGATGAAGATGGTCTCTCTGAAACAACCCTGCAATCAAATACAAGAAATCTCTTGTGTCCCCAACACACCCAATACAATGGTAAATTGTATACGTGCACTAGTTCGGCAAAGAGATGGTAATACAAGTGTAGTATGGATAGTAGATATAGGTTTTTGTAATCTGAAAATAAAAAACAGCAAGGTAGCAAGTAACAAAAGCAAGCGCAAATGGTATTGCAATGCTTGAAAACAAGGCCTAGGGTTCATACTTTCACTAGTACAATCTCTCGACAATGCTAACATAATTGGATCATATAACAATCCCTCAACGTGCGACAAAGAATCACTCCAAAGTTCCTATTAGCGGAGAACATAAGAAAGAAATTGTTGTTGGGTACGAAATCACCCCAAAGTTATCCTTTCCGATCAATTTATTGAGCCATCCATATAAGTGTCACAAATAGCTCTAGAGTTCTAAAATAACACCATATGATACCTATCAACCAACTCTAATGTCACCTAAATACTCCAATGTCACCACAAGTATCCGTGGGTTGATTATTCGATATGCATCAAACAACTTCAGATTCATAATATTCAATCCACACAAAGAACTTCAAAGAGTACCCCAAATTTTCTTATCAGAGAAAAGATAATGAAAACATGCAACCAACCCCTATGCCTAGATCACCCCAAGGTCACGGGAATCTGCGAGTTGATTACCAAAACATACATCAAGTGAATCAATAGAATACCAAATTGTCACCACGGGTATCCACATGCAAGACATACATCAAGTGTTCTCAAATCTGAAATATTCAATCCGACAATAACGAAACCTCAAAGGGAAAGACTCAATTCATCACAAGAAGATAGAGAGGGAAGAAACACCATATGATCCAACTATATTAACAAAGCTCGTGATGCATCAAGATCGTGCAAAATCAAGAACACGAGAGAGAGAGAGAGAGATCAAACACATAGCTACTAGTACATACCCTCAGCCCCGAGGGTGAACTACTCCCTCCTTTTCATGGAGACCGCCGGGATGATGAAGATGGCCCCCGGTGATGATTCCCCCCTCTGGCAGGGTGCCGGAACAGGGCTCCAGATGGTATTTCTTTGGTACAGAGGCTTGCGGCGGTGGTGTCGAAGTTCTAGGTTTATTTCTGGGGGTTTCTCTATTTATAGGATGTTTCAGCGTTGGAATCACGCAAAACGGGGCTACGAGGGCCCCACTAGGTAGCACGGCGCGACCCCCCAGGCCGCGCCGTGGTGCTTTGTGAGAACCTCGTGAGTCTTCTGGTCCTTCCACGAAGCTTCGAGGGTCTCTTTTGGTCCAAAAAAATTCTTCAAAAAGTTTCGTCCAATTTCGAGAACTTTTATTTTTGCACAAAAAACAACACCACGGTAGTTCTGCTGAAAATAGCGTCAGTCCAGGTTAGTTCTAATCAAATCATACCAGAACCATATTGAATTGTTATAAACATGGCATGAATACTTCATAAATTATAGATACATTGGAGACGTATCACGAGATCATTCATCTACGGTTCGAGGGACTCCAAGTATGATCTACACCGACTCGTCTACTTCCGCTGCTACTCGGAGTCGGTAACGATCATGATCTAATCCGTTTATGCATCTTCATATTGTTCCTGGGTGATCGTAGGGCGATTTTTTTGTTTTCTACTACGTTTCCCAACACACTCCCCCCCCCCCTCGGTCCCTTCACAAAAGTGCCTTGTATAGAAGTGGTGGAGCTGCTGGCACCTCATACGACCGCTTATGCGAGCGCTGTCGATCGCATGGAAGGCCCTCTTTTGCTCCAGTGCGCCTGATGACTTGGCTCTCCACATGGAAGTTACTCCATTTGACTTGATTTTTAGTAATCCTCCTCGGTTTCCTTCCATAAACGATATTTCCTGCCAAACAATGGAAAAATAGATTTTCTTCTGTTTTGAAGGATTAGCGTTAGAAATAACAGAGAAGTGGCAAAAATCCGGTGAAAACCAAATAAGAATCACTCAAAAAGAACACAAATTCTCGAGCCATCACGGAGCAGGTGCCGTTGGAGCGTACGCCGACCGAGGAGAAAACCCCGGGGGGATGGAGGGGCCGGCCGAAGAGGACTAGCCGGCAATGCCGAGGGCCATCGCCGATGCGCCGGTGCTCCTGGTCACGCGGGAGGTCGAGGAAGAGGGCGCCGCAATCATGGCCCTGCCGCGCTACCCAAAGAAAACCCTCAAATGGGGGTAAAATACCCCCTCCGGCCACTGGGGTTCCAAACAGCAGCGCACTCGATGTCCCCTCCGATGACGCAACCGAACCCAGGACCACTAGGTCAGGATACGGTGGCGGAGCCGGAGCGGCCGGCACCTCATTGGCCCGACGAGGGGGCCTGGTGCAGAAGGGCGATGGCGCACGGATGGCCCCCATCAGGTCAATGCCTGAGTTCGCGAGGGCAACCACCCACTGGTCTTGGATGTTGTTGCTGCTGGCTATGATGGGGGTCAGGGGGCTGCGCGGTGGCGGGCGAGCCATCGAGGAGAGCAAAGGGTGCACTAGTAGAACACAGGGCCTTGGTCCAGGCCTGCCCAGCCCATTAGTCCCGGTTCAGTCACGAACCGAGAACCATGGGGCATACGTCCCGGTTCGTGCGCCCAGGGGGCCGGCCGGGCCGCGTGGGGCATTGGTCCCGGTTCGTCTGGACCCTTTTGTCCCGGTTCCAGACACGAACCGGGACCAATGGGCCTCGATCCTGGCCCACATCCATTGGTCCCGGTTCGTGGCTGGAACCGGGACCAAAGGGTGTCCTTTTGTCCCGGTTCCAGCCACGAACCGGGACCAATGTTGTGCCTATATATACCCCCTCGCCCGCAAGCAGAGCACTCCACTGCTCTGTTTTTTCTGGCTGGCTAGGGAAGGGCTTTGTGGTGCTCTAGCTCACCTCCTATGCACATGAGGTGTTCGATGAAATGCCCGAGCCACACTACTTAAGCTTTCTTCTCTCCAAGCTCGACCTCCAAGCTCCATTTTCCTCAAGATTTGTCTAGGTTTAGCGGTCCGTCACGTCCCGTCCCCGTCTTCACCGCCGTCGATCGCCCGCGCCGATCTCATCGCCGGCACCACCGTGGTAAGCCTCTTGTTCTTATCTTCTTTCTAAATGAGAAAAATTCTTACTTGTATGATTTAGATAGATACTTGTATAATTTTCTTACTTTTATTATTGTTTTTTATTATATAGTGCGATGGTTTTGGTATCTGCCCCCGTCGGCCCTCGTCCTGTCTATGATTCGGATGTGGTATATATTATATTTTATAACTATTTCGTTCATTTATTGTTTATGACAATTATGCCGACTAACGTGACATAGATTTTATTTATCTAGGAGGTATGTGAACCAGAAATTCCAACCGACCCTATTGTCGAGAGGTTAAATTTAGTTGAAGAAGAAAACAATTACTTGAAGGAAAAAATAAAAAAAATTGAGGAGGAGAAGATGATATTGGAGTTCCATGTTGCGGATGTCGTCGATGATCACAAGATCAGGATGGATGCAAAGCGCTTCAAGATTAGAAAGTATAGAAAATATGCCATTCATACCGAGGCTTGGTATCATTATGCCGTTGGATCAATTGTTACCTTGGTTGCGATTATGATCGCATTTGTTGTTGCATTGAAATGTTTTACATAGTTTCAATGTATGGTTTAATTAGATGCTCTGGAGAGCTATATGTTGTTCAATGAGAACTATGTATGTACTTTGGTTTTAATGTGATGATGAACTTCTATTAATTTGGTCACTTATCTATTCATGATGTTCTGTAATGGTTTTTGACAAACTTAATTATATATAATGCATGCAGATTAACCGGCAATGGACGTACGGTGACAGACACACCTCCGAGTACATTAAGGGTGTGCATAATTTTCTTGAAGTGGCTGAGGCAAACAAGAAGAATGGTTTTATGTGTTGTCCATGCCCTATATGTGGGAATACGAAGTCTTACTCTGACCGAAAAATCCTTCACACCCACCTGCTTTATAAGGGTTTCATGCCACACTATAATGTTTGGACCAAGCACGGAGAAATAGGGGTTATGATGGAAGACAAAGAAGAAGAAGAGGACGATGACAACTATGTGCCCCCTGAATATGGTGATGCTGCAATGGGGGAAGCTGAAGATCAAGAGGAACCAGACGATGTGCCCGATGATGATCTCCGCCGGGTCATTGTTGATGCAAGGAGATAGTGCGAAAGTGAAAAGGAGAAGCTGAAGTTCGATCGCATGTTAGAGGATCACGAAAAAGTGTTGTACCCCAATTGCGAAGATGGCAACACAAAGCTCGGTACTGTAGTGGAATTGCTGCAGTGGAAGGCAGAGAATGCTGTGCCTGACAAAGGATTTGAGAAGCTACTGAAAATATTGAAGAAGAAGCTTCCAAAGGATAACGAATTGCCCGACAGTACGTACGCAGCAAAGAAGGTCGTATGCCCTCAAGGATTGGAGGTGCAGAAGATACATGCATGCTCTAATGACTGCATCCTCTACCGCGGTGCGTATGAGAATTTGAACGCATGCCCGGTATGCGGTGCATTGCGGTATAAGATCAGACGAGATGACCCTGGTGATGTTGACGGCGAGCCCCCCAGGAAGAGGGTTCCTGCCAAGGTGATGTGGTATGCTCCTATAATACCACAGTTGAAACATCTGTTTAGAAACAAAGAGCATGCCAAGTTGATGCGATGGCACAGAGAGGTCCGTAAGAAAGACGGGAAGTTGAGAGCACCCGCTGACGGGTAGCAGTGGAGAAAAATCGAGAGAAAGTACCGGGCTGAGTTTGCAGGTGACCCAAGGAATGTATGGTTTGGTTTAAGCTCGGATGGCATTAATCCTTTCGGGGAGAAGAGCAGCAATCACAGCACCTAGCCCGTGACTCTATGTATGTATAACCTTCCTCCTTGGATGTGCATGAAACAGAAGTTCATTATGATGCCAGTTCTCATCCAAGGCCCTAAGCAACCCGGTAACGACATTGATGTGTACCTAAGGCCATTAGTTGAAGAACTTTTACAACTGTGGAATGGAAAAGGTGTACATGTGTGGGATGAGCACAGACAGGAGGAATTTGACATGCATGCGTTGCTATTTGTAACCATCAATGATTGGCCTGCTCTCAGTAACCTTTCAGGACAAACAAACAAGGGATACCACGCATGCACGCACTGTTTAGATGACACCCAAAGTATAAACCTGCACAAATGCAGGAAGAATGTGTACCTGGGGCATCGTCGATTTCTTCCGACCAACCATCAATGTCGAAAGAAAGGCAAGTATTTCAAAGGCGAGGCAGATCACCGGAAGAAGCCCGCCATGCGTACCGGTGATCACGTACTTGCTATGGTCAATGATTTACAGGTAATCTTTGGAAAGGGTCCCGGCGGACTGTCTGTTCCGAATGACGCTGAGGGACGCGCACCCATGTGGAAGAAGAAATCTATATTTTGGGACCTACCCTACTGGAAAGACCTAGAGGTCCGCTCTTCAATCGATGTGATGCACGTGACGAAGAACCTTTGCGTGAACCTGCTATGCTTCTTGGGCGTGTATGGAAAGACAAAAGATACACCGGAGGCACGGGAGGACCTGCAACGTTGGCACTAAAAAGACGGCATGCCTCCAAAGCAGTATGAAGGTCCTGCCAGCTACGCTCTTACCAAAGAAGAGAAGGAAATCTTCTTTGAATGCCCGCTCAGTATGAAGGTCCCGTCTGGCTTCTCGTCGAATATAAAGGGAATAATAAATATGGCAGAGAAAAAGTTCCAGAACCTAAAGTCTCATGACTGCCACGTGATTATGACACAACTGCTTCCGGTTGCATTGAGGGGGCTTCTACCGGAAAACGTTCGATTAGCCATTGTGAAGCTATGTGCATTCCTCAATGCAATCTCTTAGAAGGTGATCGATCCAGAAATCATACCAAGGCTAAGGAGTGATGTGGCGCAAAGTCTTGTCAGTTTCGAGCTGGTGTTCCCACCATCCTTCTTCAATATCATGACGCACGTCCTAGTTCATCTATTCGACGAGATTGTCATTCTGGGCCCCGTATTTCTACACAATATGTTCCCCTTTGAGAGGTTCATGGGAGTCCTAAAGAAATATGTCCGTAACCGCGCTAGGCCAGAAGGAAGCATCTCCATGGGCCATCAAACAGAGGATGTCATTAGGTTTTGTGTTGACTTCATTCCTGACCTTAAGAAGATTGGTCTCCCTCAACCGCGGTATGAGGGGAGACTTACTGGAAAAGGCACGCTAGGAGGGGACTCAATAATATGCAGGGACGGGCATTCTTGGTCTCAAGCACACTACACAGTTCTACAGAACTCTACCGTGGTGACCCCGTATGTCGATGAACACAAGAACATTCTGCGCTCCAAACACCCGGAGCAGTGTGACGACTGGATTACATGTGAACACATCAGGACTTTCGGCAGTTGGTTGGAAACACGTCTCAGAGGTGACAACACTATTTCTGATGAGCTATACTCGTCGTCCAGGGGACCATCTTCGACTGTATTGACTTACAAAGGATACGAGATAAATGGGAATACATTTTACACGATCGCCCAAGATCAAAAGAGCACCAACCAAAACAGCGGTGTCCGCTTTGATGCAACAACCAAGAGGGGAAAGGACACATATTATGGTTACATAGTGGACATATGGGAACTTGACTACGGACATGTTTTTAAGGTCCCTTTGTTTAAGTGCAAATGGGTCAATCTGTCAGGAGGCGGGGTACAGGTAGACCGACTTTACGGAATGACAACAGTGGATCTGAACAATCTTGGGTACACAGACGAACCATTCGTCCTAGCCAATGATATAGCGCAGGTTTTCTATGTGAAGGACATGTCTACCAAACCGAGAAAAAGAAAAGATAAGGAAGCGAATACATCATACGATTAGCCAAAGCGCCACATAGTTCTTTCAGGAAAATAGACATCGTGGGATTGGAGGGCAAGACAGACATGTTTGAAGATTATGAAAAGTTTCATGAAATTCCTCCCTTCAAAGTCAAGGCTGACCCAAGCACCCTGTTAAGCGATGAAGAATATCCATGGTTACGGTGCAATAAGCAAAGGACACAAGCGAAGAAAAAGTGAAGACAGATGAAGTCAGAAAGGGTTGAAAATTGATGATGTGGCTTTGAATGGTTCATTTTGAACACACAAAAAGTCTGGAGTTCAAATAAGTTCAAAACAATGAAATCCCTTTTTAACAGATGAGTTTTCGTCCGAAACCCTGATCCTTCGAAAGAGATTGCCCATTTTGTACATGAAGTGCATCCAGTTTTTGTCGTAACCCTCTCAACTTTTTCTCACATGCTATGTGGGTGAAATGATGATATCATGCCAATTTTCAACCTCTTCAGAGTTCATTTGAAGTGCTTTTCAATTTCAAGGTCATTTAGCTCAAAAAAATCAGTAAATGCATGAAAAATAACAGATGAAGTCAGAAAGGGTTGAAAATTGATGATGTGGCTTTGAATGGTTCATTTTGAACACACCAAAAGTCTTGAGTTCAAATAAGTTCAAAAAAATGAAATCCCTTTGTAACAGATGAGTTTTCGTCCTAAACCATGATACTTCGAAAGAGATTGTCCATTTTGTACACGAAGTGCATCCAGTTTTTGCCGTAACCCTCTCAACTTTTTCTCACATGCTATGTGGGTGAAATGATGATATCATGCCAATTTTCAACCTCTTCAGAGTTCATTTGAAGTGCTTTTCAATTTCAGGGCCATTTAGCTCAAAAAAATCAGTAAATGCATGAAAAATAACAGATGAAGTCAGAAATAGTTGAAAATTGATGATGTGGCTTTGAATAGTTCATTTTGAACACACAAAAAGTCTGGAGTTCAAATAAGTTCAAAAAAATGAAATCCCTTTGTAACGGAGGAGTTTTCGTCCGATAACCCTGATACTTCGAAAGAGATTGTCCATTTTGTACACGAAGTGCATCCAGTTTTTGCCGTAACCCTCTCAACTTTTTAGCACATGCTATGTGGGTGAAATGATTATACCATGCCAATTTTCAACCTCTTCAGAGTTCATCTGAAGTGCTTTTCAATTTCAGGGTCATTTAGCTCAAAGAATGAACTAATATAAAAAAGAATGAACTGGAAAACTTTTATGAAACTCTAATAGCAAAAATAATAAACTTAAAGAATGAACTAGAAAACTTTAATGAAACTCTAATAGAAAAAAGAATGAACTAGAAAACTTTAATGAAACTCTAATAGCAAAAGGAATCAACTAAAAAGCTATTATAAACCTCTAGTATTATTGAAACTAAAATTATATAAAATTTATGCAACTAAAACTGTCAAAGTATTTTCTGTTCAAAATATTAAAAGCAAAAAGAATTTTCATAAAGAACTTTTTTTGTTAGAAACTTTAATAGCAAAAAGAATTATCATAAAGATTTTTTTTAGAAACTAAAATAACAAAACTGTTTTTGAATATAATGATAAAACACAATAATATTAAATAGCAGGAAAAAGAATCACTCCAAAATCTATTTTTATAGTAAAGTTAATCACAAATTAGTGATTCACACAAATTTCAAAGAATTCAAATTTAAACTATTCAAATTGGAAAACTAATGGCACTAACAGAAAGTTTATAATTTTTATTACCAAAAAGCGAAAATAATCACTGGAAAATTGCAAAAAAAAAAGCAAAAAAAGCAATAAAGAAAACAAAAAAAAAATGCCACCTACTGGGCCACCACGGCCTGAATACGACTAGAAACCCAGCTAATTGGGCCAGGATTCAGGCCCGCAGAAGGCCCAGTAGGCCCACAAGCATATACACAGTCTTTAGGCCCGTAAGCCTGCTTTAGAGAGGAGCTCGAAAGCTCAGGCGCACCGCACCTTATAAACAGGTGCGGCTCTCTCTCAGCTAGCGAGGTGGGACTAAACTCCCACCACCACGCCGCTGTGCAAGACCATTGGTCCCGGTTGGTGCCACGAACTGGGACCAATGCTCACCTTTGGTCCCATTTCGTGGCACCAACCGGGACCAATGCCCCACTTTAGTGCCGATTGGTGCCACCAACTGGGACCAAAGGTCCCTGTTTCCCGCCTATTGGGCTGCTGAAAACAGACCTTTGGTCCCGGTTGGTGGCACCAACCTGGACTAAAGGTGGGCATTGGTCCCAGTTTGAGCCACCAACCGGGATCAATGCTCTGGCTATATAAGTAGCACTTAGGAATTTTCAGTGCCAGTTCATCTTCCCCGCCGACGCCGCGCCGAACAGCACGACGCCGCCAGGCTGCCGGACCGCGCCCTCGCCCTCGCCAACGCGCTCTCCTCCCCGAGCCCTCGCCGACGCCCCCTCGCCGACGCGCCCTCGCCCGCGCCCTCGCCCGGCCACGCAAGCCCCTGTGCCCCGGCCCGCCCCCGTCGTCGCCGTCGTCGTCCCCGACCCCGCGCCCCTGCCCCCGCCGGCCTGCTGCCCCAACCCCGAGCACGCCCGGCCGCGCGCGCCCCTGCCCTGCGCCGTCACCGCCCCGGTCCGCGCCGCCCAGCGCTACGGTCCGGCCGGCCCCCTTAATTTGTTCATATACATTTTTTTTCATATGATTTTGTTAGATGATGTTGATGATAGATATGCTGATGTTGATGATAGATGTTGTATGCTTTTTTTGTTCATTTAATTTTTTTTGTTCATATAATTTTTTTGTTCATATGATGATTTGTTTCATATATGTATTAATTTTTTTATTTAGGTTGTTAGTAGATATCGATTTTAGGTTAGTTGATTTAGTGCATTTTAGGTTAGTTGTACTGTTAGTGCATTTTAGGTTAGTAGATTTTAGTTTAGCGGAGTGGAAGAAGGAAAATAAGGAAAAAGAAGAAAAGAGGAAGAAGGAAGAAGGAAGAAGAAGAAGGAAGAAGGAAGAAGGAAGAAGGAAGAAGAAGAAAAAGATGGAGAGGAAAAAGGAAAATAAGAATAAGAAGAGGAAGAAGGAGAAGAAGAAGGAGAAGAAGAAGGAGAAGAAGAAGGAGAAGAAGAGGAGAGGAAGAAGGGGAGAAAAAAAAATAAGAAGAGGAAGAAGAAGAAAAAAAAAGATCGCCGAGGGGTCGAGAGGGGGAGGGTCGAGGATCTCCGAGGGGTCGAGAGGGGGACGTCGTTCAACCCCCTCCCCGATAACATTTTTTCCATGTATGTATGTCGTTGTCGATATACCCCTCCCCGATAACTTCGACATGATGGGGGGGTCGATATACCCCCTCCCCGATAACATTTTTTTCTAAGTTACTAAGGTAAAATGTTCACCCCCCTCTCGATATACCGGGCGACCAACTCTCGAGGCCACCCAAACCATAGGAAAAAAAAGTGTTGTCGATCTCCTACCCCCTCCCGCCCCTACCCAACAAACTCTCGAGGCCACCCAAACCACTAGAAGAAAACTCTGGTAACTTCGACATGAGGGGGGGACGTCGATCAACCCCCTCTCGCCCGAACAAGTCTATGTATCATTTTATATCGCGGTGGACATATATCAAAGTTTGATCATGCGCCTGTTACTTTCGCCTAATGATGAAGACATGGTTTTGTTGAATCCTTTGACACTAGACAAACGTGACATGAGGGGGTCGAGGGTCGGGAACTAGGGTAGAGGGTTGTGGATCGCCGAGCGGTCAAGGGTCGTGAACTAGGGTAGAGGGTCGAGGGTCGCCGAGGGGTAGAGGGTCGAGGGTCGTCCAGGGGTCGAGGGTCGTCCAGGGGTCGATGGTCTAGATTTATCAAGAATGCCCCCATTATGAATGTGCACAAGTTGATCCAATTTTTTGCTGATCTCATATATATATATATATATATATATATATATATATTCTTCTATATGTCACGTTGTCTGTCAAAGTATTGAAGAAATCCATGGCTTCATCATTTGCCAGAAGTAACAGGCGTATGATGCTACGAAGCTCTTCAAAGTTGTTTTGGAATGGAGTTCCTGATAGAATAATTCGCCTTTTGGTACGAATTTCAGCAAAGGCCTTCCAAATAGCGATATTCGGAAGGCCCTTGCTGAACTTTGTACCAAAAAGCGAATTATTCTATCGGGAACTCCGTTCCAAAACAACTTTGAAGAGCTTCGTACCATTATGCGCCTGTCATTTCCGGCTAATGATGAAGTCATGGTTTTCTTGAATTCTTTGACACTAGACAACGTGACATATAGAACGGTAGATGAGATCAGGAAAAATATGGACCATTTTCTGCACATCCAGAATGGCGTCATTTTGTTAAATCCCTTGTCGGTCCGGACGTCGGACATTCGTGAGAGAGGCGGTCCGGCCCAAACCCTAGAAGCGTTGTCGAGGCCACCCCAAACCGTAGAAGCGTCGAGCTAGCTAGGTCTATGTTTGCACTAATATATCCATCTGTCATGTTTGTATATTAATTAATTGCCATGTTGTAATATTTGTAGAAACTATGGAGCACCGAGACATCGAAGCAGAATAGTTGTTGGGGGACATAATCCACGGCAGAGGTGATGTCTTGTCGTATCTCAATGACACCGATGGTCTGGAAGGAGAGGATGAAGCAGGCTCCGGTGATCAAACAATGGAGGTGGAAGGACATGATTATGATGGCTCCGGTGACGGAAGTCCGGTGGAAGAAGGAGACCGTGATGACTGCTCCGGTGAGCGAACAGAGGAAGGAGCTGTTGCAAAGTCCGGCGAGGTATATATATTAATTAAGCCTGTGCTGACTAGCTAATTGATGCATTAATTGTTTTGGTATGTACACATATTAACTCTCTTCTTTCTTCTTTTCTAGCCCTCCGGATCGAGCCAAACTTTGGTAATGAGACGAGGCCCGAAGAAAAGGTTGGGCCAGGATGAAAGGTTCACGATCACAGCAATCAAGGGTGATGGCCAACCGATTGAACCCAGCCGGACCAAGGAATCATTTTCTGCTCAGTGCGGGGTTCTTGTTAGGGACATGATCCCGATCAGCATCCACCAATGGAATGAACCTAAGAGCGAAGACCCTCAAGTGTCTTTTGTAAACGATAGACAGAAAGATGATCTTTGGACCGCGCTGAAGGCAAATTTCACCCTACCGCCAGAGGAGGTTCCGGATAATCCAGTTATAGAGCCATTGGTCAAGGCTCATGCTCTAAAGAAGATGGCAGATCTATTCAGGAGGTGGAAGAATGATTTGAAATCAACGTTTGTCGACAACGGGAAGACTCCAGAATTCACAGGCCGATTTGAGAAGATAAGAGATCACTGGCCCGCATTTGTGGCCCACAAGACATCGGAGAAGAGTAAGAAGATGTCAGCGACAAACAAGAAAAATGCTGCAAAGAAGGAGCATCACCATCGCACGGGGTCAGGTGGCTACCTCAAAGCCCGGCCATTGTGGGACAACGCTGAGAAGGACCTGCTTGATAAAGGGGTCGAACCAGAGACATTGAACTGGCCAAACCGTTCAAGGACTTGGTTCTTCGGGGTTGGGGGAACCTTGGACCCTGAAACAGGGAAGTGCCGTTGGACGAAGGAGCAACTTGAAATACCCGTCAAGAAGCTTTAGAAGTATATCGCCGCAGCGCAGCAAGGGACGTTCGTTCCCGACAGAGAGAACGACGAGCTCACACAGGCCCTCGGGAATCCTGAGCACCCAGGACGAACACGAGGCACGGCAGGCTCCGTTGCGTGGAAGGTTGGGTTTCCCAGCGCAGGCGGTTACAAAACCCGGGAGAGGAGGAGGAAACTGGAGCAGACCGAACTGCAGAAGCTAAATGCAAGGGTACGAGCGCTAGAGTAACAAGCACTAGTTCAGAGCCAGCAACCTGCCGGAGCTACCCCAGAAGCTACCCACCATCTCAGCGGAGAAGCAGCGTGGCTTCCACCGAGCTCCTTCAGCAGCCTGACTTCACGGCTCCCAGCTATCCCGTGGATGCTATCACAGAGGCTCAAGATTTCCACCTTATGATGCAATGGCAGCACCTCAAAATCAAGGCGGCTGTCGGCTCTGTTGCACCTTCTGGACCCGGCGCAACTTTTCACTGCCTTCCGATTCCAGAAGTCTATGCTGTTGTGATGGTCGATGAAATAACGGAGGGATTTGAGGAGCTCGAGCTTGACCACCCAACCGGTGAAGGGGAGATTCAGCTGGGTCTTGCTCTGAAGGCTCCATGTCTATGGCGGAAGGAGCTCATCAACCTTCCGAACTGGACGCCTCCGCCTCCTCCTCCTCCACCTCCGGCGAGTCAGGGCACTCCGCCTCCTCCTCCAGCGAGTGATCAGGGCACTCCGCCTCGTTCTCCAGCTGCTCCGGCGCGTGGCGGCACTCCGCCTCCTTCTCCAGCTGCTCCGGCGTGTGGCGGCACTCCGCCTCCTTCTCCGCCTGCGCCGGCGCATCCGAGCAGCCCGCCTCCTCCTCCGCCTCGTCAGCAACAGCGGAAGACAACCGCCGCCGCTCCGGCTGCTCCGGCGCGTCGTAGCACTCCGCCTCCTTCTCCGCCTCGTAAGCAACAAAGGAAGACAGCCGCAGCCGCTCCGGCTGCTCCGGCGTCTAGCAGTACAGCCAGAGGCGGGAGGCAATACAGATTCGGTCCAACTCTCATGCCTCTAGAGAAGTTACCATACGAGATGACCGAGGAGGAAAACGCACAGATCTGTCAAGCCCAAGTGAAGGACTTTTTTGCAAAGAAAAATCCACCTCCGGAGGAGAAGATAGATCCGGTGAAATTGAAGCGCACTTTGGATGCCCTGAAGCGACCACCACCGCCTCCGCCGGATGACAACCATGTCCGCGCTCTTAAAAAGGCAGTGCAAGGAGCGCGCCAGTCGGGAACTACTTCAATTGAAAAAAGTTTACAAGAACAAAGAAGTGGGAAAAAAATTCCCTAGCTCGGCGAACAGGCAAACCAATCGTGCCCCCCGCTCAAGGTGTCTTGCGATATCGTCACAAATCTGCCGGGGATGCTGCCCAGTACCAATCCTGGTGATTACCTGCCTGACGATGCACATTTTGATACAATGGAGGTGGACGAACACAAATACCGGTACGGGAAGCCTCTCATCAAACCTGGTCATCCTCCTCTAACAACGATGATGCGAAGATTCCATCAGTGGTACATGGACACCTGCAAGTCTGGGAAGGTTATTTTGACGCTGAGAGTTAAAGAGGAGCACGACCTCGTTGGAATTGATCTGTTGTCTGTTCCATTTGAGGAGTTCTTCCAGTTTTTCAATCAAAAGGACCTCGATAAAATAATCATCACTTGCTACTGTCTGTAAGTACTACTTCTGTAATTAAGTCTCTATATATAGCTCAGCTCTTTCATTGCATGTATATATAATTATCCTCACTATATTATGCAGATTGAAGATCGTCGAATGCAGAAATGCACAAATCTATGATATTGGGTTCATTAACACAAATCTCATAGATGAATGGACGGTTAAATATAATGCCAAAGAAACCGAGGCCAACTTGCTACAATCGTTGCTTCCAAATCCAAACAAAGATAAAATACTCTTTCCTTACAACTTCAAGTGAGTGTTACTGTCTTGTGCATATTCGGTTTCCCTTATTACTGGAGGTTATAGTAATGTAATTGATGAGTTATGCATGCGTGTGCAGCTTCCACTTTATTCTCGTAGAGATTAAGCTTGAGCAGGGACTAGTAACCGTCTTAGACTCGAGACGAAAAGATAACAAGGAGTATGCGGCCATGACTGAAATGCTCCAGAAGTAAGTTCAATCGATCATTATCGCACCATATCGGCAACTTTGTTCATTTCCTGATATCAAGTAATTATTTTCTTTGTCTCGCAGGGTTTGGAAAGTGTTCACCACAGAAGCTCCGGGACTGCCGGGGGAGCTGCGATTTACACACTCGAAAGTAAGTACTAATAGCTAGTTCCGCGCATCTCCCATTGATTCTAGCTAGTTTCATCAATACCATTTATAATGCTTGATTATCAGTTTGATTGACCTCTATTTCTCGTAAAGTGGTTGTGGCAGGAAGGCGGGAATATTTTTTGTGGATACTACATTTGCGAGTACATCTATAACGCGACGACCTCTAAGCGGGGCTACTCAGAAAAACAATATGAAGTGCGTAAGCAATAATATTCACAATTTTATTTTATTACCATCATTTGTGTTGAGTTTCATTCATATATATATATTGACCTCCTTCTTCAAATTAGATGTGGCAGATGCGGGATGAACTCCAACCACAAGATCGCATAAAACCAATTCAAGAGGAATTGGCGGGATTCTTTCTTGACCACGTCATCAATAAAGCTGGAGAATACCATGTGAAACTTGACATCAGATGTTAGGGATTGTAAGAAATTTATATTGTATATATGTAACTTGTTGTTCGACCAATCTCTCGGAGAAGGAGGAGGTCGATCACTTCTCTCTGTATATGTTCATGACGATCTTGTGTACTTGATGGTTTCCTTCATTTGCTTACTAGCTAGCGTGTCGAGTCCTCTCTATACGTATAGTACGTAGCGTCGACCAAGCACGGAGATAAGAGAGGACACTTCTCTCTATTAGCTAGCTAACACAATATATGAAACCCCTAAATTAACCATACAAAACCCCCAACCCCCCCACCCCCCCCCACCCCCCCCCCCCGCCTCACCCCCCCCCCCCCCCTTTCAAACGGAAAAAACAAAAACCCCAGGCCCTGAACTGCTGACGCGTGGATGCTTTTTGGTCCACCAACCGGGACAAAAGGTCCTCCTGCCTGGGCAAGCCGCAGCGGCCACGTGGAGCCCCATCTGTCCCGGTTCGTAGGTGAACCGGGACTAAAGGTATTGGGCTTTAGTCCCGACCCTTTAGTCCCGGTTCCAGACAAATGGGCCTCTGGAACCAGGACAAATGGGCCTTTTTCTACTAGTGGTGGTGAGCAGAGTGAGAGGGAGCAGTGTGAATGAAGGAGTGGGCGGTGACACGAGAGAGGGAGGGGAGTTATGAGACGTCCCGTCCGTCTCCGGCGCTCCCCGAGGCGTGCAGCGAAGTGGCACGCGTGGCTCCAGCGAGCCTGGCTCGCAAAAAACTGCCGATTCAGCCGTTCCTTCGTGTACAGGCCCGGGGTAGTACTTTAAGTTTCGTGCGGCCCGATACCAACAAATATGCCATTTTCTTCCCGCGCAGCCCTGATTGGGCAATGCAGGCTACCAAACACGGGAAAGGATCAGGTCATACCATTTATTACATGATACCAACTTGCAAAACTTAAATTTAAACATGTCAAAAAATTCTGAAAAAATCATGGATGTTCACAGACAACCCCTAAAAATTTCAGATCAAAATTCGAAATACACAAAGAGAAAAACAAATACAAATTCAGATGTGAATAGTATCATTCTTGCTTTCCTCTTCTTTTGACACTATTTACGATGGATTTGTCTTTTTTGTTTCTCCTTCTCTATTTCGAATTTTGATCTAAATTTTTTTAGCGGTTGTCGTCATATGTGCTGTGCACATCCATGATTTTTTTCAGAATTTTTTGACCTATTTAAATTTTAATTTTGCAGGTTAGTATCATGGTATCATTGTAAGGACCGGTATCACGTGATATTTTCCCGCCAAACACGCCCAGAATGATAGTTCGACTCCCGTTTCTACTGTGCACATACAGCAGCTGGTAACTTTTGTTCAGTTGGCCATGTGCACCATACCATAACTTGTCGGCCACAATGAGCACCGCCGGATTCCCCACGCCTTCTTCTTCTTCTCTCTCTCTCCGCAACTGCGAAGTAGATCGACGGCCGGCGGAGCCACGGAAGGAGGTTGATTCGCCGCCGGCCGCCGCCCCCGGCGGGAAAGTCCAGGTAAGTGCCTCTGCATTGCATCTGTTGCTCTATTTACTTTCAGCTGTGCTGATTAAGTTCCAGATGGTAGATCTGAGAAACCTGCAACCGACCGTGTGGAGGCAGCGCGTGCCAGCAAGGACGTGTGGCGACACAGCGTGCGTCCGGCCCAAACTCGGCCGGCTGGCCGGGTGGAAGCGTTTCCCTTGTTCTTATGCCTAAGCTCCTTTTTTTTTTTGAGAATGACTACCCAAACAAAACCAATCAATTGGTACATTCAGATAGCATGAGCGAACTAAGCCCTTCAGGCACATTCGCGACGATCATCGAGTCTCCTTCTCGCCTTCCTCTAGCCGCCAGCTCGTGAGCCAGTTTATTCTTGCTTCTTTGGACGGCATTGATGTTGACAGAGGAAAACAGCCTAGCTGGATGTATCTTTTATATCGCAGACCACCGAGTAGCACACCGATCTGCTTAGTGTGGCCTTCTTCAGTTCCATCGCAATGGTTGCACAATCTGTCTCAATAATCAGGTGTCCTCTGTACATAGCTGACAGTGTAACAAGACCTGACAAAATAGCATGTCCTTCTGCTTCCTCCACTGACGAGCAAGTTTTCACTGATTTGCTGGAAGAGAATAAAACTCTGCCACAATGGTCCCGAGCAACAGCGCCCGCCCAACACTGTCCCGTAGAAGCATCTGTGTTTAATTTCACCACACCTGCAGCAGGCTTTTCCCAACGATCTATCTCCTCTGAACCCACACGTTCCTGAGGCTTTGTGGCGCCCGACTCAGTCAGAGACCACTTTTGTTTTCCACTAGTCCCATCACCTGTTCTGGGCAGATTTCAGATCTCTTCCTCATATCCCACCAAGAACATCGCCGATCTCGACACTGATTCCTTGCCCTCATGATGAACACAATCATCCCGTAAGAACCAAGCACGCCACAACAACAACAAGATTTTAGTCCTCACTTCAGAGTCATGCTTGTCTAGCAGGATTTGAAGCCAATCAGTACCAGTGTACCAGAATTCTTTTTCATCCGGGAGTTCCCATTCTTTCCTCATAGCAAACCTCAGCGCCCTACTCTTAGTGCAGGCAATTACCGCATGGTACTCATCCTCCTCTCCATGCCCACAAATGTCACATACACTGTCATGGACGATGGTGCGTCTGCACTTGTTCTTCTGAGTTGCAAGAGCACCGGTGGCAATCCTCCACCCGAATATCTTGATTCTCTCCGGAGCATTCAGCTTCCAAATGACATCCCAGATGCTCCTATTCCCGACTCCACAACCAGAGGAGGATGCACCCGCTGCAGTGTTGCAGTTTAAACTAGCAGCAAGCTTGTACGCGCTACGGACAGAGAATACTCCATTTTTCTCATAGTGCCACGCAATACAATCATCAACCTCAGCCGACGGAATTTTCATCTTGAGGATTTCCTCCGCGTCAAAACGGTAAAAAATGTTCCCAATCAGTTCTGAGTTCCACTCCTTTGACTCTGGAATGATGAGTTGGTTTACCCACCTAAGTCTCGACCTTCTTATGAAATTCGCCGATCTCAAGCCTTCATTCCTCGGAATCCATTGGTCTCTTTGGATCTGGATATTTTTCCCATTACCCACACGCCAAATTAGGCCTTTCTTAAGCAGCTCAAGACCATGTTCAATACCTCTCCAGACTGGTGATGCATCCGTGGAAAAGACGGTATTAAGGAGATCACCTTTGGGATAATATTTGGATTTAAGAACTCTAGCACACAAGCTTTTTGGATTTTGAATAAGCCTCCAACCTTGTTTCGCGAGTAGCGCCAAGTTGAACAAATGCATATCTCTAAATCCAATCCCTCCCGGTCTCTTGGGCTGGATCATGCGTTCCCAAGACATCCAATGCACTTTTCTATGCCCCTCCTTATCTCCCCACCAGAATACCCTGATCCAGCCCATGATGAAGGTGGGGAGTGCTTGCACGACCGATTTGACATGGACTTCTTTGGCCGCGTAGGACATGAACTGCTCATTCCAGTTGTTACATCTCTTTCCTAGTTTCTCCATAATGGGTTGGAAATTTGAATCCTTCATTCGTCCCTCTGGAGTTGAAAGCCCCAAGTATTTGCACTCAAAAGTGACTGTTTCTACTCCCAGCACTGTTTTAATATCATTCCTTACTTCTTCCGGGCATACTTCACTAAAGAGAATAGAGCATTTCCCTGAGCTGAGGAGTTGTCCCGTACATCTCTGAAACGAGTGCAATACCTTCTTGACTGATCTTGCTTGGTCGACTGTACCTTTGAAGAATAACAGACTGTCGTCAGCAAAAAGTAGATTTGAGATGCCCGGGCTACTTCTTGCTATTTTTATTGGCGTGATGGAGCCTCCTGCAACCTCTTTATTCAGCAGCTTAACCAAACCATCTGCAACAAATAAGAAAAGATACGGGCTGAGCAGGTCCCCTTGACGAAGTCCTCTGGTCGGTCTGAAAAATTCCAGCTGTTCCCCGTTGCACTTCACCGAAAATCTAACCGAGGTCACACACTCCATGATCCAACTGACCCATTTTCGACAGAACCCCATTTTTATGAGGACCTCTTCAAGATACCTCCAATCTACCCGATCATATGCTTTAACTAGATCCATCTTATATGCACAGTGGGTGTCATGCTTATTCTTGCTGTGTTGGATCTTATGGAAACATTCAAACGCGATAATCGCGTTGTCCATGATCATCCTTCCTGGAATGAATGCGCTTTGGGTCTCCGAAATGATGTCATTTAAAAACGGCCTCAGTCTATTCACTAGGCACTTGGAGATGACCTTATATATGACGTTGCACAACCTGATTGGCCGAAAATCCTTTAGTGTTTGTGGGTCACTCCCTTTTGGGATTAGGACAATGACAGTGTCGTTGATACCCTCTGGCAGAATACCCTGATCAAAAAAATGAAGCACTGCTGACACCACGTCCGCTTTTAAGGTAGCCCAATTCCGTTGGTAGAACCGGGCCGGAAAACCATCCGGACCCGGTGCTTTAAGCGGTCCGATCTGGAACAGCGCGTCACTGACCTCCTCAACTGTAAAACTTTTTGTCAGCAGGGCATTCATATCCTCCCCAACTGAATTTTGTGTCAACTCTATATGCTCACTCGGTACTACGCTCGGGTCTCTCCTGTACAGATCTTTAAAAAACTGTGTTGCAAGGTTCTCAATCCCTTTTTTCTCTGTAACCCAATTTCCGGCCTCATCTTTCAGTTTAGTAATGGAATTTTTCTTCTTCCTCCTTGTGGCCTTTCTCTGAAAATAATAATTTAATAAGCTCCTTTTTTTTTGTTACCAGAAGCAGTAGCATGGAGGTCAAGCTACAACGATACACAGGTGACGAACCAGGTAAGCTACCTTACCAAATGATAAGGCAGATTACAAATGATTTCGATGAGGAACGAGTACTTGGGAGTGGTGGATTTGGGACAGTCTACAAGGTACGTAGTATATGAATAATAATTTTATTTTCTCTGTCATATCGTCTTTTCTGTAGCACAACAACACACAATAACTTAGTATATGAATAATAATTTAAAAATGTGGTAAAATGTTATTTATGAGGTACCTCCAAGTTGTGGTATTAAGTAATTTATTCGAGCAAGTACTACGTTTCTACAATACCATGCATGCATCACTGTAGCACAACGATGATAATGAGTAGTATTAACAAGAAATGTCGGACAGGGTATGCATGAAAGTCTAGGAGAGATTGCCGTGAAGGTACTACATACCCTTTCGGGATTAGATGATAAGGAATTTCATGAAGAGTTTGGCAATCTTAGGGGGCTCAAGCATCCAAATATTGTTGAGTTGGTGGGCTTCTGCCATGAATGGGAGAAAGAACTTGCTATATTTGAAGGGAAACAGGTGACAGCTGAACGTTTATGTATGGCGCTCTGCTTCGAATATGTACACAACGGTAGCTTAAACAAGCTTATTTCTGGTAATTAAGCTTTTGCCCTGTGCTTCGCGTGCATTTAGATACGACATGAAAATTATTCTTTAGTTTACATTTTTCGCAATACTCATGTTTTTTGCTATCTCGCAGATGAAAACACAGGATTTAATTGGCCTACTCGTTATAGAATAATCAAAGGGATTTGTGAGGGTCTAAAATATCTTCGTGAGGGGTTCAAGTATCCTATAATGCATTTTGACTTAAAACCCGATAATACATTGCTAGATAAGGATATGGTGCCGAAGATCGCAGATTTCGGTTTATCAAGGCTCTTTGGTGAAGAAAACACAAGAAAAACAATGAGTTCCGTCGGCACATGGTAAGCATTCTATCTGGCGGCTGGGTCTAGGTAGCAGTAGAAGTTTGCCATGAGACTTCGTCGGTGTGTTCTGATTATTTCATTCTGCAAAAGCTTTACAAGTTTTAATGAAAAGAGTAAAATGTATCAGTAGACAATAAAGACAATATCAAACTTTTTTTTTGCATCTACTTTATTGTCTTTAGCTCTTTATTCCATAATGTAACAGTTTGTGCCATACATGGTGACATGCAGTGGATATTGGCCGCCGGAATACTTGAAGCATCAAATAATTTCAAAAGAGTTTGATATATTTAGTTTGGGTGTTATCATTGTAAAGATAATGACCGGACTTGAAGGCTACAATGCTATTGTTGAGATGACGACTCGGAAATCTGTTACACTTGTAAGAATAAGTTTTTTGGCATGCCATTTCCAACATTTATATTGGAAAACCACTGTGTTATGTTTGACCTTTGTGTACTGTAACATTTTAACTTTGGTTCTAATATTGTTCAAGGTACATAATAACTGGAGGAAAAAGCTACATGGAAGTAACAAGCTACGCCGAGGTCGCACACCACCACTCGAAGTATACTGTTGCCAGGTGAAGAGATGCATTGAGATAGCATTAGACTGCTTGAAGTCAAACCGGCAAGAAAGGCATACTATACAAGATATTGTTTCTAGTTTGAACGAGACCGAAACAATGATCGGTGACCAAAGGCTACATATAGAAAAGGTGACATGTTACTTGACTACTTGTTATACATGGCATTTTCATTTGTCCTGATATTTTTTGAACACTTCATTTATCCTGAACTAGGACAATGCCTATGCGTTGCAACAGGATATAAGTATAACAGTACGTTAACTTGTGATTTACCTGTCCATATTAATGAGATTGTGTAAATAAATATTTATCAAATCTTGTCCGTGATTTACCTCATATTTTGATGAGAAATTTGGTAAGTAAATTAAAGTGGAATTGATTCATAAGGTAAGTATTTAAAGTGATTTATTATCATATGAGGAAGGTTGGACGAAGTGGTGGTTGAAAGAAAAGTGAAACATGAAACCTTACATTTTTTTTAAGTAGTGCAGATTACCTTGTAAGTTTTATAGTTTATATGTCCTAGAGCCTCTTTCATTCACATGATTTTAAAACACGGGAATATAAAAATTGTAGGAATGTTTTGAACAGAAATATAAATTTAGGATTGTAATGTCACATCGTCTTAAATTCTACTCCCTCCAGTTCACGAATAAGTAACGATTTGGGCATTGGGATGGTTTTTAAGATTTAACTTTGAGCACTAATTTCTACTCTAGCATATTCATAAAATCCAAAATGCTATATTATGCTGGAAATATTTTTGAGACAAATATGTAGATATAATTTTCCAGTTTTGAATCCACATATTTAAAAGAATATTGGCATCCAACTATTTTTTTAATGTTTGACTAAACATATGTTTAAAACGTCACTTATATGTCACCCCACAATCTCCCACCGCCTGATCTGCTCGGCGCCGCACCTAGCCTGCACTACCGACATGCCTTCGCTCACATGGCGAGCCAGATTTTTTTTTTTTTTTAGAAAAGGAGGATGCACCCCCGCCTCTGCATCTGGACGATGCATGCAGACATATTATTAATTATTCACAAAGACCATACAAGGTGATACATCAATAAGCCTGAAGCCATCATCTTGGCAACACCGTTGCTACTCATATCCCCTTGATGAAGGCGTGCCGAATATCTGGCCCTAATACCAAACAGACATCGCACTAAAGCCTAACATCTAAAACCGGGTGTCCCATCCAAGCCACTATCTGGATTGGGTCCCACACCGGTCAGGCACACTCCCAGTGAGCACCGCACGCTGCAAGGGCCGTCACCTCCATCATCCCTTGGTCCATCCTCAGAGCAAAACTGTTGCACCGACCTTGTCAGGCCTCTCTGCTATCAACGCCACCATGACGCCAGACAGCTTCCTCCTCCTGCGCGAGTCCATCTCCAAACGCGCCCATCGCCGAACCTCCGTGGCGCCATGCCGCCAGGATCCACCGTCGGCCTCGCGGTAGATGTAACACCGCTCCTCCTCTTGTCCCCTCCAGCCAGCGCGTGCTCTAAAACGATGCCCCCAGGAGGGACAACGGCATCGAAGGTGCCATCATCGTCCGATCCGGTAAGACCAGATCTAGGGTTTCCCCCGGAGCTCACATCGTCGCCGCTGCTGGAGCTACGCGGCGCCCACCACCCATAGCATCTCTCGCCCGACCATCTGAGCCTCCCAAGACAGTGCCTCCATGGAGGTTACGACGCGCAGGGCGCCGCCGCCGCCCAATCCAGACTGAATTTTGGACTTTCGTCCGGGAGGGTTCGGATGTGGATAGGAGGGACCTCGGCTTCGCCTCCAGGGAGGGTAACGGCGTCGAGGGACGCCGCCGATGCCGGGCCGGACCAGCCGGCCAAAGTTTCCTTCAGTCCCCAACCTATACCACCAAACCTCTGACTGTTCCGGATCCGAGAGCGAGACGAACCGAGACCAGCAGAGATGCAAGTGCCATGGGGCTCAACCCACCAGGAAGGAGGATCAAGAAGGACAGCCTCCGTAGATCTCCAGGCGCCGAAACCAATGATCCGACGAGGCCAGCGGCGTACACCACCACCCTGCGCCGGCCGACAACATCCAAGCGCCAGATCCAGATGGATCCAGACTGAACATGGCGGCGCCCGCGACCACCCGATCTTAAGACCACGCAGCCACCACCTCACCATGAACTCGCATCGAAGCCGCAGCTGCGCGCCGCCGCCAAGATGCTCGCCCTCTCGCCTCGGTGCTCCCCGGCGGCCGCTCCACGTCAAGGGGCATGCGGCTCCGTCTCCCCGTCTCGCCGGTGGCCGGAGCACTGCGGGGGATGGACTGAGACGGCCGGGCGAGCGCTATCGCCGGCGTCCTCCCTCTGTCCACGGGCGCTCGTCGGAGGAAGAAGACGCCCAGCCGTGGACCCCGCGGACCCCACCTATCATCCACCAAACCCCGGGCCCGCGCAGTTTAAGTGGAAATGGCTTTTCAGAAAATACGTTTTCTGATAGCGAAAGTGTACTCCGCTGCTGCTTCGGGCTAAAATACGTTTTCCCCGCAGGGAAGCGTATTCTCGGAAAAGGCGCGATCTGTTTTTCAGTCAGGGGCCAGTTTGTGAGAGTTTTATTTACAGATGGGTCCCTAGCAGAAAAATCATCATATCTTTTCGCTCGGAACTCCGATCGAGGTGATTCCAAAGCCCACTTCTTCGTCTCGTCGAGCCCGTCATGTTGGTTCCATTTTCATAATGTGTTCACAGAGTGAAAATGTCCATTTTTCCCTTGCCCGTAAATAGCCCCTCCGGGAGAGAACTGTTTCCTGCAATCTTTTCCGCGGACTCTCCGCACTACTCTCCGGTGGATTCCTTGTACCCAGGCAAGCCACGACAGCCACTTGCATGATGGATTTGCAGTAGCTATGGTTTCCTACCTAAATAGTTATTTTAATGTGTGCATGTTAATATGTTTGAGGATACTATATGTGCTCATGTTTCATGCTTATCTTTATACCATGATGGTTTGCATCTAGTTGGTTAAGTGATTACCCGCTACTGATATTATCATGTTGATATCATGCTCATTTGCATAGTTACTTTATCATGTTATCATGACTCAGCACATCATCATCCAAATTTAACCGGATGTTAATCAAAATTGAACACCTGTTGGCTGAGTCATAGTGCGCCACCGAATCGAGCTCACCAGTGCAACCACACTTGCCGGGATGGAGCGGCCCTAACTCGGTCTATTGTCATACCTCTCGCCGGTACCTCCAACCAGGGAAGGTTATGAGTGCGTGCTATCCTGGCCCGGTAGGCGGCTATAACCTTGTGAACCCAGTTTTGGTATTGAGCTCAGGTCCCCATTTGGGACAGTTTTGTTTGGCCACGACGGTCGCAGGTGTTGGAAGGACACAGGGGTCACCCATGACATAGCCCAAAGGGGAGTTTGTCGGAGTGGCTGGGAGAGTGCCATGCAATAGATTGGGTTTTGTCGGAATGTCGTTGGTCCACCCGAATGGGAGCACGAGGCCATGCATTCTGTGGTGTGGGTACAGTGTACTAACCTCTGCAGAGTGTATGATCTATCGATAGCCGCGTCCTCGGTCATGGGCACAGTTCGTAGTAGGACACACTATGGGTCAACAGTATAATAATCTTGCTTATTACAACCCGGTTCGATGAGGGAAGAAGTTGGTCGATCTTTATGTGATCGCGAGAGGATCACCGTGGTATCGAGGATACCGACTTTGGTTGATCGTGATCACGAGAGGATCACCGTGGTATCATGGATACCGGATTTGGTTGATAGTGTTATGTGGTGATCTCGGGTGAAGACCGAGCTCTTTGTGATCATGTTATCACTACGGTATTGTAATAACAAGTTTGTTTGGTCCCGAGGTTATCATGTGGCACACTCGATGGTAAGTTCTTACATGTGGTGGTTACGAGGTAACCCCGAACAGAGTAAGTTGCATCATGATAGTTTTAACCTGTTGCTTGTAGTGTCATCCTGCTCATATGCCATGCCACTCGACGATATCGCTAGACACCTTGAGCGGGGGGCACGATTGGTTTGCCTGTTCGCCGAGCTGGGGAATTTTGTTCCCTCTTCTTCGTTCTTGTAACCTTTTGTCACTTGAAGTAGTTCCCGACCGGCGCGCTCCTTCCACTGCCTTTTTCGGAGCGCGGAAATGGTTGTCATCCGGCGGAGGCGGTGGTGGTCGCTTCAGGTTCTTCAAAGTGCGCTTCAATTTCACCGGATCCATCTTCTCCTCCGGAGGTGGATTTTTCTTTGCAAAAAAGTCCTTCACTTGGGCTTGACAGATCTTCGTGTTTTCCTCCTCGGTCATCTCGTATGGTAACTTCTCTAGAGGCTTGAGAGATGGACCGAATTTGTATTGCCTCCCGCCTCTGGCTGTACTGCTAGACGCCGGAGCAGCTGGAGTGGCTGCGGCTGTCTTCCTTCATTGCTTACGAGGCGGAAAAGGAGGCGGAGTGCTACGACGCGCCGGAGCAGCCAGAGCGGCGGCGGCTGTCTTCCGCTGTTGTTGACGAGGCGGAGAAGGAGGCGGGCTGCTCGAACGCGCCGGCGTAGCCGGAGAAGGAGGCGGAGTGCCGCCACGCGCCGGAGCAGCTGGAGAAGTAGGCGGAGTGCCGCCACGCGCCGGAGCAGCCGGAGAAGGAGGCGGAGTGCCCTGATCACTCACCAGAGTAGGAGGTAGAGGAGGAGGCGGAGTGCCCTGACTCGCCGGAGGAGGAGGCGGAGGCGTCCAGTTCGGAAGGTTGATGAGCTCCTTCCGCCATAGACATGGAGTCTTCAGAGCAAGACCCAGCTGAGTCTCCCCTTCACCGGTAGGGTGGTCAAGCTCGAGCTCCTCAAATCCCTCCATTATTTCATCGACCATCACAACAGCATAGCCTTCTCGAATCGAAAGGCAGTGAAAAGTTGCGCCGGGTTGAGGAGGTGCAACAGAGCCGATAGCTGCCTTGACTTTGAGGTGCTGCCATTGCGCCATAAGGTGGCAATCTTGAGCCTCCGTGATAGCATCCACGGGGTAGCTAGGAGCCGTGAAGTGAGGCCGCTGAAGGAGCTCGGTGGAAGCCACGCTGCTTCTCCGCTGAGATGGCGGGGTAGCTTCTGGCGTAGCTTCGGCAGGTCGCTGCCTCTGAACTAGTTCTTGTTCCTCTAGCGCTCGTACCCTTGCATTCAGCTTGTGCAGTTCGGTCTGCTCCACTTTCCTCCTCCTCTCCCGGGTTTTGTAACCGCCTGCGCTGGGAAACCCTTCCTTCCATGCAACGGAGCCTGCCGTGCCTTGTGTTCGTCCTGGGTGCTCAGGATTCCCGAGGGCCTGTGTGAGCTCGTCGTTCTCTCTGTCGGGAACGAACGTCCCTTGCTGCGCCGCGGCGATATACTTCTGAAGCTTCTTGACGGGTATTTCAAGTTGCTCCTTCGTCCAACGGCACTTCCCTATTTCAGGGTCCAAGGTTCCCCCAACCCCGAAGAACCAAGTCCTTGAACAGTCTGGCCAGTTCAATGTCTCTGGTTCGACCCCTTTATCAAGCAGGTCCTTCTCAGCCTTGTCCCACAACGGCCGGGCTTTGAGGTAGCCACCTGACCCCGTGCGATGGTGATACTCCTTCTTTGCTGCATTTCTCTTGTTTGTCGCTGACATCTTCTTACTCTTCTCCGATGTCTTGTGGGCCACAAATGCGGGCCAGTGATCTCTTATCTTCTCAAATCGGCCGGGGAATTCTGGAGTCTTCCCTTTGTCGACAAACGTTGATTTCAACTCATTCTTCCACCTCCTGAATAGATCTGCCATCTTCTTAAGAGCATGAGCCTTGACCAATGGCTCTATAACTGGCTTATCTGGATCCTCCTCTGGCGGTAGGGTGAAATTTGCCTTCAGCGCGGTCCAAAGATCATCTTTCTGTCTATCGTTGACAAAAGACACTTGAGGGTCTTCGCTCTTAGGCTTATTCCATTGGTGGATGCTGATCGGGATCATGTCCCTAACAAGAACCCCGCATTGAGTAGAAAATGCTTCCTTGGTCCGGCTGGGTTCAATCGGTTGGCCATCGCCCTTGATTGCTGTGATCATGAACCTTTCATCCTGGCGCAACCTTTTCTTCGGGCCTCGTCTCGTTACCGAAGTTTGGCTCGATCCGGAGGGCTAGAAAAGACGAAAGAAGAGAGTTAATATGTGCACATACCAAAACAATTAATGCATGAATTAGCTAGTCAGGACAGGCTTAATTAATATATATACCTCGCCGAACTTTGCAACATCTCCTTCCTCCGTTCACTCACCGGAGCAGTCATCACGGTCTCCTTCTTCCACCGGCATTCCGTCACCGGAGCCATCATAATCATGTCCTTCCACCTCCATTGTTCGATCACCGGAGCCTGCTTCACCCTCTCCTTCCAGACCATTGGTGTCGTTGAGAAACGACAAGACATCACCTCCGCCGAGGATTATGTCCCCCAACAACTGTTCTGCTTCGATGTCACGGTGCTCCATAGTTTCTGCAAATATTACAACATGGCAACTAATATACAAACATGACAGATGGATATATTAGTGCAAACGTAGACCTAGCTAGCTCGACGCTTCTACGGTTTGGGGTGGCCTCGACAACGCTTATAGGGTTTGGGGTGGCCTAGGCAATGCTTCTAGGGTTTGGGGTGGCCTCGACAACGCTTCTAGGGTTTGGGCCGGACCGCCTCTCTCATGAATGTCCGATGTCCGGACCGACAAGGGATTTAACAAAATGATGCCATTCTGGATGTGCAAAAAATGGTCCGAATTTTTCCTGATCTCATCTACCCTTCTATATGTCACGTTGTCTAGTGTCAAAGAATTCAAGAAAACCATGACTTCATCATTAGCCGGAAATGACAGGCGCATAATGGTACGAGGCTCTTCAAAGTTGTTTTGGAAAGGAGTTCCCGATAGAATAATTCGCTTTTTGGTACAAAGTTCAGCAAGAGCCTTCCGAATATCGCTATTTGGAAGGCCTTTGCTGAAATTCGTACCAAAAGGCGAATTATTTTATCAGGAACTCCGTTCCAAAACATGTCGAAGTTATCGGGGAGGGGGTATATCGACCCCCCCCTCATGTCAAAGTTATCGGGGAGGGGGTATATCGACCCCCCCCCCTCATGTCAAAGTTATCGGGGAGGGGGTATATCGACCCCCCCTCATGTCGAAGTTATCGGGGAGGGGGTATATCGACCCCCCCCCTCATGTTGAAGTATCGGGAGGGGGTAATTCGACCCCCCCCCCCTCATGTCGAAGTTATCGGGGAGGGTTATATCGACCCCCCCCCCCCTCATGTCGAAGTTATCGGGGAGGGGGTATATCGACCCCCACCCCCCTCATCATGCATATATAGCTACCACATACATATATACATTGAAAAAAATTACATTATATATATATATGAACAAAAAAATTACATCATATATATACATATGTACATCGACCCCCACCCGCCTCATCATGAACAAAAACATGCTTTGAACAAAAAAATTAATACATTATGAACATCTATGTACATATAGGCACATACATAAATATATACATTATATATATATGAACAAAAAATTAATCTAATAAAAAATGAAAAAAAACAGAGATGGGGCGGCGCGGTGGCTCACAGCGGGGGCGGCTGGCGATGGCGACGGCGATGGCGACGGCGACGACGACGGCTACGGCGGGGGCGGCGAGGGCGCCGGCGCGCGGGGGCGGGCCGGGGCAAGGGCTCGGGCGCGGGGCAGGGGCCGACGCGGCAACGGCGTGGTCGGGGGCAGGGGCGCTGGGCGACGACGACGACGAGCGGGGAGCGGGTGGCGAGGGCTTCGAGGGCTCGGGGCAGCGGCGGCGCGGCGACGACGTCGGAGGCAGGGGCGACGACGGCGACGAGGAGCAGCGCTGGGGCATCGGGCACGAACTGGCGATGGAAATCTGAAAATTTCCTAAGTGCTGGCTTATATAGCAAAGGCTTTGGTCCCGGTTGGTGCCAAGAACCGGGACCAAAGGTGGGCATTGGTCCCGGTTCGAGCCACCAACCGGACCAATAGCCTGTGCCTGGCACAGCCGCGGTGGATGTTTAGTCCCACCTCACTAGCTGAGAGAGAGCCGCACCTGTTTATAAGGTGCGGTGCGCCTGTGCTGTCGAGCTCCTCTCTAAAGCAGGCTTACGGGCCTAACCTCTCTGTGCATGCCTGTGGGCCTATTGGGCCTTCTGCGGGCCTGAATCCTGGCCCACCTGGATGGCTGGGTTTCTAGTCGTATTCATGCCGTGGTGGCCCAGTAGGTGGCATTTTTCTTATTTTTTTTCTAGTTTTTTGGTTTTCTTTTTTTTCATTATTTTTTTTATTTTTTTTTGCTTTATTTTTTTAATTCTTCTTGCTTTTAGGTCAGAAAAATTATAAACTTTATGTTAGTGCCATTAGTTTTCAAATTTGAATTCTTTGAAATTTGTGTGCATTTTTTTATTTTTTTCCAGTTTTTTGTTTTGTTTTTTGCATTATTTATTTTCTTCTTTTTTTTTGCTTTATTTTTTAATTCTTTTTGCTTTTAGGTCAGAAAAAATATAAACTTTCTATTAGTGCAATTAGTTTTCAAATTTGAATAGTTTAAATTTGAATTCTTTGAAATTTGTGTGAATCACTAGTTTGTGATTAACTTTACTATAAAAATAGATTTTGGAGTCATTCTTTTTCCTGCTATTTAATATTACTGTGTTTTATCATTATATTCAAAAACAGTTTTTGTTATTTTAGTTTCTAACAAAAACAATCTTTATGATAATTCTTTTTGCTATTAAAGTTTCTAACAAAAAAAGTTATTTATGAAAATTATTTTTGCTTTTAATGTTTTGAACAGAAAATACTTTGATAATTTTAGTTTCATAAATTTTAGTTTATTATTTTTGCTATCAGAGTTTCATAAAAGTTTTCCAGTTCATTCTTTTTTATATTAGTTCATTCTTTGAGCTAAATGACCCTGAAATTGAAAAGCACTTCAGATGAACTCTGCAGAGGTTGAAAATTGGCATGGTATCATCATTTCACCCACATAGCATGTGCTAAAAAGTTGAGAGGGTTACGGCAAAAACTGGATTCACTTCATATACAAAATGGACAATCTCTTTCGAAGTATCAGGGTTTCAGACGAAAACTCATCTGTTACAAAGGGATTTCATTTTTTTGAACTTATTTGAACTCCAGACTTTTTGTGTGTTTAAAATGAACCATTCAAAGCCACATCATCAATTTTCAACCCTTTCTGACTTCATCTGTTATTTTTCATGCATTTACTGATTTTTCTGAGCTAAATGACCCTGAAATTGAAAAGCACTTCAAATGAACTCTGAAGAAGTTGAAAATTGGCATGATATCATCATTTCACCCACATAGCATGTGCTAAAAAGTTGACAGGGTTACGGCAAAAACTGGATGCACTTCATGTAAAAAATGGACAATCTCTTTCGAAGTATCACGGTTTCGGACGAAAACTCATCTGTTACAAAGGGATTTCATTTTTTTGAACTTATTTGAACTCCAGACTTTTTGTGTGTTCAAAACGAACCATTCAAAGCCACATCATCAATTTTCAAACCTTTCTGACTTCATCTGTCTTCACTTTTTCTTCGCTTGTGTCCTTTGCTTATTGCGCCGTAACCATGGATATTCTTCATCGCTTAACAGGGTGCTTGGGTCAGCCTTGACTTTGAAGGGAGGAATTTCATGAAACTTTTCATAATCTTCAGACATGTCTGTCTTGCCCTCGAATCCCACGATGTCTCTTTTTCCTGAAAGAACTATGTGGCGCTTTGGCTCATCGTATGATGTATTCGCTTCCTTATCTTTTCTTTTTCTCGGTTTGGTAGACATGTCCTTCACATAGAAAACCTGCGCCACATCATTGGCTAGGACGAATGGTTCATCTGTGTACCCAA
Organism: Thinopyrum elongatum; assembly: GCA_011799875.1. Taxonomy (NCBI): domain Eukaryota; kingdom Viridiplantae; phylum Streptophyta; class Magnoliopsida; order Poales; family Poaceae; genus Thinopyrum; species Thinopyrum elongatum. Next base: position 718,349,271 of record CM022303.1, read on the forward strand.
GATTGTTCAGATCCACTGTTGTCATTCCGTAATGTGGGTCTACCTGTACCCCGCCTCCTGACAGATTGACCCATTTGCACTTAAACAAAGGGACCTTAAAATCATGTCCGTAGTCAAGTTCCCATATGTCCACTATGTAACCATAATATGTGTCCTTTCCCCTCTTGGTTGCTGCATCAAAGCGGACACCGCTGTTTTGGTTGGTGCTCTTTTGATCTTGGCCGATCGTGTAAAATGTATTCCCATTTATCTCGTATCCTTTGTAAGTCAATACAGTCGAAGATGGTCCCCTGGACAACGAGTACAGCTCATCAGAATAGTGTTGTCACCTCTGAGACGTGTTTCCAACCAACTGCCGAAAGTCCTGATGTGTTCACATGTAATCCAGTCGTCACACTGCTCCGGGTGTTTGGAGCGCAGAATGTTCTTGTGTTCATCGACATACGGGGTCACCAAGGTAGAGTTCTGTAGAACTGTGTAGTGTGCTTGAGACCAAGAATGCCCGTCCCTGCATATTATTGAGTCCCCTCCTAGCGTGCCTTTTCCAGTCAGTCTCCCCTCATACCGCGATTGTGGGAGACCAATCTTCTTAAGGTCAGGAATGAAGTCAACACAAAACCCAATGACATCCTCTATTTGATGGCCCATGGAGATGCTTCCTTCTGGCCTAGCGCGGTTACGAACATATTTCTTTAGGACTCACATGAACCTCTCAAAGGGGAACATATTGTGTAGAAATACAGGGCCCAGAACGACAATCTCATCGACTAGATGAACTAGGACGTGCTTCATGATATTGAAGAAGGATGGTGGGAACACCAGCTCGAAACTGACAAGACATTGCGCCAGATCACTCCTTAGCCTTGGTATGATTTCTGGATCAATCACCTTCTGAGAGATTGCATTGAGGAATGCACATAGCTTCACAATGGCTAATCGAACGTTTTCCGGTAGAAGCCCCCTCAATGCAACCGGAAGCAGTTGCGTCATAATCACGTGGCAGTCATGAGACTTTAGGTTCTGGAACTTTTTCTCTGCCATATTTATTATTCCCTTTATATTCGACAAGAAGCCAGACGGGACCTTCATACTACGCAGGCATTCAAAGAAGATTTCCTTCTCTTCTTTGGTAAGAGCGTAGCTGGCAGGACCTTCATACTGCTTTGGAGGCATGCCGTCTTTTTTGTGCCAACGTTGCAGGTCCTCCCGTGCCTTCGGTGTATCTTTTGTCTTTCCATACACCCCCAAGAAGCCTAGCAGGTTCACGCAAAGGTTCTTTGTCACGTGCATCACGTCGATTGAAGAGCGGACCTCTAGGTCTTTCCAGTAGGGTAGGTCCCAAAATATAGATTTCTTCTTCCACATGGGAGCGCGTCCCTCAACGTCATTCGGAATAGATAGTCCGCCGGCACCCTTTCCAAAGATTACGTGTAAATCATTGACCATAGCAAGTATGTGATCACCGGTACGCATGGCGGGCTTCTTCTGGTGATCTGCCTTGCCTTTGAAATGCTTGCCTTTCTTTCGACATTGATGGTTGGTCAGAAGAAATCGACGATGCCCCAGGTACACATTCTTCCTGCATTTGTCCAGGTATATACTTTCGGTGTCAGCTAAACAGTGCGTGCATGCGTGGTATCCCTTGTTTGTCTATTCTGAAAGGTTACTCAGAGCAGGCCAATCATTGATGGTTACAAACAGCAATGCATGTAGGTCAAATTCCTCCTGTGTGTGCTCATCCCACACACGTACACCGTTTCCATTCCACAGTTGTAAAAGTTCTTCAACTATGGATGAGTACTGGCATCATAATGAACTTTCGCTTCATGCACAGCCAAGGAGGAAGGTTATAGATACATAGAGTCCCGGGCCAGGTGCTGTGATTGCTGCTCTGCTCCCCGAAAGGATTAATGCCATCCGCGCTTAAACCAAACCATACGTTCCTTGGGTCACCTGCAAACTCAGCCTGGTACTTTCTCTCGATTTTTCACCACTACGCCCCATCAGCGGGTGCTCTCAACTTCCCGTCTTTCTTACGGTCCTCTCTATGCCATCGCATCAACTTGGCATGCTCTTTGTTTCTGAACAGATGTTTCAACCGTGGTATTATAGGAGCATACCACATCACCTTGGCAGGAACCCTCTTCCAGGGGGGCTCGCCATCAACATCACCAGGGTCATCTCGTCGGATCTTATACCGCAATGCACCGCATACCGGGCATGCGTTCAAATCCTCGTACGCACCACGGTACAGGATGCAGTCATTAGGGCATGCATGTATCTTCTGCACCTCCACCTAGAGGGCATACGACCTTCTTTGCTGCGTACGTACTGTCAGGTAATTCATTATCCTTTGGAAGCTTCTTCTTCAATATTTTCAGTAGCTTCTCAAATCGTTTGTCAGGCACAGCATTCTCTGCCTTCCACTGCAGCAATTCCAGTACGTTACCGAGCTTTGTGTTGCCATCTTCGTAATTGGGGTACAACCCTTTTTGGTGATCCTCTAACATGCGATCAAATTTCAGCTTCTCCTTTTCACTTTCGCACTGTCTCCTTGCATCAACAATGACCGGCGGAGATCATCATCGGGCACATCGTCTGGTTCCTCTTGATCTTCAGCTTCCCCTGTTGCAGCATCACCGTATTCAGGGGGCACATAGTTGTCATCGTCCTCTTCTTCTTCGCTGTCTTCCATCATAACCCCTATTTCTCCGTGCCTGGTCCAAACATTATAGTGTGGCATGAAACCCTTCTCAAGCAGGTGGGTGTGAAGGATTTTCCGGTCAGAGTAAGACTTCGTATTCCCACTTATAGGGCATGGACAACACATAAACCATTCTGCTTGTTTGCCTCAGCCACGTCGAGAAAATTATGCACGCCCTTAATGTACTCGGAGGTGCGTCTTTCATCGTACATCCATTGCCGGTTCATCTGCGTGCATTATATATAATTAAGTGTGTAAAAAACCATTACAAAACATCATGAATAGATAAGTGACCAAATTAATATAAGTTCATCATCACATTAAAACCAAAGTAGATACATAGTTCTCATTGAACAACATATGGCTCTCCAGAGCATCTAATTAAACCATACATTGAAACTATGTAAAACATTTCAATGCAACAACAAATGCGATCATAATCGCAACCAAGGTAACAATTGATCCAACGGCATAATGATACCAAGCCTCGGTATGAATGACATATTTTCTATACTTTCTAATCTTGAAGCGCATTGCATCCATCTTGATCTTGTGATCATCGACGACATTCGCAACATGCAACTCCAATATCATCTTCTCCTCCTCAATTTTTTTCAATTTTTCCTTCAAGTAATTGTTTTCTTCTTCAACTAAATTTAACCTCTCGACAATAGGGTCGGTTGGAATTTCCGGTTCACATACCTCCTAGATAAAAAAATCTATGTCATGTTGGTCGGCATAATTGTCATCAACAATAAATGAACCAAATAGTTATAAAATATAATATATACCACATCCGAATCATAGACAGGACGAGGGCCGACGGGGGCGGATACCAAAACCATCGCACTATATAATAACAAACAATAATAAAAGTAAGAAAATTAGACAAGTATCTATCTAAATCATACAAGTAAGAATTTTTTTCTTTTGGAAAGAAGATAAGAACAAGAGGCTCCCCACGGTTATGTCGGCGACGAGATCCGCGCGGGCAATCGACTGCGGTGAAGACGGGGACGGGACGTGACGGACCGCTAAACCTAGACAAATCTTGAGGAAAATGGAGCTTGAAGGTCGAGCTTCGAGAGGAGAAAGCTTAACTTGTGTGGCTCGGGCATTTCATCAAACACCTCATGTGCATAGGAGGTGAGCTAGAGCACCACAAAGCTCTCCCCTCGCCGGCCAGAAAAAACAGAGCAGTGTGGAGTGCTCTGCGCGCCGGCGATTGGGTATATGTAGCCACCTCATTGGTCCTGGTTCGTGCGTGGAACCGGGACTAAAGGCCCCCCTTCTATCCCGGTTCAAGCCACGAACCGGAACCAATGGATGTGGGCCAGGAGCGAGGCCCATTGGTCCCGGTTCGTGCCAGGAACCGGGACAAATGGGTCCAGACGAACCGGGACCAATGCCCACGAGGCCCCGGCCGGCCCCCTGGGCGCATGAACCGGGACGTATGCCCCCCATGGGTCCCGGTTCGTGACTGAACCGGGACTAATGGGCTGGGCTGGCCCGAACCAAAGCCCTGTTTTCTACTAGTGGCATATGACAATGAAAAACCTATATCTAGTCATATAATGTAAAGGATGGTAGTGCATGGCAATTTACTCGAAACGGCTATGGAATTGTCATAATATGCAGGTATATATGGTGGCTGTTTTGAGGAGATATGGGGCTTATGTGTAGGAGAACAGAGAAAGTCTTCCCATGGAGTTGGATGTACTAGAGAAGTATGCACCATGTCTCAATATGAGAGTGGGTAATGCTCGGTACCGAAGAGGGTAGCAATAAGTATTACCAGGAAGCAAAGAACTCTAGAACTTGTATTAATCATAAAGAACTCAAAAACTAGACAAGTGCATCATGGAATCATATTGCATAGTACAGCAAGCCAGGTATCCCGAGGAGGAATGTTGGTAGGTTAAAAACCATCACGCCGCCTTGGCCGCATCAATGACACTTGTCTATAATGGTTGCAATGAAAACAGGACTATGCCATTCCAGTCATCAACTAGAGTTCCCAACTTCTGTTTATTTATGTGAAAGAAAAGTGATGGTTCAATTGAATATGAATACACTGTCTCATCTCTAAATAGCAGGAGCTACTTCATAATGCAAATTAATAGTGTCAAGAATGTCTCAAAACTATTACCATATATTCAATACTATTAAAACAAACTCTAAATTGATGTCCTTATAAAGTTTTGATTATACAAAGCATTCAAGTCTAAAAGTCTAGAACCAACTCAATACAAATATGCCCAAGATATCACAATAAAATCATGTGCCAACCAAGTTTCTAACTTTCCAACAAATATAAATGAAGCACGGAAAGTTAACATTGTTTCTATGCCACTTCTTTTACTCTAGCAGATTTAAGTGAAGCACATAGAGCAATCAACCAAGCCATGTAACTCTCTCTCCTTTATTGATCATAATGACCAGAGGTGATGATTATACTTTATTCAAAGAGAAAAACAAAAATACACTCCAAGATAATGCATAAAAAGCAATGGATAGATAAAAGGGGCTTAGGCGGATAATACAACAAAGGGTTGCTGAAGAATGGGGATGCCTTTGGCAGTCCCAAGCTTTGCCTTTTGAGTCTTCTTGGAAACAAATTGGGGGCGCTTTGCGCATCCTAATCTTGAATCTCACACTATTCTAGGCTTCGTTTGATTGTGATGCCATCCATAATGAAGTCAACATTTATCCAAACAAAACTTAAACAAAACAGTGAGTCTTGTTAGTCAATAAATAATTACTAAAAGCTCTACTAGCTGTATATAAGTCATGGCAACATGGTATAATAGTAGCTATAGTAAGGAACATAATTATAGGCTCTCGAGATTAAGGAGAAACAAAAACTATGCAATCCTATAGCAAACATACAAGTTGCACAAGAATCTATCAAAACAGGTCAGAAGCCAAAGGCATAATTATGAAAGATACTTCTGGTACTGACAAAATTATGAAAACATTAGCATAAATATATCCATCCTTGGCTCTGTTATATAATTTTCATGATTTTATCACGCTCCAGCAATTCTGGTGGATTGTTACAATAACGACAAAACTACAGTTTTAGAACAACACTACCCACATAGTCATAACATTAAAGCTAATGGCATAACTTGGCATGTTATTAAAAGAAAAACAAGAAAACAAAATTGCTACAGAGACATCGCAACTTCAACTTTATTAAAAGCAAAATAAAAGGATAACTATGGGGTGCCTATAGGTGAACGCAGCAGAAAACAAAAAAAATTCCGACCTACGCACCAGCCCAGGACCTCTATGAAGACTGCATGCAAGGTTTGATCTTTTCGTAACCAACTCGTAGCGCAGCGGAAGTAGAGTCGATGACGATCGGCGGTGCAGATCCCCGCAGCTAGGACTTTACAACCTCCCAACCACGAGGATGTACTCCCTCGTCTGCCCCTCGGACAGCCCTCCGGGAGGCGGTCGGACAGTCCCCAGGACGATGTCGCGGACAGCACTTCGGGAGGACTATCGAAACTCGGACGGTCACTCGGACAGCACTTTGGGAGGACCCTCGAAACTCGGATGGTCACTCGGAAAGCCGTTCGGGAGGCACTCTCGAACTAAGATTGAAACTACGATCTCTCTAGAGAGTTGCACACATACGGTGTCATCTATCCAGCAGGGCTTCGCCGTCCAGAACTAGTTCCCAACCCAGACAGCATTTCGGCTCTACGAAACTATTGTGCGGGGAGGAAGAGAGAAGCCAGATCATTGTAATGGCACTTGTATGTGAGAAAGTGTGAGAGTGGAGAGTGCATCTTCACCTCCTTTTATAGGAAATCCCAAGGGGTAGGGTGGCACAAGAAATACCAAAAATGGCCATGAAAGGTGTCCTTCACAAGGGCATGAAGGGAAAGCAAGTGGGCAAGTGGGGTTCCAAGGAGGGGCCCCTCTCTTGGCCGGCCACTCCCCTAGTGGGTCCCCATGAGGGTCTCCCAATCCATCCATGTCATCCCTAGATATTTTGGGATAAAGCCCAAACAAGTGGCTTTCCAAAAAGTAACCATAATGTGATTTTCACTATTCACGAAAACATTTTTTCGCGATCGTTAAATCCGAAAATATTTCTGTGGGTCTTAGAACAATTCCTGTACCCACTAAAATGATCTGGGATTCGTTCCGAAACACTTCCGGATTAGTGATTTTCATCTGCGAAAAGCAACCAAACCGGTTCCGGCAGCTCTGGAACATTTTCGGTTTTTACCCCGAAAAATTCCCAGAAGTTTCCAGAATAAAACTAGCACCCTCCAAGATTTATCAGGCATGTCCCGAAACCAATTTGACTTAATGGTATACCCCGAAACAACTTTTTGGTTTTACCGAAACTATTCCGGTGTTCTCTCTCCGGAGCTTTTCCGCTGTCTTCAAAACTTTTCGGGTTACTTTCTCTTAGACTCCCTGTCTAGTATTTAGCAGATAGATGACCCTTAAGCGTGTTACCCTATAGGTTCGGTGAGGTATAGACATGACTGGAACACTTTCCGATCGATGATCAGCATCGGAGCCGTGGACACCCATATTGACCCCTATACTCACACGAATGAATATTCGAGTGAACCTCCAGTTGCCGTGTGCTATTCCTGTTGCTTCGCTTTATGTTACAAATACTTGAGGTGAGACATGTTGGCATCCCCGTGGATCAACAACTTGTCCACTATGCCAGTTACCTCGTTACCGGTATTGTTCTCTTTTCTCGTTCCCGTGTTCCGGCATCCCTGTGATCAAATCACACTGTGTCCGGCCAGATGATGATGGATATCATAACACCGAGAAGGCCCAGAGATATCTCTCCATCGTTGGACGAGCAAATCCCAATCTTGAGCTATCAAGTTACTTGACATACTTTTCCATGAACCCGTAAGCTGCCGTAATAGCCACCCATTTACGAACGACGTTTAACAAACTCCAAAGTTCATGAAGCAAGCATGAAGAAACTCGATACTCTCATGGTCTAAGTAATTATGCAAATCTTAACTATCTCTGTGTTATTAACCATTAACTTGTGACGAATGTAACTCATAGCATAATATCTATTCGGGTCGATTGAACACAAGTGTTCTCCTAACATTGTGCCCTCAAAGTTGCCCGCATAGCCATGCCCATGATCAGGAAAACAGAACCATCATGCAAAACTTGAGCTACTCTTAGAGGCCAAACTTGGAATACATTTTACTTTTTATTATTCCACACATGCATATGAGTCATCCTCCGAGCCTCGTGGTTATTGTAGACTCAAGAACCATAGCAGTTATAGCATGGAACATAAACATAATTATGAACATGGAGATAAATAATAACATTTATTATTGCCTCCAGGGCATATCTCCTACAGACTCCCACTTGCACTAGAGTCAATAATCTAGTTAATGCTAATGCACTTTACACCCATGGCACACTGGTGTAAAATATGATGCGCATGTGCTATAGTCTAATGTCCAACGGATCTGATGACTTCAGCTCCGTGTGTATCTTTGCATATTCTCGCGTTTTCACGCTTTCACAAAATGCATATTTTGTGTGTACTTGGCTTTCTATATATGTGAATCACAGGTCGAACCTTGATTCCTCAGACTGAGCTATGGAGCAACTATCTGCAATAGTGTCCCATTGACCAAAGCCTTCTTGGAACGATACTAAGTTCATGAATGAACTATATGATTCAACATTTTCTTTGTAGCTTCGAAAGCGGCAACATACTTCGCCTCTGTTATAGAATTCGCCACAGTAACTTGTTTGGAACAATTTCCAACTAACTGTGCCACCATATTGTGTGTAACACAAAACCCTCAATTTAAATCGAAAATCGCATGGAGAACTGATGAAGACTGTATCGATGTAACCTTTTACAACGAACTCTTCATGATCTCCGCTTGCGAGAAAAGTTGTCATGATTGCTACTTTAGTACTCAATGACCTTTTTTCACTGTTGTCCCATGATCAGTACTTTTGATCACTTTGGTATCTATACTCACAACAACTTTGGAGTATTGGACATATCTGGTTGTTTTTACATACTATGGAATACATGATTAATCCAAATACAAGAGTGTGTGGAATCTCCATCATGTATTTTACTCATCAGTGTTTTGGGACACCGAGTGTTGCAAAAACTCTTTCCATGTGACTTCGGCAAGAATCACTCCTTGACGTTTCTAGTGCTAAACTGTTTTAGCATCTTGTCAATATGTATTTTTGCTTAGCCCCATTAGGTAAATCTATCTCCATAGATCATTATGCCTAATATTGAGGCTATTTAGCCCAAGCACTTCAGCGAAAAACTATTTTCAAATGAAGTCCTAATTCATGTCAAGAAATTTATTTCCATTTAACAATGTGCAAGCACACACGGTTTTTAGAAATATTATTATGCTCCCACTTACTTTCTTGAATCACAAGCATCTTCGTTACCCATTGATGAAGTCAAACCCCTTTGACCATTTCATCAAAACACGAAGATTCCAACTCCATTTTGCTCTCTCCTGTCCATCGCTGGAACTCTGAAGTTTGCACACTCACTAGCATCCTCTGGACCGACAAAATACTTTGGGTTGTATCACATACATGTCCTAGTTTGTAATTCCATTTTATGGAAATTCTTTTGTTGTCCATGTTTCATATCTCAGGACTGAAATATCTATTAATTGCTAGTTTAACCCGATCTGACTTTAAGCATCGCTACGGTGAGACAATCGCATCGTAGTCAACTCCTTGAATTTGTTATTGCAACAAGTCGAGCTTTATGGGTAAAACATTTTTATCCGTTTCAGTTTATAGCTCCAATACAATCCGTTAGACTCTAAGTCTTCCTGAGGGTTTATCAAGATTTTAATCTTGAATCACTTATATGGAAACTATCTCGGATTGTGTTGGCATTTAGCCAATTCCGGAGTCAGGGCCCATCAACGCTTCCTTGTGTATCGTAGGTATACTGTTGTCTAACAACAATATCTTGCGCACCTGAGAGCTTTGCACGAGCTTTGCCTATGTTGTTCAGCTGCAAGGTCGACCGAAGTCCATATATCTCATGTAGAGTCTTCCGTATCAATCGCAGTAGGAAACTCTACAATCACTTCCAAGGTTCCTTTCCTTTAATCTGATGATGAAGATACCTGTTATCTCGTCGAGTTGCACTGTCGTCCCACTCACCTTTTTGCAAGAACTATTCTCTTTAAAATCATACCGTTTTGTGGCAAAAACCCTTTTTGCCTTGGTATAGTGGTGGGGGAATACCCAATAACTTGGGATAACCTACAAAGTAGCACTTGTCTGATTTGGAATAGGTTTGTAACCATTTACACAAGCCCCATATTCCAAATGTTTAAGAAAAGATATAACATGGTTGGGCGTACCATACAATGGCGTCATTTCAACAGACCCGATGGAGCTCTTTTCAGTGTAAAAGCCGCAGCCTCTAAAGCATTACCTTAAAAGGGATAATGGTAAATTGATTTATCTCATCTTTGATCTTACCATGTCATAAATGGTTCGATTACATCTTCACAGACATTCCACTCATAGTGGTGTTCCGGGAGATGTATGTTATGAAACTCTTTTCACAACTCATCAGACATTCGCTAAACTTGTAACTCAAATATTCCTTTCCGCAATCAAATTGCAAAAAACATAATTTTCTTGTTACAATAACTTCCACTTCATTTTTGAAAACCTTTTGAATGATTTCAAAAGATCCAGACTTACGTCTCATCAAGTAAATATCCATATATCTACTTGAGTCATTTCAGAAGATAGACAAATCCACTGCCAGCAAGAACATTTATTGGGCTACACACATCACGAAGTATGATCACCAATAAGTTCTTTGCTCATTCCTTATGGCCTGTGAATGGTATTTTAGTCACTTCACTTTTTGGAGGAAAGTTGCAATTGTCAGATTATTCATAATCAAACAACTTCAAAATCCATCATTATGGAATTTCTCAATGCGGGTTTCTCCAATGTGACCAAATGCAGTGCCACACATGTGTGGTATTCTTTTAGTCTTGCGACATTTAGCGTCAGTGTTATGGATGTATCATATTACCATCAATATTTATAACATACATCTCATCGCATGATGGAAGCATGGCCCTCATGTTATTCATAATAATGAACAACAATTGTTCTATTTTGAACAATACTCTTGCAACAAACATTATGCAAACTGGCTAGAGTGTGTAAAACTCTAAAATGAATTATGAAAGTAAATCCAGAGGTAATGTATTATTATCAATATTCATAACATACATCTCATTCACAATGAAAGTATGGCCCTTCTGTTATTCATATCATCGAACATCAAAAATTCTCTTTATGAACAACCTTCTTGCAAGATACTTTGTGAAAAAGGGCTACAGTGTGTAAAACTCTAAAATTAATTATGAAAGTAAATACATGGGTAATACACCGATGGTAGTTATTGTAACTTTTACTATGTTCCCAGTGCATAGCAAAACCTCATTCCTGGCTAGTCTTTCAGGTCATAGTAGTTCTTACATCGAGTCGCAACAGAATGCAATCGAGCGGGTATCTTTGTGATCAACTTACAATACCCAATAATTAGTGATTAACATGTTTAACCATAATTGCCAAGAATTATATCTTTGACCAGCCTTCTATACATCAAAAACTTGTATGACATTCATACATGAGCTGGATATTCCAGTCTTCTTTCTTTCTGCCTTCATACTTCTGGCAGTTTTACTTTTAGTATTTCTCCTACTCTCAGAAGAAGCATCCAACTTTAAGAGTGGCGTTAGCCCCGGACATCCTAGGTGTGAAAGTATTACTAACACCCTTTGGACATTTCCTTTCTCTTTCAGTTGTTGTTTTATTCACCATTATCACATGACAGGCGTTTTTCTGGATCCCTCTCTTAACACTCAAATGCCCAGTAAACACTTTACTAATACTTTGCAAAACAAACATTGCTTTGGATATCACGTATCTTTTAGCCTTTGTCTGTCTCTGAAAATGAATTTCAGATTCCATGAATATCACATTACTATCCCAAACTTATGAAGTTCGGGTTTTATGGAAGCAAACATATTTCACTTGACCGTAACAGAATTTTAGCTTTTGGATTGAAGGACGAGAGTCACATTTTCCATAGCATTAGTGCGAGGATACCGAAAGCATCCGAGAGGACAAAGTCCTTCTCGGCACTCTTGAGGACAATCCTCACATTATGTTACCAACCATAAAGTTTTAACCAGATATTTAACAGCTATTCAATTTTAATAGGGAAGGTGGAAATGCGAGCCATTATTCTACAACTATTATGCATATAACACTTAGACAGTGTTCACAATTAATTTGTACTAGTGAATAAACAATTTTATTCTAAAGTGAGCTCCCACTCAAATCAATATCTCTCATAACTGATTGTGAGTGATTCAAGATCCGCATTTCAATTCACAGCCATTGACGGGTTCACACTGATGACGTGAATTTCAATCGGTAGGCCAACTTGCCAATCACATCACTATGTGACTCTTGTCCATCTTTCGATGCACATGTTCCGAGCTCAGGACTGTCCTTCCTGAACGTCAAGACAACCAAGTGATCACGCAGTGAGGTCTGACCTTCACCCGCCTTGCACCTCTCTAATCGTTCATGCTCATGTGTACATGGCACAACCCGAAAAGATGTGTGTTGTAGACGGTGCTACACTTGGGAGAATACTAACTACTTGATAGTTTTAAGTGAGAGATCACCCTAATAAAAGTGACTACCGCACATTCAGAAGGGTGCATCATAAGGGAAAAACATCTCAGGCAATTCATAATAGCATGATATGGTATAGCCCTTTCTGACGGAGAAGTCTTGTATTTCTTCGTCTTCGGCATTCACGTCGGTGTTCACCTTCACGAAATTTCCCACCACCTTGTCGATGCACCAGATAATATTGCTATCTCTATAGCTAATAAAATAAGTGCATTACTTAAGGTTGAAACGCGGGTCATTTAAACTGACAATCATATGGCTCCAGCCATCATGCCGAATCATGACACGCAGGTCATGTTAATATTACATCATATAGTCATCTCATACATAATCAAATTAATATGAGCACTGCTATACCACATCACATGCACATGCAAACCATCTTGCAAAACCAAGTTAGACACCTCTAATCGGTTCATGCAAAATTTCATTTTACGTGGCTTCTAAGGTTTCGAACCAAACCGAAGCTACCGACGTCCATCATCAAGTATGATAATTCAAGTCGGTAGATTAACTTTGCGGGGTGTATGACACACGAGATAATAAAATCTCGAGCCCCATACTGAACTTCGTCATACGCATGACCCCCATGCAGATCATATCTGCATTGCCCTTTCGTCTGCAAAATTTCATCTTTCTTTTTAACTATGGTGGAATTCAATGAACTGTGAGCACTTCGTTGATCAATCAGGATCGCGGATTGCCAGAACTTTCAAACTCCACCATGCTGTTATCAAGATCAGAAATATGCAAATTCCAGGGAAGCAACAAGAACATCGGGTAACAGATTTCATCTGGTACCCGCACAAATAATTTTCAGCAATAGATCTAATCTACTACCTAATTATATTGTGCAACACCCATACATCTCTATGTATTATAGATCGCAACCTGCATCTATGCATAGCATGGCTCATGATGCCACTGTAGGGGAATGCAGCAGAAAACAAAAAATTTCTGACCTACGCACCAGCCCAGGACCACTATGAAGACTGCATACAGGGTTTGATCTTTTCGTTACCGACTTGTAGGGCAGCGGAAGTAGAGTCGATGACGATCGGCGATGCAGATCCCCGCGGCTAAGATTTTACAACTTCTAAACCACGAGGATGTACTCCCACGTCTGCCCCTCAGACAGCCCTCCGGGAGGCGGTTGGACAGTCCCCCGGAAGGTGTCATGGACAGGCCTTCGGGAGGACCCTCGAAACTCGGACGGTCACTCGGACAGCCCTTCGGGAGGACCCTCAAAACTCGGACGGTCACTCGGACAGCCCTTCGGGAGGCACTCTCGAACTAAGACCGAAACTACGATCTCTCTACGGAGTTGCACACATACGGTGTCATCTATCCGGCAGGGCTTCGCCGTCCAGAACTAGTTCCCATCGGAACCAAGACAGCCTTTCGGCTCTATGAAACTATTCCGCGGGGAGGGAGAGAGAAGCTAGATCATTGCAATGGCACTTGTATGTGAGAAAGAGTGAGAGTGGAGAGTGCATCTCCACCTCCTTTTATAGGAAATCCCAAGGGATAGGGTGGCACAAGAAATACCAAAAATGGCCATGAAAGGTGTCCTTCACAAGGGCATGAAGGGAAAGCAAGTGGGCAAGTGGGGCTCCAAGGAGGAGCCCCTCTCTTGGCCGGCCACTCCCCTAGTGGGCCCCCATGAGGGGCTCCCAATCCATCCATGTCATCCCTAGATATTTCGGGATAAAGCCCAAACAAGTGGCTTTCCAAAAAGTAACCATAAATTGACTTTCACTATTCATGGAAACATTTTTCCGCGACCGTTAAATCCAAAAATATTTCTGTGGGTCTTAGAACAATTCCAATACCCACTAAAATGGTTTTGTATTCGTTCCGAAACAATTCCAAATTAGTGATTTTCATTTGCGAAAAGCAACCAAACCGGTTCCGGGAGCTCCGGAACATTTCCGGTTTTTATCCCGGAAAATTCCCAGAAGTTTCTAGATTAAAATTGGCACCCTCCAAGAATTATCAGGCGTGTCCCGAAACCAATTTGACTTAATGGTATACCCCAAAACAACTTTTCGGTTTTACGGAAACTATTCCGGTGTTCTCTCTCCGAAACTTTTCCGCTGTCTCCGAAACTTTTCCGGTGACTTTCTCTCAGACTCCCTTTCTAGTATTCAGTAGATAGATGACCCTTAAGTGTGTGACCCCATATGTTTGCAGAAGTATAGACATGACCGGAACACTTTCCGATCAATGATCAACATCGGAGCCATGGACACCCATATTGACCCCTATACCCACACGAATGAATATTCGAGTGAGCCTTCGGTTGCCGTGTGCTATTCCTATTGCTTCACGATATGTTACAAATACCCGAGGTGAGATATGTTGGGATCCCCGTGGATCAACAACTTGTCCACTATTCCCGTTACCTCGTTACCGGTATTGTTCTCTTTTCTCATTCCCGTGTTTCGGCATCCCTGTGATCAAATCACACTATGTCCGGCCAGATGTTGATGGATACCATAACACCGAGAGGGCCCAGAGATATCTCTCCATCGTTGGAGGAGCAAATCACAATCATGAGCTATCAAGTTACTTGACATACTTTTCCATGAACCCGTAAGCCACCGTAATAGCCACACATTTACGGATGACGTTTAACAAACCCCAAAATTCATGAAGCAAGCATGAAGAAAGTCGATACTCTCATGGTCTAAGGAATTATGCAAACGTTAACTATTTCTGTGTTATTAACCATTAACTTGTGACGAATGTAACTCATAGCATAACATCTATTCGGGTCGATTCAACACAAGTGTTCTCCTAACATTGTGCCCTCAGAGTTGCCAGCATAGCCATGCCCATGATCAGGAAAACCGAACCATCATGCAACACTTCAGCTAGTCTTAGAGGCTAGACTAGGAATACATTTTACTGTCTATTATTCCACATGTGCATATGAGTCTTCCTCCGAGCCTCGTTCACTACTGGAATCAGAATCTTTGCCGTCAGCCACATCTTTGCCGTCTGCTAGCTGATGGCACAGATGGTCTTTGCCATCAGCTTACAGAAAGCTGACGGCAAAGAACGAGCAGACGGCAAAGATATTGTTTGCCATCAGCCGTATCTTTTCCGTCCGCTAGCTGACGGCATAGAAGCTTTGCCGTCAGCTAGCGGACGGCAAAGAGGGAGGGTGGCCCACTAGCGAGAGCCACCTAACGGCCACTTTCTTTGCCGTCCGCTAGCCGACGGCAAAGCTTCTTTGCCGTCTGATAGCAGACGGCAAAGAAGCTGGCCATACTAACGTCCGTTAGCTAGGCTCTTAGCCGTCTGCTAGCAGACGGCAAAGAACCGTGCCCTAACTAAAAA
Organism: Thinopyrum elongatum; assembly: GCA_011799875.1. NCBI lineage: Eukaryota > Viridiplantae > Streptophyta > Magnoliopsida > Poales > Poaceae > Thinopyrum > Thinopyrum elongatum. The sequence continues at coordinate 718,365,085 of CM022303.1, forward strand.
GCCAACGCCCGCACCCCACCCCTCTTTCTGTCCCCTCTCTCTCTCTGCCCCGTGCCCTAGCCACCGCCGCCCCGCGCCACCCCCGTCGCCGGCCGCCCCGCCCCCATGCAGCCACCACCCCCGTCGCCGCGGCGCCCCCTTCGCCCCGGCGACCCCCTCCTCCGCCCCGCGCCACCCCCGTCGCCGCCCCGCCGCTCAGGCGCCACCACCGCGGCCGCCCCGCCGCTCCGGCGCCCCCTCCTCCACCCCGACCGCCCCGGTGCCCCTCTCCTCCACTACCGCGGCCGCGCCGGTGCCCCTCTCCTCCACTACCGCGGCCGCCCCGGCGCCCCTTCCTCCACCACCGAGGCCGCCCCATCGCTCCGGCGCCCCCTCCTCCACCCCGGCCGCCGCGACGCCCCTCTCCTCCACCCCCGCGGCCGCCCCGCCACTCCGGCGACCCCTGCTCCGGTGAGAACTTGTATCTTTTTTCTGTTTTTTTAGATTTAGTTTAGGTTTAGTTTAAATTAGGCTTGGTTTAGTTTAGGTTTAGGTTTACTTTAGATTTTGATTTTGTTTTTTAAGTTTTGGTTGACATTTAGTTTAATTTAAATATTCAGTGGATAGCATGTCTTTGTGCCTTCTGTTTTCGCTGACATTCTTTTATTCGAATTACTTGTACGTGATGTTTAACATACATATCAGTTTGGTTCGAGTGAGACATGCTGATCTGTTGGATTTTTGATTAGTTAATCAAGATTATTTTGCTGATTGTCCTTAGGCTATACATATCTCCTAGTGCTAGAAACTGTAGAATACCAGGGCCACATAACCAAAATATGCATGGTAATTAAGTATTCACTGTGATTGCCGTGTTGAGAACATGGGAATGTTTTCTTTAAATAAAACCTGGGTGTGCTCAAAATTTTGTACCCATTAATTAAAGTGTGCTATAGAAAAGGGGTAAAATCCTAATGAACAACATACATGTACAGCAATGTATAGGTTTTTGTCAGGAGTGTTTGTTGAATCTCCTGATTTTCATGTTTTATACAAATATTATAATAACAATTAATTGTCAAAAACGGCAATTTTTATGTGATATGGAGTGAGGAACTGATCATTCAATGATATTTTTTTAACCCTATGTGAACTGCTGTCCATTTTAATTCCGCAACGTAATTGTCACTTGGCAAAAAAAATTATTAAATGAATTATGATATTGGTTGAAGTGGGACAGTAGAAGACATAAGGTCCATGGCATGTCATGCAGAATTGTAGTTGTCTATATTTCACCAAATTTCAAATAATTTTTCTACCAAAAATAAATGAAAAAATATTGGTTACACTTGAACGTTGTGTTATCTTTGAATATCACCATCAATATCGTTGGTAGTGGTAATGCTTTCTTGTTGGTATCACCATCAATTTGGTTTACATTTTCAGTTTTGTTTCATGTCTAAAGAAATCCCTAGTTTTGAAGGGTTCTAGCTGTTGCCATCATATGTCCACAAGTGCATTGCTTTTTGAATATGAAATGATGACTCGGTGTAGTTGATTATCTACTGCTCAAAACTTCTGCTGCTGTAATGTTGTAAGGGTAGTAATTGGTATCTTCTGCTACTTATCAGAGATGGGGGGAGGCCGCCACCGCAGGCTGCGCTCTGCCACACCGGAGTACGACTTGGAAGGTTTCGAGTTCTTCACGATCGTACTTGAGAATTCCTCCAGGAGGCAGGTATATAAAAGATGAGATCTCCCCTTCACCCATCTCTTTATCATAACTCTTCTGTTTGCTACATCACTCCTTGACCCACGCTGCAGAGGCTGCCTGACACTTTTATGAAGATGCTGGATGGCCATCGGCCAAAGAATGTGAAGCTGCGACAGGCCGGCAGTGGACTTCGCAGGCTTTGGGACGTGGAGGTGGTGATCAGGAACGACCACATGTACCTGTATCGTGGCTGGGAGCAGTTCGTCCGTGCCTACGACCTGCACCATGGGTACTTCCTTGTCTTCAGGTACGACGGCGACGCCATGCTCACCGTGAAGGTGTTCAACACGACTATGTGCCGCATGCGCTACCAGGACGATGACGATGCCAGTATGCTCTGCCTCTTCTTCCTCTCCATTTGGCTTTGTCTCACACTGATTGTTAAAAAACCTTTGTTGCATTTGATCAGGCAATGGGAGCAGCAGCAGCGACTCTGGCTACAGCAAAAGCAGCAGCGACTCTGGCTACAGCGAAAGCAGCAGCTTGGATGATCCGGAATGGAGTGGGGAAGAAGAGGAGCAGAGTGGGGATGAGGAGGTGCAGCCTATTCTGTCTGACGATGACCTCGCGATGGTGGTGGCTGACGATGGCCAAGCGATGGTGGTGGCTGAGGATGACCTAGCGATGGTGCTGCCGGAAGATGGCCTCACGATGGTGGTGGTGCCTGACAATGACATCGCGATGGTGGTGGCGCCGGCGATCCCACAGCCGGGCGACATGACCATGCCAATTGTGGTAGAAGAGTACATCCCACTGCCTCGCCGCTCTAAGCGCATCAGGATGATGAAGGAGAAGGAGAAGAAGGAGGAGTGAAGTATGTCAGGTATGTCAGATCTCCAAAATGATCTATACTTAGCTTTGTTTCCTCCGAAATGACCTAAGTTAGCTCTAATATGCTAAGTTAGCTCTAAGTTAGCTCTGAAATGCTAAATTAGCTCTAATATGCTTAGTTACCTGGGTTAGCTCAAGAAAGACCTATACTTAGCTTACTTATGTCAAAAATGGCATAATATGCTTAGTTAACTCAAAAATGGCATAATTAGCTAGGTTAGCTCGAAAATGACCAATTTTACCTAGGTTAGCTCCAATATGATCCATTTTACCTAGGTTAGCTCCCAAATGACCAAGTTTACCTAGGTTAGCTCCAATATGATCCATTTTACCTAGGTTAGCTCCAAAATGACCTATTTACCTAGCTTAGCTCTAAAATGACCTACACACTTAGCATTTTTACCTAGCTTAGTTAGAAGAAGAAGAAGATAAAGAAGAGGAGAGGAGAAAAAGAAAGAGAATATAAATTCTTCTTCTTCTTTTTCTTCTTCCTTTTCTTCTTTTTCTTCTAGCTAGTCTTCTTCTTCTTCTTCTTCTAACTTTCATCTTTCCCAATTTGTAGATTTGCTTTAGATGAGGAAGCTTGCATTGATGGAGTGTACTCTTCTCCTTGTGCTTCCTTTTTGTTTATGGAAACTTGTTGGAAACTTCTTTTGGATATGTATGTATATATGGATATGTTGTTGAAACTTCTTTTGGATATGTATGTATATATGGATATGTTGTTGGAAACTTCTTGTTGGAAATCATTGTATGTTGGATATGTTGTTGGAAACTTGTATGTTTCTTATGTTGTTGAAAACTTATTGTTGGTATGCTTGTTGAAATTATTTTGAAATGTGTGTATATATATCTGTAAAATTGAATGAATTTAAGAAAAACAGGGGCTATACAGGCACTTTGCCGTCTGCTGGCAGACGGCAAAGCTGCCACGTGGCAGCTACCTGTGCAACCTGGGGGGCACTTGGATGGCCTATATTGTTTCTTTGTCGTCCGCTAGCAAACGGCAAAGCATGCCGTTAACCCCTTAACGGCCCTAAGCTACCACGTGTGCCGTCCAGGTCCTTTGCCGTCTGCTGGCGGACGGCAAAGACCATTTCATCTTTGCCGTCCGCCAGCAGACAGCAAAGAGCCCTTCGCCGTAGCCTATTCAGCCGGACCTGTTGCCGTCTGCTGGCTGACAGCAAAGGCCTTTGCCGTCCGCCAGGCATGCCTTTGCCGTCAGCCATGGCAGACGGCAAAGTGCCTTATTCCTGTAGTGGTTGTTATTGTAGACTCGAGAACCATAGCAGTTATAGCATGGAACATAAACATAATTATGGACATGGAGATAAATAATAAAATTTATTATTGCCTCTAGGGCATATCTCCTACAGAGCCTCCCACAAGCGTTTTTTTAATGCGTTTAAGCTAGGCATTGATATTGTGAAGGATAATCAAGTTTTATCATCACCACTTCGAGTGGAGCTATCAATTTCCAACATAACTTCATAACCATATTTATTTCTATTTCTTGGAAAGTGTTATAATCCTTTTCTCATAGGTAATTGGAATTTTATAGTTGCTTCTTTCATATCGATAACAACCCCTACAATTCTCAGAAAATGTCTCCCCAAGATAATTGGACATAGAGGGTTAGGTTCCATATCCATAACAATAAAATCCACATGACATAATTCATATTAGGAACCACAAGAACATCATCAACTTTACCTATAGGTTTTTTTTATGGTTCTATCATCTAAGTGCACATTTAATTGACATTGGGTAAGAGGTTTTAATCAAAGTGCATCTTATAATTTCTTATGAATGGTAGAGACACTAGCACCAAGATCACATTGATCATAAAATTATTGATACTAATCTTAAAGGATGGCTTCCATCCATCTTCCAACTTTCTAGGGATTATAGCTTATTTATTATACTTCTCTTCCCTAACATGTAAAACAACCTCAGCAATGTGTCTAGTAAAGTGATTTTGTTGCTCTAATGAGATAGGTTCTCTAACCATATTTTGCATGGCTTCAATAACTTCAGAGAACTTGCAATCATTATAATAAAATTCAACATACCCCAAATTAGTGGGATCAACCTTACCTAAAGTTTTAACCTCTTCAAACCCACTCTTCTCAGAAATATCATATTCTCGGGCTTTTCTCTCTCTAAACCATCTAGCGTCTAGCATACATAGAGTCTCATTATTCTTATCGATGGTGGCTTGTAACCTTTTAAGAGAATCATTAGTACCATATTTAGGTGGAGGACATTTTAACTTTAAAGCTTCTACATCATTAGCAATTGTATGCACCTTATCAAATAGAACTCCCAACCTATCAAATTTTCTTGATAAATTCTTTAACCATGACCCCTAGACAAATGGGTGTTTGATTACTCCCATAAGAATTATTTGAAGGATATGGCCTATGATAATTATTCCCATAATTGTTTCTATAAGCATTGTTGAAAAAGTATTCCTAGAAACAAAATTAACATCAACATGGTCTTTTTTTGGTTCAATCATATCACCAATATAAATATCATTGGAACTAGAAGCATTATATTTTGTGGATAACATAGGCATAAATATATCAATTTTCTCATTCAATCCACCAACTTCCTCTATAGAGTTTACCTTGTTTGTTGTTGGAGCCCTCTCAGTATGCCATTGGGCATAATTTTCCATCATGTTGTCCAATAAATTCTTAGCATTGGCTTGAGTCATGTTCATAAAAGTTTCACCTGCAGCTCAGTCTAACAAATTCCTTCACATAACATTAAGTCCACATAAAAAGTGTGAAGCATTAGCCAATCATCTAGTCCAAGACTTGGACAATTTATAAGCATAGTTTTCATTCTTTCCCATGATTGATCTAGATGTTCATTATCATTTTGCTTGAACTTCATGATAGTGTTTCTAAGTTTTATTTTATTTGCAGGAGGATAATACTTTCCAATAAAAAGTTCCTTGCACTTGTTCCATGAATCTATGCTACATTTAGGTAAAGATTGCAATCATTCTTTTGCTCTAGCTCTTAATGAAACAGAAACAATATTAGTTTCACATAGTCAGCTTCTCCATGTTTATATTTTTGCATGTCACAAAATTCGATAAAGTTATTTAAATGAGATGCAGCTTCTTCAATAAAAGAACCAGAGAATTAATCTTTCATCACCATGTTAAGGAAAGTAGGGCTAATTTCTAAGGAATCAGCCTTAATAGTGGGTGATGTGATAGGTGTGTTCAAGAAATCATCATTTTTTGTGGTAGAGAAGTCATATAACTTCATGTTTGCAGCAGCGGTACCCACTATAACTAAGAAACACAAAGTAACTAGGTGCTGAAATTTTAAATATTTTTTGAGTTTTTGATATTTTGGCAAAACAAAAAGACTAACAAAGATTAAAAAAACTGCAACTAAGCAAACTATAAAACAAGGAAGATAATAAAAGTGCTATAGAACCTATGATATAAGATTTACTTCCCCAGCAACGATGCTAGAAAACTTGATGGCAAGTTGACGGGAAGTATATCTTAACTTAGGAGAACTTTTACCTCCCCGGCAATGGTGCCCGAAATCTTGCTTGATGCTTACACCAGATACGGAGATGTAAGGTAGTTGGGCTCCAAAGTGCAGGAGTTTGTAGCTAGTAGCAATTTTTTCCTTAGTTGAGAACCAAGGTATCAATCCATAGAGGCACACGTTTCCTACATCAATGATGAGTTCTGCAACCCAAATAAAACTTCACTTGTGCACCCAACAACACTAACAAGGGTGTCAACCTTGCTAGCTTTGCTAGTTGTACAAGATATTAAAAGATAATGTGATAGATAATATTTTGTTTTTTCAGAATAAATAATAACTGCGAATTAAAATGCAAGTAAAATTTGTTGGAAGTGTTTTCTTATGCTAAAAATTGGACTGGGGTTCATATGTTCAGCAAGAGTAACTCTGCATAAGATAAAAAGTGTGGCAAGGAACATAGTCATATGATAAAGAAGTGAAATATTTCATGCTCATGGTAGATTGTGTGTAATGTGTTGATCCTATATAGGGAGTACGCCCATATATGTATAGATCAGGACCCTCTCTGCATCTATAGCTAGTAATCCACTCTTTCACTAAGATTCTCTCTACATCATCCAACTATTATGTATAAAGATAATTTCTTTAAGCAAGATGACATACTGTTGATTGCATGATTTCATTACAGGCCTCATACAATCATTTATCCTTAGTGGCAATTATACAATTGAAGCCTTGTCCATTTACTATCACCATGGTAGATTACTTGCAAGATTAAAACCAACTAAAGCACACCTTTCCCACTACTGATTAACCATCTAAACTGGCCAAGAGAAGACAAATAACTGGAGAAAAGTATGCATCAATAAATCAAACATAAGGCATCAACACAATCTGAACATAAAGAAATAACTCATCACATGATCAACATCACCACTAGGTTTACATCAGATGGACATTGTATTGAACAACAGAAGGGAGAGATTACATCATGCATACTACCATGAACATGTAGTCCAGGGGCTGGACTACTCACAACTCATATTGGAGCGGCGATGATCAATGTTGATGAAGACGACAATGAATTTCCCCTCCGGCAGAGTACCAGGTCAAGGCAGAAACAAAGATCGCCTCAGAAACAGAAGTGGCAGCAGAGATGGTCGATAAATATGATGGAGGTTTCCAGGGTATATAGACTCCTAGAAAAATTAGGGCACCAGTGGAGCCTTGGTGGGCCCAGGCACCCTGGCTAGGTGCCCTAGTTTTCTAGGTGCGTGGGGTGGGCGCCTAGGCCCCTTGGGCCTCCCTAGCTGGCCTCCATCTTGTATAGTGGCTCTTCTGGTTAAATAGTGGCCTCTGGATTTTTTTGTAATTTTCTGAGCTATGCAGATATTTTATTTCCTTGAAAAGTTAAAAACACATAAACTGGCACTGGGCACTGAATTAATAGGTTAGTCCCAAATAAACTTTAAAAATATTGCAAAAATGACGGATAATAGGCTTGAAACATACAAAAATTATAGATACGTTGGAGACATGTCACACAAGTGTCACCATAAGTGACAGATATGCAAGTATATCACTTTATGCATCATATGGGGATATGAAGATTCATGAATTGAATTTCTCCCACTACATACATGATTACATCTAAACAAGATAAAAATTGAAGTACATCAATGCATGTGCAATACTTCAACCCAAGTTGGTCCCATAAATTTCCATAAGTGTGATGTAACCTAGTATACCAGAAATGAGTTGGTTCTCGGCCAAATCAAACCTTGATTGATTCCCATCACATTCTATTCAACTTACCCATCTTTTGATCAGAGCATCTGCTTCTGACCCCTGATTTGGAAATCATAATTCCTTTGTAATTAAGCTTCAAATTATTTAGATGTTTCCATAAACCGAAGCTCACATCAGATTCCTCCCTCTTCTAGTTGAGTACCGATACTCGCATCAGATTCCTTGCAGAGCACCCCCTCTATTGGTGGATTACTATCCGACAGCTCCCTCATATTTTAAATCATTGATGAATTTCCCCTGATACAAAAGCCTTTGCTGAATTGTATCATCTACTCCGTGTCATCAACCCTCTGCTTTCGAGCTTGTACCCGTTGCTTCTATAAGTGTGATGTATAGCTGCCAAAACTCCTCTGATGAGCGGTATCTATGCTTTCTGCAATTTGTGTGAACCCGGTAACTTCTACGGGTCATACTCTACTGGTGTTACGCCAGATAAAATTTCAACACTGCAACTTCATTGAAAGCGAGAGGTGAATGAAAGGTTATGCGTTGAAGAAATGGGATTCGACCTTGAACCTTGTGTTCATGCCCATGGAAACGATGTAGACCATCACGAAAGCTTCTTGCAAAATATTTATTCATTTGTATAATTCTTCCGGTATCCTTAACTTGATTCCATGTAGTTATGGTTCCGACCATACTGACCTCACTTGATAACTCCATTCTCGTGCCTCGTCTATTTTTCGACAAGGTTAAAGCACCTGTTGTCTGCAGATCAATGATTCAAATCAGCTTCTATTCTGTTCCACGCTTGAGTAGTAGCCTCTGGTATCTCGAGAATATCGTGTCGTTGCCCCTCCTCTTGTGAATTTTTGCTGGAATAATGCTTCTCAACATTTTAGTCAATTCGTAGGTTTGAGTTGTTCGTCACTCAAGAACTCTTACAAGTGACTCGGATCCACACATTGATTCAGTATCCTAGTACTTCATTGCCGGGAAGTTTAATACTCAATCTTGTCATTCCTAGCCTACCGGCTGCACCCTTATCATGCTACCTTTGACCGTGCTACCTCGCCCTACTCTGGTGCATGAATTCTTCAGACTGTGAGCAAGGCTTACATCAAGTTTTCAACATCATGTTGTTTGTCTTGAAAGGGAACTCCAATTCCGAGCTTGCCTCTTATCTATTGCTCCCATAACTTTCCACTTCGCCATTCCTTTGCTGGGTGCCATCGCTATTCAATTGCATCCTCTTGAAACCTCTCGACAACATGTGTTGTTGTCATCGTTAACATTTTGCCTTCTTCCAAAATATGAATCTAATTCATGATGAGCAGTACCATCCTTGCCCCTCGATAATTTGTATTGTCGTCGACAACATCCTTGTTTTTCCCTTCAACACAGACTTGGTCATGTTCTAGTTATACCTTGAGTTCCTTGGTATTCTTGAAATTGCTCCTTGTGTATCCCTCGTGATCTTCAAACCCAGCCCTTACTTAAAAAACACCATATCTTTGCTACCCCGGAGCATGACTATGGTACTCCGAATATCAACAAAAACATTGGAATCGCAATGCTAAATGTTTCTTGATCAATTATCCAAACTCTGTTGTATGGGTAAACATCATGAATTTCTTTGCCCCTTTATCTAAAGGGTTACATACTCAAAGTCCTTTCTTGTATATAATGCTCTGCTTGTTCTTGAGAGGGATATACTCCTAGTATTTGTGAATAAACACATTTTCCTTTCCATTGGTCTGATTAATCTATTAATCACATTTTCCTTTCCGTTGGTCTGTTTAACTTGTCAAATAATTAATATGATCTAAGCAGTAATAATTCCCTGCTTATGTAAACACCTCGATGTACAACTCTGTCAGTGAGACCCTGTTACTATTGTTGTTGACATTTCTGTAACCACTGATGGACGAGAACTTTACCTATTGGTCCGCCTCGAATTAACGAGCAGGAAAATGGTTCTCTTCATCACCCTGTAGGAGATATGCCCTAGAGGCAATAATAAATGTTATTATTTATCCCCATGTTCCTAATTATGTTTATATTCCGTGCTATAACTGCCACGGTTCTCGAGTCTACAATAACCACGAGGCTCGGTGGAAGACTCATATGGACGTGTGGAATAGTAAACGGTAAAATGTATTCCTAGTCTGGCCTCTAAGACTAGCTCAAGTGTTGCATGATGGTTCTGTTTTCCTGATCATGGGCATGACTATGCTAGCAACTTTGAGGGTACATTGTTAGAAGAACACTTGTGTTCAATCAACCCGAATTGATGTTATGCTCTGAGATACATTCATCACAACTTAATGGTTAATAACAAAGAGAACTTATCATTTTGCATGATTCCTTAGACCATGAGAGTATCGAGTTTCTTCATGCTTTCTTCATGAACTTTGGGGTTTGTTAAACGTCATCCGCAACTAGGTGGCAATTACGGCGGCTTACAGGTTCATGGGAAAGTATCTCAAGGGACTTGATAGCTCAAGATTGGGATTTGCTCCTCCGATGATGGAGATATATTCTCGGGCCCTCTCGGTGTTATGGTATCCATCATCGTCTGGCCAGACACAATGTGATTTGATCACGGGGATGCCGGAACGCAGAAACGAGAAAAGAGAACAAAACTGGCAACGAGGTAACTGGCATTGTGGACAAGTGTTGATCGAAGGGGATGCCAATAAATCTCACCTCGGGTTTTGTAACATATCGTGAAGTAAAAGGAATAGCACACAGCAACTGGAGGTTCACTCGAATATTCATTCGGGTGGTTATAGGTGGTCAATATGGGTGTCCACGGCTCTGATGTTGATCATTGATCGGAAGGTGTTCTGGGTCATTTCTATACTTCACCGAACCTATAGGGTCACGCGCTTAAGGGTCATCTATCTGCTAAATTCTAGACAGGGAGTCTGAGAGAAATTCACAGAAAAAGTTTCGGAGACAACGGAAGGGTTCCGGAGAGAGAACACCGGAATAGTTTGAGTAAAACCGAAAAGTTGCTTCGGAGTATACCATTAAGTCAAAATGGTTTCGGCACATGGCAGGAAATTCTTGGAGGGCCTCCCAAAGGGCTGTCCGTGGATCCGTCTGGTGGGACTATCCGAGGGACTGTCCCGAGGCCTCCCGAAGGGCTGCCCGAAGATCCGTCAGGTGAGCTGATGAGGGAGTACATCCTCGCTGTTGGGAGGTTGTAAATCCTAGCTACGGGGATCTGCACCAATGATCAACATCGACTCTACTTCCGTTGCGCTACGAGTCGGTAACGATCAGATCAAACCTTGTATGCATCTCCATAGTGATCCTGGGCGTGCTCGCTGTACCGATTTTTTTTGTTTTCTGTCGCGTTCCCCTTCACCCCCGCCCTTGGTACTGACGTTGTTGCCAACATAGCTGACAAACTGTTCCCTGGCGAACCTTATATCATGATCACACAAGATGCCACCACCCCTCTTATTCATCATGGTGGTATGTATGTTGACCACTTCGATTTTTTATCATCGTAATTATTCAGAAATACTCAAGTCCCTAATACCTACTGGTGCAATATGCTTAGCCTTTCTTTATCACGTCGACTGGATCTTCTAGTTAACCATGTAATCAATTATCGTTCTGACCTGAGCATGTCGATCATTTGAACCTTATCCAAAATATCTCTTGACCATAAAGTTTATGAAAACCACTCCGTGATCCTTGTATCCGAAATTGTCCTTTGTATTTGGCTTCATATGGAATTCCACAAGCCACCCTCCTTGAAATGTTTCATTCTGATATCAGGTGCAATACTTATTCCTGTTACTCTGAACCCCTTTCACACTCTGTTTCAGGCATCGAATGATTGCGTATCCGCTTGAAACTTCTCATGCCTTCTTTCATTTCTCTTGATGTATTTCCTGAGTTTCAAATTGAGAGATTCCCTTGATCCTCGATCCCTGAGATAATCATCGGATACCCAAACTTGTGGAGATCCATTCTTATAGAGTTTTCCCCCTTATCTCTTTCGTATGACGATGACGTTCTTGAAGAAAGGACGACAACTTCGTCGCGAAGCAATGATGTAGAGGAATGAAGACATCAAACCCGATGGATCGACCTCTTTGAGAAGAGCAACCAAAACCGAGAAGATTCGTTAGAATTTCAAACCAGACCTTTCGCCCTTACTCTACCTCTTAATTCTCGGGACCAGAATTTCTTTGAGTGGATGAGAGTTGTAACATCCCCAGATCTCAAGCATGTCATTAAGCCAATTAACTTGCCAGGTCATTGTAATTAATAAGCCTAAAGGCAATTAAGAAATAATCCAACTCCAATTCAAAATTCAAATAGCAAGTGAAATTTGAAAAGCTCCAAACTTGCAAGAAAAATAGTTCATAATTTTTAAATAATCCATATGTAATTATGGTTAAGGTCACTTGTTTGCTCAAATGGAAACTAGCATCCAAAAACAGTACCCAAAACAACCCATTTAAATCATCTGTATTTAAACCAAACTCAAATGGATTCAAATAATCATCAAACTTTTTGAGGCAGTGCATAATAATGCATAGTATTTATTGTAGCAAGTTGCACATTTTTCAAAAATCATTTGGATCAAGAACTAAGGCAAAACACAAAAGAAAGAATAAAGCAGAAAAGAATAAAAGAAAAGGGCTAGCGGTTACCGTGCATATGGGCTTAAGTGCTCATAGTGCATAAGGCCCAGCCCACACTAGCCTTTCCCTAACCTCTCGCCAGAGGCAGAGAGGCCATGGCGCCAGTGCACGTGCACACCGTCCACACGCTGGATGCTACCGCTGTCGTCCATCCCACGGTAAAGGCGATGCATAAGAGCCCTCCTCGACCCCCTGGAAACCCTAGCTGCAATCTTCCCCACCTCCCTCGTCCTCTCCCCTTTGATTTACTCGAAGCCGAGCGCCGCCATGGCAGCAACCCGGTGACGCACGCGGCCACCATTGTCCCTAAGCCACCGGAGTTTGTTCGGGAGGACCGACATCAACCACCGCTTCTTCCTTGATTCTTCGTTCGTCGGGGGTAGCACCACAATGACGGCATCGACCGCCTCCACCAATCGCGGCCGCCATCGCCATTGACGTTGATCCCCTCGACTTCGACCGCCCCCGGCTCCCCAGAGTCCCCCGTTGGCCTCGCAGTGAGCTCCTCTTCCTCCGCGACCTCTTCTCTCTCTCCTCTGCGTCACGTAGCCCCGGCGTCGATGAGGCCGTGCCACTGCCACTGCGAGCCATTGTCGTTACCACCGATTCCGGCCATGATAGCTCGTGCTTGTGGTGTAGAGAGAAGTGGCGCGCTGCACTTGTTCGATTGGTGTCTTCCGGCGCTCGAAATGACCACCGAGGCGCCTTCTCCACTCGTAGCCACCGCCCTGTAGCTCGCCGCCGGCAGGCATGCACGCGCACGCGCGGTTTTAACCCAGCCATGTCACTGACAGCGGGCCCGGGGATTAGTTTAAATGGACTAATTAGATTAACTATTAGACACTGACAGTGGACCCATATTTACTAATTAAACCGGTTAAATTAAACCTAATAGCTACAGTCACTGACAGGTGGCCCCCAGTCAACCCTTTTGACCAGTCAACATTTTACTGTTGACTGCTGAGTCAGCAGTCAACAGGCCCCACCTATCAGCCTCTGCTGCCACTGACTGGGTACACAGCTGGGTACACTTAGCAAATTCTGTTTTAAATTCGAATTTAAAATAATTATCCGAAAATCCAGAAAATGTTTAAAACTTTGAAAAATCATAGAAAATAAACCGTAGCTCGGATGAAAATAATTTATATATGAAAAATGATCAGAAAAATATGAAGAATCCGAATATGATAACAAAATGCTTGATGATCACTCCTGTAATGATGAACATGGAACCTTCCCCTCCAGATCAGTATACCGATAAGCACTAAGAGCTGGGAAAATAATTTCGAATATTTTCCCTCCTCTTCTATAATACTTAGTAATGCATTAGGTCACATCGTCAACTCATTTTGCCATGTCATGCATCTGTGTTGCATATCTATGCTTTGTATTTACTGTTTCTTCCCCCTCTTACTCTTCGGTAGACCCCGAGACTACCGACGACACTAGCTATGACTACGCCCCTGACAAGCAGTACCCCTCTGCAGAGCTTCCCGGCAAGCAAACCCCCTTGATCATCCAGATCTCGCCCATTCCTTTCCCTCTACTTCATGCATTAAATTTTGCTACTGTTGATGATCCAATAGCTCCTGCTCTGATGCATAGCCTGGGGTTGTAGCCTACTGTTGATACATTACTGCTATCCTATGATGCTTAGGAAGCTATGCCTTTGTTTTGCCTGTTGGTCCTACACCCTTGTCCGTGATGCTATGCTAGATTATCGAGTCGTCATCCCCTCTGGGAGGAGACCATTGTTATGCTTACACTGTTACCATCGGATGCTGCAAGATGCTAGTCTTCGATAGGATAGGTTTTCCCCCCTCTACTCTGGCATTCTGCAGTTCAGTCCAAAGATATAGCCCCATTCCATTGATACCGATGCATACTTAGCATAGTTCTGATGTAAGTCTTGCGAGTACTTTGGATGAGTACTCACAGTTGCTTTGCTACCTCTTTTCCCCTACCTGGTTGCTGCGATCAGATGACGGAGCCCAGGAGCCGAAGATCCACAGTGGAGGCTACTACTACACGGAGCCCGATGACCAGGCGTAGTTTGGAGGCCCCAGGCAGGAGGCAAGCGCTTTTTCGATCAATGTCATTGTTATGCTAGCCTTCTTAAGGAAGACTTGTTTAACTATGTCTATACTCAGATAATATTGCTTTCGCTGACTTGTGTATTCGGGTCTTCGTGACCCCTGGCTTGTAATATAAAGATTTGTGTTAAATCTATGTCTAGAGTTGTGTTGTGATATCTTCCCGTGAGTCTCTGGCCTTGATCGTGCATGTTTGCGTGTATGATTAGTGCACGGTTGAGGTGGGGGCGTCACATCTAGCTTCGTCCAAAGGCTTGGTGAAGATGTCAGCTAGTTGTTGCTCGGTGCCAACATGAGATATCATAATATCACCTCGAACCACATGATCCCACAAGAAATGATGGTGAATGTCAATATGCTTGGTGTTGGGAAACGTAGTAGAAAACAAAAAAATTATGACCTACATATAAAACCCAGGATCAGCATGAAGATACAAATAGGTTAGATCGGATCTTTACCAACTAGAATGCATTGGAGAGATGTAGTTGGTGAAGAAGTTGATGCCGATTTCCGCAGCTAGGATTAAACCTCCCAACCACGAGAAATTTTCCTTCTAGATCTAGGATCAATGAGATGATCCATCTGCCGGTTTCCACGCGTATGAGATCACCAGTCGAGCTGGGCTTCATCGTAGAGACCGAGAGACTACTGAAGAACTAGAGGTGGAGCAACCTTTTGGAATGGAGAATATTTCCACGTGAGAGAGGGGGGGCTCCTTCAAGCAAAGGGCGAGATGCGTTTGGGGGGCTGACCCCTCACATATATATAGGGGTAATGGGAGGAGGATGCCTTGGAGGAGGAGGAGGAACCTCCCCTAGGGCCGGCACACTAAAGGTGGGTGCCCCACCAAACACTAGACGCCCCCAAACTTGCCCTACAAAGCAAAGGGTGGAGGGCGCACCACTTTAGGGCCCATGGAGCACATGCGCCTGCCCCCACTTGGGCTCAGCCAAGTCGGCAACCCATAGCGCTCTCTAGAATATTCTGGAAAGTTCTAAAACATTCCAGAACCTTCCGGTAGTCTTTTGCGTCCTACAGGACTTTCTCGGTTTTGTAGAACTCCTCTGGTTTTTCTTCAAAACACTTCAGGTTTTCTCTCCGAAACTTTTTCGATCTTCCCAAAAAAAAATTGGTGAATTTCTGACGCTCCTAGCACTTGTAGTACTCAACAAACTGATGAACCATAAGTGTGTTTCCCTGCGGGTTCGGTAATGTGCAGACATTACCCGGGACTCCTGGCGGTCAATAATCAGTAGCGGGATCTGGGCATCCATATTGACTCCTACACATACACGAATTATTGTCGAGCGAACCTTTTATTCTCGTACACCATTCCCTTTGTTTCATGATATAACAAAACCCAAGATGAGACTTTTATCAGTATCCTTGTGAAGCAACACTTGATCACAATACCGAGTTATCCTAGATACCGGTTTTGATCTTTTTCTCGTTTCCGCATTCCGGTATCCCCGTGTTTATATCACGCTATCTCTTGCCAGACGATGATGGATACCGGAATGCCGAGAGGGCCTGAAGAATATCTCTCCATCGTCGGAGGAGCAAATCCGAATCTTGAGTTATCAAGTCCCTAAACATACTTTTCTGGTCTACCCAAAAGTTTCACCCTGTTACCGGTAATGTTTGACAAGCCCCAAATATATCATCCGACATGAAGGTACTCAATACTCTCATGGTCTAAGGCATTGAGTATACGTTAACATTTGCATGATTATACTTATAACATTATGATGATGTGTTCTCGAAGTATGTCATTTAGTTGGGTCTGTCCAACACCATTGTTCCGCCAATAATATGCTCCCATTGTTGCCGGCATCCTTGTTACTTTAGCAATACCCTATGATCAGGAAAACGGGATCATCATCAAACACATGAGCTAGTATTAGAGGTGAGACTAGGGAACTAGTTGGTGTTTACATTTCCACACGTGCAACTGGGTTTCCTCTGAATATCATATTCAACAACCATTGCAGTTATAACATAGAAAGTAAACATTAATTATGAATATGGAAATAAATAATAACATTTATTATTGACTTCAGGGCATATTTCCTTCACTTGGTGCGGCCGGCTATGTTGAACGGGGTTGTTGGCGATCTTGATTACGCTTTCATTGTCACATAGAAGAGGCACCTTGTCCCTTGTGATTCCATAATCCTTCAAGCTTTGCCTCATCCATAACAATTGAGCACAAAAACTTGCGGCAGTCACATACCCGGTTTCGGCGGTGGAGAGGGAGACACAATTTTTTCTTTAAGGACCAACCTACCACAGATTTCATGGGCAACGTTGCATGGAAAACAAAAAAAATATCCTACGAAACACCAAAAGATCTATCTATGGAGATGCTAGCAACGAGAGGGGAGTGTGTCTACGTACCCATACATTTGTCACAAGTTAATGGTTAATAACACAGAAATGGTTAACGTTTGTATGATTCCTTAGACCATGGGAGTATCGAGTTTCTTCATGCTTGCTTCATGAACTTTGGGGTTTGTTAAATGTCATTCGTATATGGGTGGATATTACAGCGGCTTACGGGTTCATGGAAAAGTATGTCAAGTAACTTGATAGCTCAAGATTGGGATTTGCTCCTTCGATGATGGAGAGATATCTCTAGGCACTCTCGGTGTTAGGGTATCCACCATTGTCTGGCTAGACACAATGTGATTTGATCACTGGGATGCCGGAACATGGGAACGAGAAAAGAGAACAATACCAGTAACGAGGTAACTGGCATAGTGGACAAGTTGTTGATCCACGGGGATGCCAACATGTCTCACCTCGGGTATTTGCAATATATTGCGAAGAAACAGGAATAGCACACGGCAACTGGAGGTTCACTCGAATATTCATTCGTGTGGGTATAGGGGTCAATATGGGTGTCCACGGCTCCGATGTTGATCATTCATCGGAAAGTGTTCCGGTCATGTCTATACTTTACCGAACCTATAGGGTCACACGCTTAAGGGTCATCTATCTGCTAAATACTAGACAGGGAGTCTGAGAGAAAATCACCGGAAAAGTTTCGGACGCAACCGAAATGTTCCGAAGAGGACATCGGAATAGTTCCGGTAAAACTGAAAAGTTGTTTCAAGGGATACCATAAAGTCAAATTGGTTTTGGCACATGCCTGGAAATTCTTGGAGGATGCCAGAAGTGTTCTGGAATTTTCTGGGAATTTTCCGGGATAAAACCGTAAATGTTCCGGAGCTGCCGGAACCGATTTGGTTAGTTTTCGCAGATGAAAATCACTAATCCAAATTTGTTTCGGAACGCATCCAATATCATTTGTGTGGGTATTGGAATTATTCTAAGACCCACAAAAATATTTTCGGATTTAACGGTCACGGAAAATTGGTTCCATGAATAGTGAAAATCACTTTATGGATAATTTTTTGGAAAGCCACCTTTTAGGGCTTTTGCAAAAAGGCTTCTAGAAGGGCTTTGGCGCCAAGGAAGCCCCCCAAGGGGGGCCCCCAAGGGGTGGCCAGCCAAGGGAGGTGGAGCTCCTTGGAGCTCCACATGGCATCCCATTTTGTCCATAACACCCTCATGTGAAACCTTTTGCATGGGGGTTTTTGGTAATTTGTGGAGGCACACTACCCCTTGGTTTTCCTATGAATAGGAGGTGCGGTGGCTGCTCAAACCTCATCCTTGCTCTCATACACATGCCATAGACTTGTCTGGCTTCTCTCTCCCTCCTAGCGAAATAGTTTCGTAGAGCCGAAAGGCTGTCTGGGTTCCGGCAGGAACTAGTTCTGGACGGCGAAGCCCTGCCGGATAGATGACACTGTACATGTGCAACTCTGTAGAGAGATCGTTGTTTAGGTCTTAGTTCGAGAGTGCCTCCCGAAGGGCTGTCCGTGTGACCGTCCGAGTTTCGAAGGTCCTCCCGAAGGGCTGTCCGAGTTTCGAATATCCTCCCGAAGGGCTGTCCGCGACACCGTCCGGGGGTCTGTCCGACTGCCTCCCGGATGGTTGTTCGAGGGGCAGATGAGGTTATACATCCTCGCGGTTGGGAGGTTGTAAATCCTAGCTGCAGGGATCTGCACCACCGATCGTCATTGACTCTACTTCCGCTGCGCTACGAGTCGGTAACGAAACCTTGTATGCAGTCTCCATAGTGGTCCTGGGCTGGTGCGTAGGTCAATTTTTTTTTGCCATGTTCCCCTACAGTGGTATCAAAGCCGTGCTATGTGTAGATGCAGTTTGCGATCTAGAATACATAGAGATGTATGGGTGTTGCACAATATAATTAGGTAGTAGATGAGTTCTATTACTGAAAATTATTTGTGCGGGTAGCAGATGAAATCTGTTACCCAATGTTCTTGTTGCTTCCCTGCAATTTGCATATTTCTGATCTTGACAACAGCATGGTGGAGTTTCAATGTTCTGGCAATCCGCGATCCTGATTGATCAGCGAAGTGCTAACATTTCATTGAATTCCACCGTAGTTAAAAAGAAAGATGAGATTTCACAGACGAAAGGGCAATGCAGATATGATCTGCACGGGGGTCATGCGTATGACGAAGTTCAGTATGGGGCTCGAGATTTTATTATCTCGTGTTTCATACACCCCGCAATGTTGATCTAGCGACTTGAATAATCATGCTTGATGATGAACGTTGGTAGCTCCGGTTTGTTTCAAAACCTTAGAAGCCACATAAAACAAAGTTTTTGCTGAACCGATTAGAGGCATCGAACTTGGTTTTGCAGGATGGTTTTCATGTGCATGTGATGTGGTATAGTAGTGCTCATAATAATTTGATTATGTATGAGATGACTATATGATGTAAATTGATTAACATGACCTGCGTGTCATGATTCGGCATGATGGCTGGAGCCATATGATTGTCACTTTAAATGACCTGTGTTTCAACCCTAAGTAATGCACTTATTTCATTAGCTATGGAGATAGCAATATTATCTGGTGCATCGACAAGGTGGTGGCAATCTTCGCAATGGTGAACACCGACGCCAATGCCCAAGACGAGGGAATGAAAGAATTCTCCGTCAGAAAGGGCTATACCATATCATGCTATTATGAATTGCCTGAGTTGTTTATCCCTTATGATGCACCCTTCTTGATTGCATGGTAGTCGCTTTTATTAGGGTGATCTCTCACCAAATATATCAAGTAGTTAGTGTTCTCCCAAGTGTAGCACCATCACAGCACCTATCTTTTCGGGGTATGACATGTACACATGAGTACGAACGATTAGAGAAGTGTGAGGCGGGTGAGGTCAGACCTCACTGCGTGATCACTTGGTAGTCTTGACGTTCAGGCAGGACAATCCTGAGCTTGGAACACACGCATCAAAAGATGGATAAGAGTCACATAGAGATGTGATTGGCAAGTTGGCCTACCCATTGAAATTCAAGTCATCAGTGATGAACCCGACAATGGCGTCGAATTGAAATGCGGGTCTTGTATCACTCACAATCAATTATGAGAGATATTGATTTGAGTGGGAGCGCAATGTAGAATTAACTTGTTTAAATTCTCAGTGCAATTAATTTTGAACACTGTCTAAGTGTGATTTGCAAAATAGTTGTAGATTAATGGCTCGCGTTTCCACCTTCCCTGGTAAAATTGAATAGCAGTTAAATATCTGGTTAAAACTTTACGGTTGGTAACATAATGTGAGGATTGTCCTCAAGAGTGCTGAGAAGGACTTTTGTCCTATCGCATGCTTTTGGTATTATCCCGCTAATGCTATGGATCATGTGACTCTCGTCCTTCAATCCAAAAGCTAGAATTCAATTACGGTCAAAGTGCAATATGTTTGCTTCCATGAGACCCGAACTTTGAAAGTTTGGATAGTTATGAGATATTCATGGAATCTGAAAATCATTTTCAGAGACAGACAAAGGCTAAAAATATGAGATATGCAAAGAAATGTTTGTTTGCAAAATATTAGTAAAAGTGTTTACTGGGCATTTGACTGATAAAAGAGGGATCTAGTAGAACGCCTGTCATGTAAATGAAGGTGAATAAAACAACAACTCAAAGAAGAAGGAAATATTCGAAGGGTGTTAGTAAGACTTTCACGCCTAGGAAGTCCGGGGCTAACGCCACTCTTACGTTGAGTGCTTCTTCTAAGAGAAGGAGAAATACTGAAAGTTAAACTGTTAGAAGTATAAAGGCAATAAGAGAGAAGACTGGAATATCCAGCTCATGTATGAATGTCATACAAGTTATTCATGTATGGAAGGCTGGTCAAAGAAATAGTTCTTGAGAATTGTGATTAAACAGTTAGTCACTGATTCTTGGGTATTGTGGTTTAACCACAAAAAAACCCGGGCGATTGCATTCTCTTGCAATTCGATACAAGAACTACGGCCTAACAGACTTGCCGGTAATGAGTTTAGGTATACACAGGGAACATAGTAAATGTTACTATACCTTCCATCGGTGTATTACCGTCTGTATTTATTTTCATAATTCAATTAGAGTTTTACACACTCTAGCCCATTGCATAAGGTATCTTGCAAGAAGGTTGTTCATAAGAGAACTTTTGATGTTCGGTGTTATGAATAACATAAGGGCCATACTTTCATTATGAATGAGATGTATGTTATGAATATTGACAACAATACATTACCTCTGGATTTACTTTCATAATTCATTTTAGAGTTTTACACACTCTAGCCCATTGCAGAATGATGTTGCAAAAGGGTTGTTCATAAAAGAACAATTGTTGTTCAGTATTATGAATAACATAAAGGGACATGCTTCCATCGAAGATGGGACGTATGGTATGAATATTTATGGTAATATGATACATCCATAACACTGACACTAAATTTCGCAAGACTAAAAGAATACCACACAAGTGTGGCACTGCATTTGGTCACATTGGAGAAACCTGCATGGAAAATTCCATTATGATGGATTTTGAAGTCGTTTGATTTTGAATCATCTGACACTTGCAACTTTCCTCCAAAAGGTGAAGTGACTAAAATACCGTTCACAGGCCATAAGGAACGAGCAAAGAACTTATTGGTGATCATACATTTTAATGTATGTAGTCCAATAAATGTTGTTGCAAACAGTGGATTTGTCTACCTTCAAAAATGACTCAAGTAGATATATGGATATTTACTTGATGAGATGTAAGTCCGGATCTTTTGAAATCATTCGAAAGGTTTTCAAAAATGAAGTAGAAGTTATTGTCACAAGAAAATTATGTTTCTGCAATTTGATTGTGCAAAGGAATATTTGAGTTATAAGTTTAGCGAATGTCTGATGAGTTGTGAAAGGGGTTTCATAACTTGTACCTCCCGGAATACCACTGCAAGTGGAAAGTCCGGGAAGATGTAATCGAACCATTTAAGACATGGTAAGATCAAAGATGACATAAATAAATTTGCCATTATCCCTTTTAAAGAGCTATGCTTTAGAGACTGCGGCTTTTACACTGAAAAGAGCTCCATCAGGTCTGTTGAAATGATGCCATGGTATGGTACGCCAACCATGTTATATCTTTTCTTAATCATTTGGAATATGGGGCTTGTGTAAAAGGTTACAGACCTATTCCAAATCAGACAATTGCTACTTTGTAGGTTATCCCAAGTGATTGGGTTTTCCCCCACCACTATACCTAGGCAAAGGATTTTGCCACAAAATGGTATGCTTTTGAGGAGAATGGTTCTTGCAAAAAGGTGAGTGGGAGGACAGTGCAACTCGACGAGATAACCAGTATCTTCGTCATCAGATCAAAGGAAAGCAACCTTGGAAGTGATTCCAAGGTTTCCTACTGCGACTGTTGCGGAAGCCTCTACATGAGATGTATGGACTTCATTCAAACTTGCAGCTGAACAACGTAGGCAAAGCTCGTGCAAACCTCTCAGGTGCGCAAACGAGATATTGTTGTTAGACAACAGTATACCTACGATACACAAGGAAGCGTTTATGGGCCCTGACTCTGGAATTGGCTAAATGCCAATACAATCCGAGATAGTTTCCATATAAGTGGTTCAAGATTAAAATCTTGATACACCTTTCAGAAGACTTAGAGTCTAAAGAATATTTATGGAACTAAAAGCTAATACGAATAAAAATGTTTTATCCATAAAGCTTGACTTGTTGCAATAACAAGTTCAAGGAGTTGACTACGATGAGATTGTCTCACCGTAGCGATGCTTAAAATCTGTTCGGGTTGAACTAGCAATTCATACATATTTTAATCATGAGATATGAAACATGGATGATAAAAGAATTTCCATCTGATGGAAATGAAACCAAGGACTTGCATGTGTTACAGTCCAAGGTATTTTATCAATCCAGAGGATGCTAGTGAGTGTGCAAACTTCAGAGTTCCAGCGACGGACAAAAGAGAGCAAAATGGAGTTGGAATCTTCGTGTTTTGATGAAATGGTCAAAAAAGGGTTTTTGACTTCATCAATGGGTAACGAAGATGCTTGTGATTCAAGAAAGTAAGTGGGAGCATAATAATATTTCTAAAAACGTTGTGTGCTTGACACATTGTTAATTGGAAATAAATTTCTTGACACGAATTAGGACTTCATTTGAAAAAAGTTTTTCGATGAAGTGCTTGGGCTAAATAGCCTTGATATTAGGCATGATGATCTAGTCATGGCGTGATTCTTGCCGAAGTCACATGAAAGAGTTTTTGCAACACTCGGTGTCCTAAAACACTAATGAGCAAAATACATGATGGAGATTCCACACACTCTTGTGTTTGGATTAATCATGTATTCCATGGGATGTAAAACAACCAGATATGTCCAATACTCCCAAAATTGTTACGAGTATAGATACCAAAGTGATCAAAAGTACTGATCATGGGACAACAGGGAAAAAGGGTCATTAAGTACTATAGTAGCATAGATGACATGTTTTCTCGCAAGCGGAGATCATGAAGAGTTCATTGTAAAAGGTTACTTCGATACAGTCTTCCTCATTTCTCCATGCAATTTTCGATTTAAATTGAGGATTTTGTGTAATACACAATATGGTGGCACGGTAGTTGGAAATTGTTCCAAACAAGATACTGTGGCAAATTCTATAATAAAGGCTAAGTATGTTGACGCTTTGGAAGCGATAAAGATGTTGAATCATATAGTTCATTCATGAACTTAGTATGGTTCCAAGATGGCTTTTGTCAATGGGACACTATTGAAGATAGTCGTTCCATAGCTCAGTCTGAGGAATCAGGTTTCGACCAATGATTCACATATATACAAAGCCAAGTCCACACAAAATATGAATTTTGTGAAAGCGTGAAAACGCGAGGATATGCAAAGATACACATGGAGCTGAAGTTGTCAGATCCGTTGGACATCAGGCTATACCACATGCGAAGCATATTTTACACCAGTGCGCCATGGGTGTAAAGTGCATTAGCATTAACTAGATTATTGACTATAGTGAAAGTGGGAGTCTGTAGGAGATATGCCCTAGAGGCAATAATAAATGTTATTGATTATCTCCCTATTCATAATTAAGTTTGTGTTCCATGCTATAACTGTTGTGGTTCCCGAGACCGTATATCCATAAAGGCTCTGAGGAAAACCCACATACACGTGTGGAATAATAAACGGTAAAAAGTATTCCTAGTCATGCCTCTAAGACTAGCTCAAGTGTTGCATGATGATCACGTTTTCCTGATCATGGGCATGTCTATGCCAGCAACTTTGAGGGCACAATGTTGGAAGAACATTTGTGTTGAATTGACCCGAATTTATGTTATGCTATCAGATACATTCGTCACAAGTTAATGGTTAATAACACAGAAATGGTTAACGTTTGCATGATTCCTTATACCATGAGAGTATCGAGTTTCTTCATGCTTGCTTCATGAACTTTGGGGTTTGTTAAACGTCATCCGTAAATGGGTGGCTATTACGGCGGCTTACGGGTTCATGGAAAAGTATGTCAAGTAACTTGATAGATCAAGATTCGGATTTGCTCCTCCGACGATGGAGAGATATCTCTGGGCCCTCTCGGTGTTACGGTATCCACCATCATCTGGCCAGACATAATGTGATGTGATCACTGGGATGCCGGAACACGGGAACGAGAAAAGAGAACAATACCAGTAACGAGGTAACTAGCATAGTGGACAAGTTGTTGATCCACGGGGATGCCATGATGTCTCACCTCGGGTATTTGTAAGATATCGCGAAGCAACAGGAATTGCACACAGCAACTGGAGGTTCACTCGAATATTCATTCGTGTGGGTATAGGGGTCAATATGGGTGTCCACGGCTCCGATGTTGATCATTGATCGGAAAGTGTTCTGGTCATGTCTATACTTCACCGAACCTATAGGGTCAAACGCTTAACGGTCATCTATCTGCTGAATACTAGACAGGGAGTCTGAGAGAAAATCACCAGGAAAGTTTCGGACGCAACGGAAATGTTCCGGAGAGGACATCGGAATAGTTCCGGTAAAAATGAAAAGTTGTTTCAAGGGATACCATAAAGTCAAATTGGTTTTGGCACATGCCTGGAAATTCTTGGAGGATGCCAGAAGTGTTCTGGATTTTTCTGGAATAAAACCGGAAATGTTTCGGAGCTGCCGGAACCGATTTGGTTGCTTTTCGCAGATGAAAATCACTATTCCGAAATTGTTTCAGAACGCATCCAAAATCATTTGTGTGGGTACTGGAATTATTCTAAGACCCACAGAAATTTTTTCGGATTTAACGGTCGCGGAAAATTGGTTCCATGAATAGTGAAAATCACTTTATGTATATTTTTTTGGAAAGCCACCTTTTAGGGCTTTTGGAAAAAGCCTTCTAGAAGGGCTTGGGGGCCAAGGAAGCCCCTCATGGGGTGGCCCCCAAGGGGTGGCCAGCCAAGGGAGGTGGAGCTCGTTCGAGCTCCACATGGCATCCCATTTTGTCAATAACACCCACATGTGAAACCTTTTGCATGGGGGTTTTTGGTAATTTCTAGAGGCACACTACCCCTTGGTTTTCCTATAAATAGGAGGTGACGGGACTGCGCAAACCTCATCCTTGCTCTCATACACATGCCATAGACTTGTCTGGCATCTCTCTACCTCCCGGCGAAATAGTTTCGTAGAGCCGAAAGGCTATCTGGGTTTTGGCAGGAACTAGTTCTGGACGGCGAAGCCCTGCCGGATAGATGACACCGTATGTGTGCAACTCTGTAGAGAGATCGTTGTTTCGGTCTTAGTTCAAGAGTGCCTCCCGAAGGGCTGTCCGTGTGATCGTCCGAGTTTCGAAGGTCCTCCCGAAGGGCTGTCCGAGTGACCGTCTAAGTTTCAAATATCCTCCCGAAGGGCTGTCTACGATACCGTCCGGGGGGCATATGAGGGTATACATCCTCGCGGTTGGGAGGTTGTAAATCCTAGCTACGGGGATCTGCACCGCCGATCGTCATCGACTCTACTTCCGCTGCGCTACGAGTCCGTTACAAAAAAGATCAAACCTTGTATGCAGTCTCCATAGTGGTCTTGGGCTGGTGGGCAGGTCAATTTTTTTTGTTTTCTGTTGCGTTCCCCTCTAGAAAGCGTTATCGATCTAGAGATCATTATTGATGTAGTCGTACTCGCGTCGTGATCCAATCCGATACAAGCACCGCACGTGCGGCACTTCCGAGATTAGCACACGTTCGGCTCGGTGGCGTCCTCTCCTTCATCCTCCAGCATGTGAGGGAGAGGAGGTAGATGAGACCAGGACTAGCATGATGGCGTGGTGGTGGTGATTGCAGCGGAACTCCGAGCAGGGCTTCGCTAAGCACAACGTAGAGCATATGGAGGAGTAACAGGAGAGAAACGTGCAAGGGTTTGGTCTGTCTGCCCCCTGCACCCCTTCCCTCGTTATATAGGGATGTGGGGGGGGATGCCCCCCTCCAAGCCAGGGGGCCGCGGCCCCCCTCTAAGCCAGCGGGCCACGCCCCCTTCCAAGCCAGGAGGGCAGCGCCCCTGCCTCCCCAGCCGCATGGGCCCTTGGAGGGTTGGTGGCCTGGCCCATGTAGGCCAGGGTGCCCCCCTCAGCCCATGCAGGCCTTCGGGGCAGGTGGGACCCTCCGGTTGACTCCCAAAACCCATCGGAACTTCCCGGTACACTGCCGGTAAATTCCTGAACTTTTCCAGAACCCCGAAAAGGACTTTCCATATACAAATCTTTAGGTCCGGACCATTCTAGAGCTCCTCGTGATGTCCCGGATGGGACTCTGAACTACTTTCGGACTTCACCATATGAATATATCAATACTACCCTAGCGCTACCGACCGTTAAGTGTGTGACCCTATGGGTTCGAGAACATGCAGACATGACCGAGACTCCTCTCCGACCAATAATCAATAGCGGGACTTGGATGCCCATATTGATTCCCACATATTCAACGAGATCTTTATCGGTTGAACCACGATGTCAAGGATTCAGATAATCCCGTATACTATTCCCTTTGTCCGCGATATATTGCTTGCCCGAGATTCGATCGTCGGTATCGCCATACCTAGTTCAATCTCGTTACCGGCAAGTCTCTTTACTCATTCTGTAATACAAGATCCCCGTGACTAAATACATTAGTCATATGCTTGCAAGCTTCTTGTGATGTTGTATTACCGAGAGGTCCCAGAGATATCTCTCCGTCACACGAAGTGACAAATCCCAGTCTCGATCCATGCAACCCAACAAATACCTTCGGAGATACCTGAATAGCACCATTATGATCACCCAGTAATGAGAAGTGTGATGCATATTCTTTTCGAGGCACAATTGTTACTTTTCCTCCATAATATGTACATATAATGACCATTTCTTTTATTCTATATATGGTACAGTGGTAATGTTAGCTTTGCCTTGGTTGAATGTAGGATTTAGGAATGGTACAGTGGTAATTGATCATATATATATATATATATATATATATATATATATATATATATATATATATATATATATATATATATAGGTAAAATGTTTGGGACACCTAGGTGCCTGGGCACCTTGATTTTTTTGGAAATTGTGGTATATTTAATTTGTTTCCTAACTATTCTTCATGCAAGACTTTCCTTGCTTACATTTTATTTATTTTTTCTAATTATTAGGCATGCAAGACTTGCCATACAATAAAACGTATTAATGTTGATTTTGTTTGAATTGATAAGGGTATTTAATACGCGTATTTTTGTTTCCTAACTACCTAATACAAGTATCTAATACCTACGAACGAAATTATAGACATATGCAGGCATGTATATATTGAATAATTTGTATTTTAAACTATTATATTTATTTCTTTCCTAACTATCTAAAATGGGTATCTTATACTTACTAACGAAAGTATGTACATACGCGGGTATGTATACACCCAAGATTTTATTTTTTGACTAATTGCATTATATTTTTGTTTTCTAACTATCCAATACGAGTATCAATACCTACTGACCAAAATATTGTAATACCCGGTCGAAGTATATACCTCAAGTGGAAATACCCAATTTATCTGCACAATTATATACCCGGTTGTGGGAAAAAAAGCTTGGAAAATATTATACATACCCATTCGACGTATGTACTTAAAGTAAAACATGGCTACATATATATCCGGCTACGTGACGTATGGGTATCTAATATATACCCAACATATTTGGAGTACAAAACATACCTAAGATATTTTGGATTATGTACGTATATACCTAATGATTTATTCAAGGTATTATGTACTCGGTGAAAAATAAAGGAGAGCACATATAAGAAATAGACCACGGCTAACTATAATGCATAAAAAAAAGACCTCCATTATATGCAAAAAGGTGCACGTACGATGAGACATGCATGGACTTAAAACTTGGGCCATTTATTAATGATTTTCTCTATCCTATCTAATCTAGGCTGGTATTAAGTGCCCATATCATGCAATAATTCTTTCCTAATAAAATTTACCCATCAATGCTAATACTAATTACACGTGCACAGATCTTATATAGTGTCATCCAACGGTTTCTAGGCGAGGTGCCCAGGCACCTAGGTGTCCCAAACTGGCGTCCTATATATACTAGAAGAACGCCCGTGCGTTGCAACGGGGCCACATTAACTTTAAGAGTTCAATATTAATATTCTCATACATATCAAGTGACATTGGCGACCTTTTTTACCATCAAATCCTCACACACACACTCTCTCCCTCCCTCTTCCTCACTCTCTCTCCCCCTCTCCCTCTCTCTCTCTCTCTAACACACACACACATATCCATCTTATTGGGTACGGGACCATAATCCATCTATTTCACACACACACACGCTAGTGCATAACAATATGGATTATGTGTATTATATTTGCCACCATAACTGAGGGAATTAATTTCATGTAAATCGGCCAGCCACAGCTCCAAGAATACGGGGAGGAGGTGGCCCGGGTCGGCGTCGGCGCCGTCCGGCGCGGGCCACGGGCCCGCTTCCAAGTGCGTCTGCGCGCCGACCACCCACGCCGGGTCCTTCAAGTGCCGCTTCCAGCGCACCAACTCCCAGGGCCACGGCCACGGCCAGGGCCAGGGAAGCCGCCCTTCATCGCCCCCTTCACCGGCCGCGGCACCCGGCCTCGCCGTCCTCGTCCTCCGGCACCGTCGCGACCCAGTGACGCAGCCCAAGCATCGGCCTTGAGAATCAAGAACGCTCGACAACGGAGAGGTAAGGGAAGATCATATACATGTCATAAGAAAGGGAGTTTATTTACTGCTCCCTCGATGTATTGTTTCCTTTGTTTGGAGATTGATTACCATCTGTGAGTTAAGGTAAGGTTAATGTGATTGAGCGATTTTCCTGAAAATCAATTAATGTGATTGAGTGATTTAAGGTAAGATTAATTAATTTAGATTTGATCTTTAGAGATTGTTCGTGATTGATTCTACATTACTAAATATAACTTGCACCAGTATGGAAAGTTCTGATCTGTTCAGATTTCTTTCGTTGTGTGAGAGGGTGACGCGAAAATAAACCGATGAAGTGGGGGGAGGGGACGAAAAAAATCTACGAAAAAAAAACCAGCGAAGGTGGGAGGAGGTACCAAAAAAACCATGGGAGGTGGGACGGAAAAAAACCTGGAAGCGAGACTACCAACTGCTCCATTAGGAGTAGAGATATATGTCCTTGCTAAATAATTGTTTTTGGATGATGATGATTACACATTGCTAGGCTAGTAGACATTCCATGTTACTATTGTTGGTTTGATTTTGTGCAAGTTATAGGTTTCATATGTTTTTAATCTCCTCTGAACTATGGTTCTTATACATGCTATGCTGTCATGCAGGTGTCAGTTGGGTCTATCTGAAGAGCAACAACATAAAACTTTTGAGCTTAGGCACATGAACCGAGTGCCAAGAATTCGGTTGTCTACTGAGCAAGTTGTATGCTGGGAGAGGAAGGGAGGAACGGTGAACATGGCTCGGCGACACCCCCTCTATCTGATGAGATTTCCCTATCATGACCTCCCATCCAAGGTATTTTGTTCCTTCTGTGTTCTTGTGCAGTGTACCTTGTTTGTGCAATCGTGATCACTAGTCTGGATGTTCTAATCAAAACAGTACATCAGTCATGCAGTATTTACTTGTTGCAGTATTATTATTATTATTATTTGGACAAGATGCTTTCAGTGTTGATTTATAGTGATGACATGAGAGTTGTAGATAAATTTCTGTACGTATCCATAGTGGAATCATTTATTATATTTGGATAAGTTGAATTGAAGATATATATACAAATCAGTGATCAGCCCTGTAGGTGTGTGCAGAAATATAGCTAAATGATGGTTGCTTTTGAGATTTATGAATAGCTGTTGGGGCATATAACTGTTTTACAGGCTTATTTGTAGAATTCACATTTTATCCTGTACATTATGTCTTGTACTAGAATTGATAGTAGACATAAAGTAAAGTTAAATTTTCTATGTTGATTTTATTGTTTCCTATTCTTGGGTAATTATTTTATAGGTTTATATGGAAGCCTTCGTGGAGAACCCTCGGGGGAAAGTAAAAGTATCCAATACGGATGTTTTCATCGAAGCTTAGATGGAAGATATGTCTTACGCACCCAATTGTTTGCGTGCTTAATTTGTATATCGATGTGATGTAATGGAGTGAAATTATTTTGACCTAAAATTGCACCTGGTGATTGGTTGTAATCTGTGATGGACGTGTAACATTGTTGATTCGTTAATATGGTTCATTTATTCTGCTATTTGAACATTGTTGGAAGTGGGCTAGGCCCACGGGCTTGGGCCTACTAAATAGGCTTGGACTGGAAAAAAGTACAAATTTTTTGATGGGCTGAAAAATAGGGCCGGCAAAATAAATAATGGACCGGATCCACCTACCTATTATTGGGCTGTAAGTTAGCTACGGCCCAAAAATCAGATACTTAAAAAGCTAAAATAGGCTAAATTATTGAGATCAGTCCATTTAGAAACTGGTGTGGACTAGGCCCGTGGGAGCTATATCTCGTCTATTGCGAGATGGTAGTACATCTCGCAATAAGCGAGCGCGTTATGGGCCGGCCCAGTTTTCACGTGTGATTTTCTTTCTTTTTTGTGCTTTTTTCTGTTGATTTTTATCGGGTTTTCTTACAATTTTTTGGTTTTTTGTGTTTCTTTAGCAGGTTTTTTTGGTTTTCTCCGGTTTTTTTGGGGGGTTTTGTTTGTCGTTTTTCAACGTTTTTCTGTGTCGATTTTCTATGGTTTTCTATTGAGTTTCAGTTTTCTGTGTTTCTTTACCGGGTTTTCTTTTTTTTTCATTTTTTTAACACATGTCTAATTTTTTTCACACACATGGTATATTTTTTGTATACATCAGAACATTTAATTATACACATTTAACTTTTTTTAAAGACATGATTAACATTTTTTTCAACAATATGAACTACCGCTCTTTTGACTTGCTCCGCCGTCTCGTTTGCTTTTTTCATACACATTTTACTTTTCCGTATACATCAAGAACATTGATTATAGACTTTAAATTTTTTAAATACATGATTAACTTTTTTCAAATAAATGTTCTCATGTCTACTTTTTTCATACACATTGTACATTTTTAGTATAATCTGAAACATTATTTTTATCATTGTTAACAATTTTTAAATAAAATTATTCTGATGTCTACTTTTTTGCATCCACATTATATATTTTTCATATAAATCTAAAATATTAATTTTGTTAACTGTGTAACATTTTTCAAATACATGATTGATTTTTACTTGTATAAACATTCCTTTAAAATGTCACATACATGTTTTTGAATGGTATGAAATATATTTTTTTAATTGTATAAACTTTTTTTTTAATGTCACGAAACTATTTTTTGAAACGCGTGACATTTTTTTAAATGCCACTACATTTTTTTGAATGGTACGAAACACTTTTTTTAATTACGTATACATTGTTATTCATTATATAAATATTTTTGAGATGGAGTCTGCTAATGTTGCCCCTGCCAGCTATGTCACTTTCACGGCATACCATCTGAAAGGTCAGGCAACTCAATGGTGGGGAGGCCTAGGCGTATGTTGCCTGTTGGAATCGTAACCACGTGGCCACATTCCGAATGCTTTTCATGGGCACACATCCCCACGGACTCATGGCCAGAAGAAGAAAGAGGTCCACAATATGACTCAGGGCAAGAAGATAGCGGATGAGTACAACAGGGAATTTCTTTCTCTGGCTCGCTATGCAGAAGATGATTTTCCATAGTAAGTGCAAGCAGGACAAGTTCCGTGAGGGACAAGATCCAACTCTCAAGCATGCCCTTAGTCTCCATGAATATCCAGACTTTCCAACACTCGTCAACAAAGCTATTCAGGCAGAAACTAGCTAGGCTGACCTCCAAGAGTCACTCCAGCATACCTGTGATGTTGGCTCATCTTCTAGTCCTCTTGCTCAGAAGCGCAGAGTGTGGATTCCGCACAATGTCTATCCGCAAGCTATTCAAGCACCCAGGCCTTCATACATTGCATCTCGTTCGCCTCCACCACCAAGGTAGCCAAGAATCCAAGGTCGGCAGCCCACTATGGCTCCTCGCCCTGCAAATGGAGCATGCTTCAGTGTGGTCAACCTGATCATCATGCTAAGGCTGTCGACAGAATCAGAATGCACCACCTCCTCCTACTGGTCGTGGTACTAGCCGTGGTCACTACAAAGATTCTGTTAACATGACGGACTCAATCCGTCACAGACCTTCACAAAACTGTCTGGTAGGGCATGCATGACGGACTTGAAATCCGTCATGTATATCGCGTCATAATCTGATCACTGTACACTCCATGACGGATCTTGTCTTCATGGATGGAACTTAACGGACATGCCTTAACATCGTTAACTGTTCTGCCACGTCAACATGTGACATGGATCTGACATGGCAGCCCATGTAGTGCTCAGCCCATCTAAATTTTTGGCCCCTAAATTTCAGCTAGATGAAAGAGTGTGGCCATATAGTAATCAACCAATTAGAATTTAAGTGCATTAATTTCATCTAAGGCCCTAATTTCAGTTCAGAACATTAGCTCATCTCTCATTTCTCTTCGTCCATTGAAACTTCAAGCCAATAAGAATTTATAGAAAATATATGCTCATGTCACTAAAAAGGAAAATTCCACACACACAAAAAATACACCACACAGGACCAAAAAGAAAATACCGAAAAACATTAAGTTTACAAGCATGTCTTGAGAACACTATGCTACCAACACCCGCCCCCATCAATCCGCGTTTCTAACCACAGATCCGCCCGTCCATGCCGAAGTCGTCAAAACACGTCTTTGTTGCTGAAAATGCTCCCATAAATCAATAGCTGCCAGATGAAGAAATTTTGTCACTTCATAAATATTATAGACAGTAGGTAAACTAGAAGTAGCTTAGTACTCCCTCTGTAAGAATATAAGAGTTTAGATCATATGAGTATCACTACTACTTTGTGTCTAAACACTCTTATTATCTTTACGGAGGGGGTACATGTTATTACGTTCTATTTTTTTCACTCCCAGGATGCATAGTGCAACAAATTTAATTAAATATGTGAAAAGAAACAACAAGTGGCAACAAGTAGCATGGGACCTAATCATACACATAGTTACAACACTACAGATTTGTATATATGAATAGATTGTAGAAATAAGAGACTTAGAACCAACATTAAAAAAATGAATTACATGTCCAAATTCTTAAATCTTGCATGCCTATTAAAGAAATACAAAGTATGTATATAAACAAGAATAAACATTGGGTTGCTTAAAATTAATCACGAAATGTGTGACTGAAAATGTAATCAGTTGGCCTATAAGTGACAAGAGAAACTAAAAAAAATAACACATAGAACAATCACCAACTCCCAAGTCTCACATAAACATAAATCAGCCAAAAAACTGGCATGACTATGAAAGAATATGCACCAGGCGGACACATGAAACTGAGTAATTATGCTGCAAGTTCATCTCAAAGCACTGAGAATAGTAAACAACACTTGCTTGCCAAGTAAACTTCGAATTTAATTTATTACATTGCTTAGGCAACTACTCAATGGTTATTAAGATACAAGCTGAAACAGAACCCAAGAACACGAAGGGGATGGCACTGTAATGTGTATCAAGGCAATGCATGATATCAGGGACATGGTACAATGTAGATTTTATGCACACACAAAAAACCACACAGTTATAATTTTACTGGAACTACAGAACATTCTACATTGAAACTAATCCTTAACTAACTATGTCACCCCAAGCATCTTAATTTACAAACTGAATTTAAAAGAAAATGATTCAAATGGATACAAACAGAACTAAGAAGGAACAAGGTACGGTGGGTGGTGGCGCATTACCTTCCCTTTCTTCATGATGGACTTGACAGGATGGCCCAGAAGCAAATTTCACAAACTTCACACTCAGCTGAAATAAAAAAATTCACATATGCACAACACTCACATTCACTTTAAATTCATGACCCATTGAAATATGCATAAAGTACCATTCAACATACAAATTATGAACACAATGATTTTCTTAGCAAGAGAAACAGAAAATATGCTCTAGGCTTATCATTTTGAGTATGAATTGAATTATAGCCAAAGACAGTGCAACAACAAAAAACAATCATACACAACTGAACATAGAACTCTCAAACGTGTTCGTTGTTTCTAGAGCAAAATGATTTGTTCACTAATGATGTCCATGAACATGTATGGCATATTTAATTAACGAAGCCCATGTATGATAGATTGCAAGAACAATATTCTGTACGAAAAATCACATATCTGTACAAAATAACAGAGAAGCTTCTCTACACGCTGATATATCCGGCAACTTAAATTTGCGGTCTGGATCATTACTGAACATAAATCTGTCATGTACGCACACTCAACCGACCACTAGTACATCAATTCAATACATGTTACCAGAGAAACATCAGTACGTTTTGTGTTAAGCTAGCAGTAACCATGCGTGCAAAAAATCAAGGAATACAAAAGTAGCAGATTCTAAATTTAGATCCAGGGTCTATGTAGACACATCGGCCATAGAAGAACAAAACCACAAGTTGGTGTGGAGGGGGATCAAACTCACCATGCATATCTGCCGCTGTGCACACTCACGGCAGCTGCCCTGCTCCTTACCTTGTTGACCGTATTGCTCTGCCTCCAGTCCAACGCGTCGAGCCGGTAACAAGTGGCGAGTGGCGACTCGGGTTCGCTGCCGCCTCCAGCGTTCGTGGCGGTAGACCGGCCACCGCACAGCCACTCTGCTCCGACAAGGCTACTGCCGGTGTTGAGCTCCATGCCGGATCCAGCGCACCCAAGCAAGACGCCTATGCCATCGCTCCTAGGGTTCTTGCCGCCATCGAACTCGCTTGATCTACAACACAGACTGCGGATCAGCCATCGTCAGGAAGGATGGGCCGGAGGAGTCAGGGTCAGCGGGAAAGGTAGAGCATAGGGTGGAGGAGGAAGAGGTGCCACTGGGAGTGGGAGTGGAGGAGGTAGGGGAGAAGCCAGGAAAGAAAAAGGGCGCATCCGAGAGGTGAGGAAGGGGTGGTGAAAGGAGCGACCACCAGATGGAGAAGGTGCGGAGGACTGAGAGGAGGGGATCGGGGATGGGGAAGAAGATGATGGGGGCGGCGGCGGAGGGAGATAGAGATGGGGAAGAGAGACAGGGACTTATTAGGGTTAGGTCTTATAGGGTGAATGGTTCAGATGGCTAGGTCTTATACGGTGAATGGTTCAGATGGGCTTTAGTGGGCTCGAAATTTCTACCACCGCGCACGCTAATGGAATTATAGGCGCGCCCTCCCTCCTTTCCTCGCGCGCGCCTTCCTCGCGCCACCCAAATTCAAGCCCGCCCTTCCTTTCCTTGCTTTCCTTTTATTTTTTATATATAAATCATCCGACTAACATGTGAGCCAAATAAATAACATGTACGACACATCAACAAGAGCCACCCGTGACCGTGTGGATGGTGTATAAACAAAGAAAAAAGCGAGGCCGAGCTAGTTGATCGATGACAGTTTCCGTGACGGCTCCTTGATGTCCGTCATGAAGGGGCTACCGCTTTGGCGGCCGTTCGCCTCTTGCTGATCCATGACGGTTTTCGTGACGGTTTTCAGGAACGTCATCAGAAATCCGTCATGGATTAACAGATTTCTTGTAGTGGGTAATCCATAGCCCAGAAACTTCAATGCTAGGCCGTGTGTTATTGGTCATGGTCATGTCAACCATGTCAAAGCTAAAGAAGCTCAACAGGCAATAGACATCGTGCTCGGTACCCTTCTCGTTAACTCTATGTAGCTTATGTTCTTTTTGGTTCAGGAGCATCGCATTCATTTGTGTCCCAACAATTCTCTCAGTTGCATGTGTTAACACTAGAGTTATTAACCACCCCCTTACTGATTCAATCCCCAGGTTCTAAGTGGTAAACTAGAATGATAAGCCACAACAACCAACTCAAAATTGGAGGACTAGTATTCCTTGCTTCTCTCATTGCCCTCGTGCCTTCCAACATAGATGTCATTCTCGGTATGACTTGGTTGAAAGCCTATCGAGCTTTGATCGACTGTGCCTCTAAGACAGTCCAACTTACACACCCTTCTGGCCAGATAGTCAACTTCTCAAACTATACCACTGAATCCCAGTTGTATGCTCTGAATGCCTCACCTCTTAATGACATCGAGAACATCTCGGTAGTCCATGACTTTCTGGATGTCCTTTTAGAAGAACTGCCAGGAATGCCACCTGAAAGGGATGTCGAGTTCGTTATCAACTTGAAACCAGGCACCGCTCCTATTGCTAAACGCCCATATAAGATGCCTCCACATGAACTCCTTGAGCTTAAGAAACAACACGAAGAGTCATTACGCAAAGGCTTCATTCGTTCTTGCTCATCTACATGGGGTTCCTCCTCTCTCTTTGTTAAGAACAAGGATGGAACTGATTGTTTGGTTGTCGATTACCGCCTTTTTAATCACGCGACGACAAAAAATAAATTCCCTCTTCCAAGAGTCAATGACCAATATGATCAACTACCTGGTTCGTCTGGCTTCTCCAAACTTGATTTGAGGTTAGATACCATCAGATTAGGGTTCACTAGTCGTCAACCCGTGCACCTGCACGGGCTAGCTCTTTTGAGGATGCATGATAATGTGCTATATTTGCATATCATAACATCTAATATTACACATTGTAATTTGTAGGCTTGACATTTACACATCTTTAGTTAGTTCTTGAAGTTTATTTATGATCTTCAAGTCTAAATCTTATGTTTTTAAGTACAGAGAAAATGATTGTAGCATCAAATGACTATAATATCTTTTCTGAATGATTGATGCATTCATTAGATTAGAAGATATATATATATATATATATATATATATATATATATATATATAATATATATATATATATTATTTGTATCAATCTATTAGGTGTCGAGCAATATATTATCAGAAGAGTACGATATCAATATTTAGTACTCCCTCCGTTTCTTTGTATAAGGTGTATTTGTTTTCTGATAAAATTTCAGAATGTAAGGTGCATTTCTTCTAATTCCTCATAATTCCCTTGTTAGCCCTCTAGAAAAAGGGAAAATCTCTCTTCTGATTGCTATATCTCTCCTTGTAGAAAAAGAAGAAAATTATCTCTTTGTCGATTGCATGTATCTTATACTTTCCTGGACTAACTGATTTACTTGCCACTAACCAATAAATTTGTCAAGGATAATTTAGTCCTAACATGTCTATAATTCTATGCCTTGGTCACCGTGCCGAAAATAATACACCTTACATAAAGGAATGGAGGGAGTATTTATTAAGAAAATAATTTCTCTTCAACATCTTAACTAACAATGTATAGCAGGGATGATCTATTTGCAGAATGGTTCAAACATTCATGCTAAGTGTTTGACTTAATAGAGAATAACAACATGTTACCCAAAAAGATATTGACCACATCTGATGTTCTTACTATAGATTCATCTGCTCCATGGGAATAAATTTTCAACTATATTACGTTGTGGGCAATCAGCATGAAAGAAATTTGCCAAACATTAGTTGTGGGCAATGAAAAGTGAGGACGAAAAAATCAAGTGATGTACCGAGTTTTGATGAAACAAACCTGGTATGATAGAGGAATTAGAATACTCTCCGCGAAAAAATACTAACTGACAATTCAAAATCAAAGCACATGCGCTCATAGATTGTGAAATATAATGGGGAAAATTAAGAATCATATTAGAATATCCATTACACTTTGGTTGGAAAAAGTAGGCGCTCTGAAAGGAATTTTTTCATCAATAGAAAGGACAATAAGGCGTCGATGCATAAACAAATTTTTATCTCATCAGATAACTGGTGAAGATATTATGAAGATAACCTCAACATATAAAACTTGTTGCTTTAGTCGAACCCAGGGAAAATCGGCACTTAGAAGTTGTTACGTGTACATCTCAAGTATCATATGAAGCGAATTAAAGAGTGGAGGTAATAAAGGGCAAGCTATATGAATCTGAAGGCTAGATGCGATTCTTTTGAGTGCAGCCATGATGGACTTTTTTAGACCATTCATAAACTTATCTAGTTTGATGCCAGGATTCTGCACGGGTTAAAATGTTTTCATTGGAGTAAATATGATATGCAAATATGATGCTTCAAATTGGCATTCTCCATGAACTCTGAATTATTACTCAAAGTAGTGGATTTTCATCTCCAAAATCCTGCCAAGGTTAGAGCACAAAGCAAGCCTGCAAACTGACACAAATCATTTATTGTACTTCCAGTAATATAAATGCCAGTATCGTTGCTTCTAATAGAAATCCTGATGTGACCAATTCGAGCAAGTAGATAGATATCCAGCTACACTCTAGCACTATGGAGAGAATCAGTCCGGTTTGCAAAAAAAAAAGAACCATCAAGGAATACTATCACAACGTGAGTAGTAGTAGATTACTAACAAAAGTTTGAACATAGGAATATATAGTGAAAGAAAGAAAAGATAATAATAATATGTGTGTTCTTCGCTTGGGAAGGATCACAAAATACTTTAATAACAGTGAATTTCCGCAATACTCTATTTAATTTAGTATCCTAGCCTACTTGGACTCATTGATTTTATAATTATCATGTAGATATTCGAACCAAACTAAATTGAATAGCCATCTCCAGATTGTTATATTTTAATTTCAGAAATGTTATATCGTAGTAGAATCAGTTGCTTATGTTTGTAGAACGATTCTCAAAATTAATCAAGACATTACACCTTCAAAAATACCATAATTGTCCAATATACATCACTACATTGGAGAATTGACATTTCTAACCCATCGAAACCAAAACTTATATTGCTTCTCCGTGTATTTTTCATATCAGTGTGTTCATTCGTGTAGCATATGGATCAACATCTATTAAAAACATATGAATTAAATGTGAAAAAATCAAATTACCTAATCAAATATTTCACTTTAGTTTCCACAACTTATCTCTGGTTTATATATACGTAAGTATTTATGTCGATCATATTAAGAAAGTTGAAGTTCATTGGTATTGATGCTTATGGCATCCATTTTAATTTCTCCAGCATTCACCATGCACTCCTCTAGAGGTTAATTGTACTGAAGACATCTACTGACATTGTTTTCTCCATTCTGTTTAATGCAGAAAATAAAACAATTTGGGTAATTAAATTGTAATAAACACAAAACTTGAATTTTCTTCATGTATGCAATTTACTTTCTACCCAACCTTGCATATCGTGTCCTTATTTAAAAATATATGTGGAAAAAGTTTGTAAGTAGGTGACCTACTGAACCTTGTGTAGGCAATGAAAACTTCAGCAATTATCACCGGCCAGAAGCTGCGTGACATAATATCGGCGCCTTATGGGATCTGGAGCATGGCACACTTGAGGTTGACCTCGAGCAAAGACGCATATCAGTAAGCTGTCGACATGTTGGTGCGTTATGACACACATATCTAGGTACTCGCCAAATATATAGTTACTTATACTGCCTAGTGTCTTTGAAGGAAAAAAAACATTATAGTGTCGAAGTTCGTAAAAAAAAGCTTTTACATGCTCAAAGTATAAGAAGATTAGTTCTTTAACTTGAAAAAAAATGAAGATGGGAAGAAGAAATAATCTGAGCTGGTTGTGAAACCTGAAAAACATACCCAATTCTTGAGGATTCAGGCATATAACATAGCAAGGATTTTCAGGCAGTACATGCTTAGCCGCTCCACTGGAATCACCATTGATGGATCTCTTATTACTGCCCAGACATGTACGTGCAAGAAGTTTGTGGCCTGGAGATGTGAGAGATGAGATCCTGACTCCTTGTTGTTGCAGATCACTGGCCAAACACGATCGAGAGAGAGAGTGAGAGAGGTAGGAGACGATGGTATTTGCGCTGCTCAACTGTCGTAGCTTTTCTGCTTCTTCTGTTATTATCTGGCGAGCTCAAAACGGCTGCCGAATTACAAGAGAAACGCCCACGTCTTCAGCTGGCTTAGTGGTCGTGCCATCCCACGACGCCTAGCTGAGATCGAGCAACTACTTTGCCCGCACTGACTGCTACGATCATGCCATCCCATGACCTGGTAAGGCAAGCAAAACTAGCTAACAGACTAACTGAAAACTACTGACAGAAAAATGCCTAACTGAAACTTCTGAACCGTACGTGTACAGGCACACGCTGACGGTCAATGTTATTCAGAAAACTGTAAACTGAAACTTGAGTGTGTGTGTGTGCAGATTATCCAACACTCCTGAGTATGTGAGAGATTTGCAGGGATTTTCCTTCTGCCCTGCCTCGCTAGCCAGGCGAGGAGACCGAGAATATGTACGGAAAAATCCACGATAGTATCTCTTTCAAACTCCTATCATCATATCACCTCCAGATCAGCTGCACCGATCCTCAGAAGAACAGGATAGATTGCTGCCTGGTCAGGAGATTGAAAGATTGTGAAGAACAGGATAGTGTACTTTTTTAGATCGGTCTGCAGGTCATGGAGAAAGTTCGGCCTAGTTAATGGGTACCTTTTTAGATCGAACTGCAACATCGATGGAGCTTGGAAATCCCAACCTGAGAGAGGAGATGCCACATATTTTTGTTCTTAAAATTCATGGGTGACGGATAACATGGTGATGGTCTCCTTTTCCGTTGTTTGGCTGCATGAGCTTCTTGTTCCAGATGAAGCAATCATGAGTGGCTGCAGCAGTCGTGGTGCAGAATCTGCACGTCTTGCGTTCCTTGATATGTGGAACGGGAAGGCTGTCTATCTGCGGTAGGAACTCATGGAGTAAAACAGGGTAATGCATTGGCAATTGAGGTGCTTGTGGAGGAGAAGGCATAGGGTCCCGCAAAAAAAAAGAGAGGAGAAGGAATAGGGAGATCGGAGGGGATTTGGAGGAGAGGCGTTATGACAAACATATTATACGTGAGGAATCATGGAAGAAGGATAGATTTGAAGTTTTCTTTGACTTAGAGTACGCTAGATTGGTTCTGGCTTTATTTGTGTGTTTGTTTTTTTCCACAATAGTTATGTGCATCGTACGGTCCATATATAGATTAATTGAGTAGATCAAACAGCTAATATAATTTTAATGATGTGGTGGTTTTTAATAGCGTGTTTGTTTTCTATGGACCAATCTACACCGTAATATCTCGGTCCCGCCAGATGAACGGCTCGTAAATTCTAATTAATGTGTTAATTTTTTGGGAGTCTTTAATTAGCATAGGTATAGATAAAGAGGACATTCTAAAAACCGCTTTCATTACTCGATATGGTTCATACGAGTACACCATCATGTCCTTTGGTTTAGCTAATGCTCCAGCTAGTTTCTCCCGCTTGATGAATTATATCTTCATGGAATACCACAACAAATTCGTCGTGGTCTATCTTGACAACATTCTTGTATATTCCAAGTCTAAAGAAGAACATGCCGAACATCTTCGGCTTGTAGTGGATAAGCTTCATGAACATCAATTGTATGCCAAGTTTTCCAAGTGTGAATTCAGGTTATCTGAAATGATCTATCGAGGCCACGTGATTGATGCAGCAAGAATTGTTGTTAATCCAGAACGGGTTCAGGCTATTCTTGACTGGACTCCTCCGTAGAATGTAAAGTGATATGTCACCAACGTATCTACTTTTGCAAACACTTCTGCTCTTGTTTTGTCCTCTAATTTGCATGATTTGAGTGAAACTAACCTGGACTGACGTTGTTTTCAGCAGAACTAACATGGTGTTATTTTTGTGCTGAAATAAAAGTTCTCAAAATTGGTTTGGAGATTTATTTTGGAATAAATAAAAAAAATACAGGAACGAAGAAGTACCGCAGAGGAGCCTCAAGGGGCGCACAAGCGCAGGGGGGGCGGCAACACCCCTGGCCGCGCGACCCGGGCTTGTGGGGCCGCTGGACATCGTCCTGACCTAATTCCAACACTATAAACTCACATCTTCAGAGAGAAAAATTAGAGAGAAACTTTTATCACATTTTACGATACGGAGCCTCCGCCACCTCCTGTTCTTCGTCGAGAGCCCTGATCTGGAGTCCGTTCATGGCTCCGGAGAGAGGGATTCGTCACCGTCGTCATCACCAACCCTTCTCCATGAACAATCTCATGATGCTCACAATCATGTGTGAGTAATCCCCTTGTAGGCATACTGGAGGTAGATGAGATTTGATTTAGATTTCATATGTAATCATGTCAATTTGTTAGGGCTTGATCCCTAGTATCCACTATGTTCTGAGATTGATGTTGCTATGCCTAATGCTTGTCACTAGGGCCCGAGTGCCATGATCTCAGATCTGAACCCTTTTTGTTTTCATGAATATATTTGTGTTCTTGAATCTATGTGCAAATTTTATGCACCTGTTATCGTTCTGAACCTTAGCCCCCAAGGTGACAATGATTGGGATATCGACGGGGTTGACTTTAACTTGAGGAGTTCATGTGTTCACTATGTGTTAATGCTTTGTTCTGATTCTCTATTAAAAGGAGAGCCTTAATTACTTTTAGTTTCCATTAGGACTCCACTGCTACGGGAGGGTAGGACAAAAGATGTTATGCAAGTTCTTATCGCAAGCATGTGTGACTATATACGGAATACATGCCTACATATGATTGATGAATTGGAGCTAGTGTGTATCGCTCTAGGTTGTGAGAGTGATATATTGATTCTCATCTGAACATCCCATCGCTACTCCAAGCCTACACTTTTCTGCTATTGCCACTATTACAATTACTACTGTTCTGCAAACTTGTTACTACCACTGCTACTGTTACCATTACTTTGCTATCACTACTATCATATTACTGTGCTACTAATAAATTGCTGCCAGAAAGTTATCTCTTAGGTGTGGTTGAACTGACAACTCAACCGCTAAGGCTTATAAATATTCTTTGGCTCCCCTTGTGTCGAATCAATAAATTTGGGTGAAATACTACCCTCGAAGACTGTTGCGATCCCCTATACTTGTGGGTCATCAAGACTATTTTCTGGTGCCGTTGCCGGGGTGCATAGCTCTATTTATTAACTTCACTTGGGACTCAATTATCTGCTACAATTTATCTTTACTATGAAGAACCTCAAAGATTCCAGAACCAACATCATGCCCTCTAAGATGAGGGGAGGTAAGGAACTGCCAACTAGCTCTACTCTAGATTCGCACACTGTTTTGAGCCAGCTTGTGACACCACCACCAGTTATCTCACATACTACTATGTCACACATAGTAGGCACTTCTTCTGGTATTGATGATACTCTTGTTATG
Organism: Thinopyrum elongatum; assembly: GCA_011799875.1. Taxonomy (NCBI): domain Eukaryota; kingdom Viridiplantae; phylum Streptophyta; class Magnoliopsida; order Poales; family Poaceae; genus Thinopyrum; species Thinopyrum elongatum. Next base: position 718,408,963 of record CM022303.1, read on the forward strand.
CTTCTACTTTGCTTGATAAAACTGTTCCACGTGGTGAATTACTTGATGCTCATATTGCTAAAGCTAAAGAAACTGGAACTACCAAAAATTATGAATCACCTACTACAACTAGTACTCCTATTAGAAGTAAAATATTTGATGTGCCTGAATCATATACATTTGATGAGGAGTTTACTATAATGTTTATGGCTTATGATACTAATAAAGGTATAGAGGGCTGTATTGCTATAATTAAAGAAAAGGCCATGAACAAAATGATGAAACATGATCCTAAATTTGCTACTTCTCCTATTTTTGTTGACGATGATGATTATGAATTCTCTGTTGATCCTGAACTCATTACTTTGGTAGAATCTGATCCTTTTCATGGTTATGAATTTGAAAAAGTCATTGCAGACCTGACTAAATTGAATGATATTGCAACCTTGTTTGCTCAAGAGGAAAAGATTTGATATTACTATATTATTAAGTTGTTTCCTTTCTCATTAAAGGCTGATGCTAAAACTTGGTTTAATAATCTTGCTCCTGGTTGTGTGCGTAGTCCACAGGATATGATCTATTACTTTACTAAAAAATATTTTCCTGTCCATATGAAACAAGCTGACTTAGAGGAAATTTATAATTTCAAACAACTTGAGAAAGAATGTCTCCCTCAAGCTTGGGGGAGGCTTCTCACACTACTTAATGCTTTGCCGAATTATCCAGTTAAAAATAATGAAATTATTGATACCTTTTATAATGTACTAACCACTGAATCTAGAGACTACCTAGATAGTTGTGTTTATTGTGTTTTCAGGGAAAGGACATTTGAGCAAGCTTAGGAATTATTGAATAACTTATTGAGAAATGTCGATGATTTGACACTTCCCGAACCACCACCTAAGCCAACTCCGAAGAAGAGAGGTATTCTATTCTTAAGTCCTGAAGATATGCAAGAAGCAAAGAAATCAACGAAAGAAAAAGGCATTAAACACTAGTAGAGAAAGGCCCATTTGTCCTGGTTCATAAGGCCCATTTGTCCCGGTTCGGGAACCGGGACTAAAGGGTCGGGACTAAAGCCCAACACCTTTAGTCCCGGTTCTTATACGAACCGGGACAGATGGGGCTCCACGTGGCCGCTGTGGCGAGCCCAGAGAGGAGGGCCTTTAGTCCCGGTTGGTAACACCAACCGGGACCAAAGATCATCCACGTGTCAGCAGCTCAGGAGTGGGGTTTTGTTTTTTTTTTAAAGGGGGGGGGGGGGGTTGGGGTTTTGGGGGTTTTGTAGGGTTAATTTAGGGGTTTCATATATTGTGTTAGCTAGCTAATAGCTAGAGAGAAGTGTCCTCTCTTATCTCCGTGCTTGGTCGACGCTACATACTAATCGTAAAGAGGACTCGACACGCTAGCTAGTAAGCAAATGAAGGAAACCATTAAGTACACAAGATCGTCATGAACATATAAAGAGAGAAGTAATCGACCTCCTCCTTCTTCGAGAGATTGGTCAAACAACAAGTTTTCGTATATCTATCCGACGCTACTAGCTACATATATACAATATAAGATCTCTTACAATCCCTAACATTTGATGTCAAGTTCCACATGGTATTCTCCGGCTGGATTGATGACGTGGTCAAGAAAGAATCCCGCCAATTCCTCTTGAATTGCTTTTATGCGATCTTGTGGTAGGAGTTCATCCCGCATCTGCCAAATCTAATTTGAAGAAGGGGATCAATACATATATATGAATGAAACTCAACACAAATGATGGTAATAAAATAAAATTGTGAATATTATTGCTTACGCACTTCATATTGTTCTTCAGAGTAGCCCCGCTTAGAGGTTGTCGCGTTGTAGATGTACTCGCAAACGTAGTATCCACAAAAATTATTACCGCCTTCCTGCCACAACCACTTTACGAGAAATAAAGGTCAATCAAACTGATAATCAAGCATTATAAATGGTATTGATGAAACTAGCTAGAATCAATGGGAGATGCGCGGAACTAGCTAGTAGAACTTACTTTCGGGTGTGTAAATCGCAGCTCCCCCGGCAGTCCCGGAGCTTCTGTGGTGAACACTTTCCAAACCCTGTGAGACAAAGAAAATAATTACTTGATATCAGGAAATGACCAAAGTTGCCGATATGGTGCGATAATGATCGATTGAACTTACTTCTGGAGCATTTCAGTCATGGCCGCATACTCCTTGGGATCTTTTCGTCTTGAGTCTAAGACGGTTACTAGTCCCTGCTCAAGCTTAATCTCTAGGAGAATAAAGTGGAAGCTGCGCACGCATGCATAACTCATCAATTACATTACTATAACCTCGAGTAATAAGGGAAACCGAATATGCAGAAGACAGTAACACTCACTTGAAGTTGTAAGGAAAGAGTATTTTATCTTTGTTTTGATTTTTAAGCAATGATTGTAGCAAGTTGGCCTCGGTTTCTTTCGCATGATATGTAACCGTCCATTCATCTATGAGATTTGTGTTAATGAACCCAATATCATAGATTTGTGCATTTCTGCATTTGACGATCTTCAATCTGCATAATATAGTGAGGATAATTACATATACATGCAATGAAAGAGCTGAGCTATATATAGAGACTTAATTACAGAAGTATAGTACGTACAGACAGTAGCAAGTGATGATTATTTTATCGAGGTCCTTTTGATTGAAAAACTAGAAGAACTCCTCAAATGGAACAGACAACAGATCAATTCCAACGAGGTCGTGCTCCTCTTTAACTCTCAGCGTCAAAATATCCTTCCCAGACTTGCAGGTGTCCATGTACCACTTATGGAATCTTCGCATCATCGTTGTTAGAGGAGGATCACCAGGTCTGACGAGAGGCTTCCCGTACTGGTATTTGTGTTCGTCCACCTCCATTGTATCAAAATGTGCATCATCGGGCAGGTAATCACCAGGATTGGTACCGGGCAGCATCCCCGGCAGATTTGTGACGATATCGCTAGACACCTTGAGCGGGGGGCACGATTGGTTTGCCTGTTCGCCGAGTGGGGGACAAGTATCTATCTAAATCATACAAGTAAGATTTTTTTTCTTTTAGAAAGAAGATAAGAACAAGAGGCTCACCATGGTTATGCCGGCGACGAGATCGGCGCGGGCGATCGATGGCAGTGAAGACGGGGACAGGACGTGACGGACCGCTAAACCTAGACAAATCTTGAGGAAAATGGAGCTTGAAGGTCGAGCTTCGAGAGGAGAAAGCGTAACTAGTGTGGCTCGGGCATTTCATCAAACACCTCATGTGCATAGGAGGTGAGCTAGAGCACCACAAAGCTCTCCCCTCGCCGGCCAGAAAAAACAGAGCAGTGTGGAGTGCTCTGCTCGCCGGCGATGGGGTATATATAGCCACCTCATTGGTCCCGGTTCGTGCGTGGAACCGGGACTAAAGGCCCCCCTTCTGTCCCGATTCAAGCCACGAACCGGGACCAATGGATGTGGGCCAGGAGCGAGGCCCATTGGTCCCGGTTCGTGCCAGGAACCGGGACAAATCGGTCCAGACGAACCGGGACCAATGCCCACGAGGCCCCGGCCGGCCCCCTGGGCGCATGAACCGGGACGTATGCCCCCCATGGGTCCCGGTTCGTGACTGAACCGGGACTAATGGGCTGGGCTGGCCCGAACCAAAGCCCTGTTTTCTACTAGTGCAAGCTGAAGATGTAAAGAATTTACCTCCTATTAAAGAAATCCATAGACTTGACATTCCAAAACTGGTAGTAGAGGTACATTCTCTTTATAAATTTGATGAAGGTGATATTCCTTATAATAAGTCTCCAAGTCAATGTTTGGATGAATTTGATAATTTTGTTGTTAAACAACAAAGCTTTAATATGCAAATAAGTGATCAATTGAAACAAAATGCTAATGTTATTGAACACTTGAGTGATGTTCTAGTTAGAATTTCTAATGATGTTAAAGGTTTATCTAAGCACTTTTCTATGGTTTACACTCAGCTTGAACAAATTTCTAGATCACAACAAGATTTGTTTAGAGATATGTATAAACAACAAAATAAACATGCTTATGGAGTAGGAACTAGATGTGGTAAATTTACTCAGGATCCTTTGTATCCTGAAGGCCATCCTAAAAGAATTGAAAAGGATTGTCAAATGATTAATGATAGTGCACCTAGTTCACCTAAGAAGAAGAAAAAGAAGAGTAAGAATAGAACTGTGCATGCTTCTAGTGAACCTGTGGAGAATCCTAATAATGTTTCTATTTCTAATGCTGAGACTCACGATGGTGAAGAGCATGAATCTAGTGATAATGGTAATGCCAATGATGTTCATGATGGTGATAATATTGATAATGATGCTCCACCTAATGATAATAATGGATCTAAAAAGGAGGTAGAGGTAGAACCTGAAGTTGATCTTGATGACCCACCTCCTCAGAATAAAAGATATGATAAAAGAGATTTTGTTGCTATGAAGCATGCACTAGTAGAAAACAGGGCTTTGGTCCAGGCCAGCCCAGCCCATTAGTCCCGGTTCAGTCAGGAACCGGGACACATGTGGGCATACGTCCTGGTTCGTGCGCCCAGGGGGCCGGCCGGGGCTCATGGGGCATTGGTCCCGGTTCCAGACACAAACCGGGACCAATGGGCCTCGCTCCTGGCCCACATCCATTGGTCCCGGTTCGTGGCTGGAACCGGGACCAAAGGGTGGCCTTTAGTCCCGGTTCCGACCACGAACCTGGACCAATGTTGTGCCTATATATACCCCTCGCCCGCGAGCAGAGCACTCCACTACTCTGTTTTTTCTGGCCGGCGAGGGGAGGTGTTTGTGGTGCTCTAGCTCACCTCCTATGCACATGAGGTGTTCGATGAAATGCCCGAGCAACACTACATAAGCTTTCTCCTCTCCAAACTCGACCTTCAAGCTCCATTTTCCTCAAGATTTGTCTAGGTTTAGCGGTCCGTCACGTCCCGTCCCCGTCTTCACCGCCGTCGATCGCCCGCGCCGATCTCGTCGCCGGCATAACCGTGGTGAGCCTCTTGTTCTTATCTTCTTTCTAAAAGAAAAAAATTCTTACTTGTATGATTTACATAGATACTTGTATAATTTTCTTACTTTTATTATTGTTTGTTATTATATAGTGCGATGGTTTTGGTATCCGCCCCCGTCGGCCCTCGTCCTGTCTATGATTCGGATGTGGTATATATTATATTTTATAACTATTTGGTTCATTTGTTGTTTATGACAATTATGCCGACCAACGTGACATAGATTTTTTTATCTAGGAGGTATGTGAACCGGAAATTCCAACCGACCCTATTGTCGAGAGGTTAAATTTAGTTGAAGAAGAAAACAATTACTTGAAGGAAAAATTGAAAAAAATTGAGGAGGAGAAGATGATATTGGAGTTGCATGTTGCGGATGTCGTCGATGATCACAAGATCAAGAAGGGTGCAATGCGCTTCAAGATTAGAAAGTATAGAAAATATGCCATTCATACCGAGGCTTGGTATCATTATGCCGTTGGATCAATTGTTACCTTGGTTGCGATTATGATCGCATTTGTTGTTCCATTGAAATGTTTTACATAGTTTCAATAATGTATGGTTTAATTAGATGCTGTGAAGAGCTATATGTTGTTCAATGAGAACTATGTATGTACTTTGGTTTTAATGTGATGATGAACTTCTATTAATTTGGTCACTTATCTGTTCATGATGTTTTGTAACGGTTTTTGACACACTTAATTATATATAATGCACGCAGATGAACCGGCAATGGATGTACGGTGACAGACGCACCTCCGAGTATATTAAGGGCGTGCATAATTTTCTCGAAGTGGCTGAGGCAAACAAGCAGAATGGTTTTATGTGTTGACCATGCCCTATATGTGGGAATACGAAGTCTTACTCTGACCGGAAAATCCTTCACACCCACCTGCTTTATAAGGGTTTCATGCCACACTATAATGTTTGGACCAGGCACGGAGAAATAGGGGTTATGATGGAAGACAGGGAAGAAGAAGAGGACGATGACAACTATGTGCCCCCTGAATACGATGATGCTGCTACGGGGGAAGCTGAAGATCAAGAGGAACCAGACGATGTGCCCGATGATGATCTCCACCGGGTCATTGTTGATGCAAGGAGACAGTGCGAAAGTGAAAAGGAGAAGCTGAAATTCGATCGCATGTTAGAGGATCACCAAAAAGGGTTATACCCCAATTGCGAAGATGGCAACACAAAGCTCGGTACCATACTGGAATTGCTGCAGTGGAAGGCAGAGAATGCTGTGCCTGAAAAAGGATTTGAGAAGCTACTGAAAATATTGAAGAAGAAGCTTCCAAAGGATAACGAATTGCCCGACAGTACGTACGCAGTAAAGAAGGTCGTATGCCCTCTAGGCTTGGAGGTGCAGAAGATACATGCATGCCCTAATGACTGCATCCTGTACCGCGGTGCGTACGAGGATTTGAACGCATGCCCGGTATGCGGTGCATTGTGGTATAAGATCAGACGAGATGACCCTGGTGATGTTGACGGCGAGCCCCCCAGGAAGAGGGTTCCTGCCAAGGTGATGTGGTATGCTCCTATAATACCACGGTTGAAACGTCTGTTCAGAAACAAAGAGCATGCCAAGTTGATGCGATGGCACAGAGAGGACCGTAAGAAAGACGGGAAGTTGAGAGCACCCGCTGACGGGTCGCAGTGGAGAAAAATCGAGAGAAAGTACCGGACTGAGTTTGCAGGTGACCCAAGGAACGTATGGTTTGGTTTAAGCGCGGATGGCATTAATCCTTTCGGGGAGCAGAGCAGCAATCACAGCACCTGGCCCGTGACTCTATGTATCTATAACCTTCCTCCTTGGCTGTGCATGAAGCGGAAGTTCATTATGATGCCAGTACTCATCCAAGGCCCTAAGCAACCCGGCAACGACATTGATGTGTACCTAAGGCCATTAGTTGAAGAACTTTTACAGCTGTGGAATGGAAACGGTGTACGTGTGTGGGATGAGCACAGATAGGAGGAATTTGACCTGCATGCGTTGCTGTTTGTAACCATCAATGATTGGCCTTCTCTCAGTAAGCTTTCAGGACAGACAAACAAGGGATACCACGCATGCACGCACTGTTTAGCTGACACCGAAAGTATATACCTGGACAAATGCAGGAAGAATGTGTACCTGGGGCATCGTCGATTTCTTCCGACCAACCATCAATGTCGAAAGAAAGACAAGCATTTCAAAGGCGAGTTAGATCACCGGAAGAAGCCCGCCATGCGTACCGGTGATCACGTACTTGCTATGGTCAATGATTTACACGTAATCTTTGGAAAGGGTCCCGGCGGACTATCTGTTCCGAATGACGCTGAGGGACGCGCTCCCATGTGGAAGAAGAAATCTATATTTTGGGACCTACCCTACTGGAAAGATCTAGAGGTCCGCTCTTCAATCGACGTGATGCACGTGACAAAGAACCTTTGCGTGAACCTGCTAGGCTTCTTGGGCGTGTATGGAAAGACAAAAGATACACCGGAAGCACAGCAGGACCTGCAACGTTGGCCCGAAAAAGACGGCATGCCTCCAAAGCAGTATGAAGGTCCTGCCAGCTACGCTCTTACCAAAGAAGAGAAGGAAATCTTCTTTGAATGCCTGCTCAGTATGAAGGTCCCGTCTGGCTTCTCGTCGAATATAAAGGGAATAATAAATATGGCAGAGAAAAAGTTTCAGAACCTAAAGTCTCATGACTGCCACGTGATTATGACGCAACTGCTTCCGGTTGCATTGAGGGGGCTTCTACCGGAAAACGTTCGATTAACCATTGTGAAGCTATGTGCATTCCTCAATGCAATCTCTCAGAAGGTGATCGATCCAGAAATCATACCAAGGCTAAGGAGTGATGTGGCGCAATGTCTTGTCAGTTTCGAGCTGGTGTTCCCACCATCCTTCTTCAATATCATGACGCACGTCCTAGTTCATCTAGTCGACGAGATTGTCGTTCTGGGCCCCGTATTTCTACACAATATGTTCCCCTTTGAGAGGTTCATGGGTGTCCTAAAGAAATATGTCCGTAACCGCGCTAGGCCAGAAGGAAGCATCTCCATGGGCCATCAAACAGAGGATGCCATTGGGTTTTGTGTTGACTTCATTCCTGACCTTAAGAAGATTGGTCTCCCTCAATTGCAGTATGAGGGGAGACTGACTGGAAAAGGCACGCTAGGAGGGGACTCAATAATATGCAGGGACGGGCATTCTTGGTCTCAAGCACACTACACAGTTCTACAGAACTCTACCTTGGTGACCCCGTATGTCGATGAACACAAGAACATTCTGCGCTCCAAACACCCGGAGCAGTGTGACGACTGGATTACATGTGAACACATCAGGACTTTCGGCAGTTGGTTGGAAACACATCTCAGAGGTGACAACACTGTTTCTGATGAGCTGTACTCGTTGTCCAGGGGACCATCTTCGACTGTATTGACTTACAAAGGATACGAGATAAATGGGAATACATTTTACACGATCGCCCAAGATCAAAAGAGCACTAACCAAAACAGTGGTGTCCGCTTTGATGCAGCAACCAAGAGGGGAAAGGACACATATTATGGTTCCATAGTGGACATATGGGAACTTGACTATGGACATGATTTTAAGGTCCCTTTGTTTAAGTGCAAATGGGTCAATCTGTCAGGAGGCGGGGTACAGGTAGAGCCACATTACGGAATGACAACAGTGGATCTGAACAATCTTGGGTACACAGACGAACCATTCGTCCTAGCCAATGATGTGGCGCAGTTTTTCTATGTGAAGGACATGTCTACCAAACCGAGAAAAAGAAAAGATAAGGAAGCGAATACATCATACGATGAGCCAAAGCGCCACATAGTTCTTTCAGGGAAAAGAGACATCATGGGAGTGGAGGGTAAGACAGACATGTCTGAAGATTATGAAAAGTTTCATGAAATTCCTCCCTTCAAAGTCAAGGCTGACCCAAGCACCCTGTTAAGCGATGAAGAATATCCATGGTTACGGCGCAATAAGCAAAGGACACAAGCGAAGAAAAAGTGAAGACAGATGAAGTCAGAAAGGGTTGAAAATTGATGATGTGGCTTTGAATGGTTCATTTTGAGCACACAAAAAGTCTGGAGTTCAAATTAGTTCAAAAAAAATGAAATCCCTTTGTAACAGGTGAGTTTTTGTCCGAAACACTGATACTTCGAAAGAGATTGTCCATTTTGTACACGAAGTGCATCCAGTTTTTGCCGTAACCCTCTCAACTTTTTAGCACATGCTATGTGGGTGAAATGATGATATCATGCCAATTTTCAACCTTTTCAGAGTTCATTTGAAGTGGTTTTCAATTTCAGGGTCATTTAGCTCAAAAAAATCAGTAAATGCATGAAAAATAACAGATGAACTCAGAAAGGGTTGAAAATTGATGATGTTGCTTTAAATGGTTCATTTTGAGCACACAAAAAGTGTGGAGATCAAATAAGTTCAAAAAATGAAATCCCTTTGTAACAGATGAGTTTTCGTCCGAAACCCTGATACTTCGAAAGAGATTGTCCATTTTGTACACGAAGTGCATCCAGTTTTTGCCGTAACCCTCTCAACTTTTTAGTACATGCTATGTGGGTGAAATGATGATATCATGCTCATTTTCAACCTCTTCAGAGTTCATTTGAAGTGCTTTTCAATTTCAGGGTCATTTAGCTCAAAAAAATCAGTAAATGCATGAAAAATAACAGATGAACTCAGAAAGGGTTGAAAATTGATGATGTTGCTTTGAATGGTTCATTTTGAGCACACAAAAAGTCTGGAGTTCAAATAAGTTCAAAAAAATAAAATGCCTTTGTAACAGATGAGTTTTCGTCCGAAACCCTGATACTTCGAAAGAGATTATCCATTTTGTACACGAAGTGCATCCAGTTTTTGCCGTAACCCTCTCAACTTTTATGAAACTATAATAGCAAAAATAATAAACTAAAAGAATGAACTAGAAAACTTTGATGAAACTCTAATAGAAAAAGAATGAACTAGAAAACTTTAATGAAACTTTAATAGCTAAAGGAATCAACTAAAAAACTTTTTAAACCTCTTGTATTATTGAAACTAAAATTATATAAAATTTATGCAACCAAAATTATCAAAGTATTTTCTCTTCAAAACATTAAAAGAAAAAGAATTTTCATAAAATAAATAAAAAAAGCAAAAAAGAAAATAAAATAAATAAGTAGAAACAAAATAAAATAAATAAGTAGAAACAAAATAAACTTTAATAAATAAGTAGAAACAAAATAAAATAAAATAAAATTTAATAAACTAAATAAAAATAGCAACAGTAAGTATTTTGTTGTAAGTAGAAACAAAATAAAATAAATAAAGCAACAAAGAAAACAAAATAAAAAAAGTGCCACCTACTGGGCCACCACGGCCTGAATATGACTAGAAACCCAACCATGGGCCAGGATTCAGGCCCGCAGCAGACCCAGTAAGCCCACAGGCACATAGTGCGAGTTTAGGCCCAAAAGCCTGCAGTTGAGAGGAGCTCGAGAGAGTGGGCGCAGCAGCGCTTATAAACCACTCTCGAGCTCTCTCAACTAGCGAGGTTGGACTAAACTTTTGGCCGCGACGCGGGCAGCACAAGGCTTTTTGTCCCGGTTGGTGGCACCAACCGGGACTAAAGGGGTGCATTGGTACCGGTTCGTGGCACCAACCGGGACCAATACACGCCCTTTAGTCCCGGTTGGTTCCACCAACCGGGACCAAAGGTCCCTGCTTCCCGCCCTTTGGGCTGCTGAAAAAAGACCTTTGGTCCCGATTGGTGGCACCAACCGGGACTAAAGGGGGGCATTGGTCCCGGTTGGTGCCACGAACCGGGACCAAAGCCTTTGCTATATAAGCCAGCACTTAGGAAATTTTTAGATTTCCATCGCCAGTTCGTGCCCGACGCCCCAGCGCTGCTCCTCGTCGCCGTCGCCGCCGTCGCCCCTGCCTCCGACGTCGTCGCCGCGCCGCCCCTGCCCCGAGCCCTTGACGCCGTCGCCGCCCGCTCCCCGCACCTCGTCGTCGTCGCCCAGCGCCCCTGCCCCCGACCACGCCGTCGCCACGCCGGCCCCTGCCCCGCGCCCAAGCCCCTGCCCCGGCCCGCCCCTGCCGTCGCCGTCGTCGTCGTTGCCGTCGCCATCGCCGTCGCCAGCCGCCCCCGCTGTGAGCCGCCGCGCCGCCCCGTCTCTGTTTTTTTTCATTTTTTATTAGATTAATTTTTTGTTCATATATATATAATGTATATATTTATGTATGTAGATGTTCATAATGTATTAATTTTTTTGTTCAGAGCATGTTTTTGTTCATGATGAGGGGGGTGGGGGTCGATGTACATATGTATATATATGATGTAATTTTTTTGTTCATATATATATAATGTAATTTTTTTCAATGTATATATGTATGTGGTAGCTATATATGCATGATGAGGGGGGTGGGGGTCGATATACCCCCTCCCCGATAACTTCGACATGAGTGGGGGGGGGGGGTCGATATACCCCCTCCCCGATAACTTCGCCGCGTGCTCCCCCGAGCTCGGCCTTGCTCTGCCACTGCTCAAAAGTTTCAAATGACCAAAGTGGGTTTTTGCATAAAAATGATCTATAGGCATCAGAGGACTTCTCAAAAAATTTGTGGCATTTGAAAAGAATTATTTGAAATAGTTCTAGTGCAACAGGGTCATTCTAGAGTTTGAAAATACTAATAAAAGAATTTTTTGAGGCCAAATCATTATAAAAATAATTACTACTGATGTGTTTGTTCATAGCATTTTTTTCAATGTATGTATGTATGGATGGATGGATATAGAAAATGTTCATATATGATGTTTTTTTTGTTCATAACAATTTTTTTCCATGTATGTCTGTATTTTTTTTAGATGTGCTATGTTTTTTCAGATGAGATGAAATGAGATGAGTTGTCCATTTGTTGTATAAACATAACCCCGATAACTTCAATTCCCCTCGGGAGTACATGTAAAAAAAATCAGAGTTGTTCCTTCACTTCGACATGAGGGGGGACGTCGATCAACCCCCTCTCGCCCGAACAAGTCTATGTATTATTTTATATCGCGGTGGACATATATAAAAAAGCGTTGTCGATCTCCTACCCCCTCCCGCCCCTACTCGACAAACTCTCGAGGCCACCCAAACCACTAGAAGATAACTCCGGTAACTTCGACATGAGGGGGGACGTCGATCAACCCCCTCTCGCCCGAACAAGTCTACGTATTATTTTATATCGCGGTGGACATATATCAAAGTTTGATCATATGTCAAAGTTTGAATTTTGACATATGCAACATTTGATCATATGTCAAAGTTTGATCATATGTCAAAGTTTGATCATTTGTCAAAGTTTGAATTGTGACATATGCAACATTTGATCATATGTCAAAGTTTGAATTTTGACATATATAGATTTATCAAGAATACTCCCATTATGGATGTGCACAAGTTGATCCAATTTTTTTTCTGATATCATCTATATATATATATATTCTTCTATATGTCACGTTGTCTGTCAAAGTATTCAAGAAATCCATGGCTTCATCATTAGTCGGAAGTAACAGGCGTATGATGCTACGAAGCTCTTCAAAGTTGTTTTGGAACGGAGTTCCTGATAGAATAATTCTCCTTTTGATACGAATTTCAGCAAAGGCCTTCCGAATAGCGATATTCGGAAGGCTCTTGCTGAACTTTGTACCAAAAAGCGAATTATTCTATCGGGAACTCCGTTCCAAAACAACTTTGAAGAGCTTCGTACCATTATACGCCTGTCATTTCCGGCTAATGATGAAGTCATGGTTTTCTTGAATTCTTTGACACTAGACAACGTGACATATAGAAGGGTAGATGAGATCAGGAAAAATATGGACCATTTTCTGCACATCTAGAATGGCGTCATTTTGTTAAATCCCTTGTCGATTCGGACGTCGGACATTCATGAGAGAGGCGGTTCGTAGAAGAGTTGTCGAGTCCACCCCAAATCGTAGAAGCGTCGAGCTAGCTAGGTCTACGTTTGCACTAATATATCCATCTGTCATGTTTGTATATTAATTGCCATGTTGTAATATTTGCAGAAACTATGGAGCACCGAGACATCGAAGCAGAACAGTTATTGGGGGACATAATCATCGGCGGAGGTGATATCTTGTCGTATCTCAACGACACCGATGGTCTGGAAGGAGAGGGTGAAGCAGGCTCCGGTGATCGAACAATGGAGGTGGAAGGACATGATTATGATGGCTCCGATGAGCAAACGGAGGAAGGAGCTGTTGCAAAGTCCGGCGAGGTATATATATTAATTAAGCCTATGCTGACTAGCTAATTGATGCATTAATTGTTTTGGTATGTACACATATTAACTCTCTTCTTTCTTCTTTTCTAGCCCTCCGGATCGAGCCAAACTTCGGTAACGAGACGAGGCCCGAAGAAAAGGTTGCGCCAGGATGAAAGGTTCACGATCACAGCAATCAAGGGCGATGGCCAACCGATTGAACCCAGCCGGACCAAGGAAGCATTTTCTGCTCAGTACGGGGTTCTTGTTAGGGACATGATCCCGATCAGCATCCACCAATGGAATAAGCCTAAGAGCGAAGACCCTCAAGTGTCTTTTGTCAACGATAGACAAAAAGATGATCTTTGGACCGCGCTGAAGGCAAATTTCACCCTACCGCCAGAGGAGGATCCGGATAAGCCAGTTATAGAGCCATTGGTCAAGGCTAATGCTCTTAAGAAGATGGCAGATCTATTCAGGAGGTGGAAGAATGAGTTGAAATCAACGTTTGTCGACAAAGGGAAGACTCCAGAATTCACCGGACGATTTGAGAAGATAAGAGATCACTGGCCCGCATTTGTGGCCCACAAGACATCGGAGAAGAGTAAGAAGATGTCAGCGACAAACAAGAAAAATGCTGCAAAGAAGGAGTATCACCATCGCACGGGGTCAGGTGGCTACCTCAAAGCCCGGCCGTTGTGGGACAAGGCTGAGAAGGACCTGCTTGATAAAGGGGTCGAACCAGAGACATTGAACTGGCCAGACCGTTCAAGGACTTGGTTCTTCGGGGTTGGGAGAACCTTGGACCCTGAAACAGGGAAGTGCCGTTGGACGAAGGAGCAACTTGAAATACCCGTCAAGAAGCTTCAGAAGTATATCGCCGCAGCGCAGGAAGGGACGTTCGTTCCCGACAGAGAGAACGACGAGCTCACACAGGCCCTCGGGAATCCTGAGCACCCAGGACGAACACGAGGCACGGCAGGCTCCGTTGCGTGGAGGGTTGGGTTTCCCAGCGCAGGCGGTTACAAAACCCGGGAGAGGAAGAGGAAAGTGGAGCAGACGGAACTGCAGTCGCTGAATGCAAGGGTACGAGCGCTAGAGGAACAAGCACTACTAGTTCAGAGCCAGCGACCTGCCGGAGCTACCCCTCCATCTCAGCGGAGAAGCAGTGTGGCTTCCACCAAGGTCCTTCAGTAGCCTGACTTCACGGCTCCCAGCTACCCCGTTGATGCTATCACGGAGGCTCAAGATTGCCACCTTATGGCGCAATGGCAGCACCTCAAAGTCAAGGCGGCTGTCGGCTCTGTTGCACCTTCTGGACCCGGCGCAACTTTTCACTGCCTTCCGATTCCACAAGGCTATGCTGTTGTGATGATCGATGAAATAACGGAGGGATTTGAGGAGCTCCAGCTTGACCACCCTACCGGTGAAGGGGAGACTCAGCTGGGTCTTGCTCTGAAGACTCCATGTCTATGGCGGAAGGGGCTCATCAACCTTCCGAACTGGACGCCTCCGCCTCCTCCTCCGGCGAGTCAGGGCACTCCGCCTCCTCCTCCGACGAGTCAGGGCACTCCGCCTCCTCCTCTGCCTCCTCCTCTGGCGAGTGATCAGGGCACTCCGCCTCCTTCTCCGCCTGCGCCGGCGCGTCCGAGCAGCCCGCCTCCTTCTCCGCCTCGTCAGCAACAGCGGAGGACAGCCGCCGCCGCTCCGGCTGCTCCGGCGCGTCGTAGCACTCCGCCTCCTTCTCCGCCTCGTAAGCAACGAAGGAAGACAGCCGCAGCCACTCCGACTGCTCCGACGTCTAGCAGTACAGCCAGAGGCGGGAGGCAATACAGATTCGGTCCGACTCTCACGTCTCTAGAGAAGTTACCATACGAGATGACCTTCGAGGAAAATGCGGAGATCTGTAAAGCCCAAGTGAGGGACTTTTTTGCAAAGAAAAATCCACCTCCGGAGGAGAAGATGGATCCGGTGAAATTGAAGCGCACTGTGAAGAACTTGAAGCGACCACCACCGCCTCCGCCGGATGACAACCATGTCCGCGCTATTAAAAAGCAGTCGATGGAGCGCGCCGGTCGGGAACTACTTCAACTGACAAAAGGTTACAAGAACGAAGAAGTGGGAACAAAATTCCCCAGCTCGGCGAACAGGCAAACCAATCGTGCCCCCCGCTCAAGGTGTCTAGCGATATCGTCGCAAATCTGCCGGGGATGCTGCCCGGTACCAATCCTGGTGATTACCTGCCCGACGATGCACATTTTGATACAATGGAGGTGGACGAACACAAATACCAGTACGGGAAGCCTCTCGTCAGACCTGGTGATCCTCCTCTAACAACGATGATGCGAAGATTCCATAAGTGGTACATGGACACCTGCAAGTCTGGGAAGGATATTTTGACGCTGAGAGTTAAAGAGGAGCACGACCTCGTTGGAATTGATCTGTTGTCTGTTCCATTTGAGGAGTTCTTCCAGTTTTTCAATCAAAAGGCCCTCGATAAAATAATCATCACTTGCTACTGTCTATAAGTACTATACTTTTGTAATTAAGTCTCTATATATAGCTCAGCTCTTTCATTGCATGTATATATAATTATCCTCACTATATTATGCAGATTGAAGATCGTCGAATGCAGAAATGCACAAATCTATGATATTGGGTTCATTAACACAAATCTCATAGATGAATGGACGGTTACATATAATCCGAAAGAAACCGTGGCCAACTTGCTACAATCATTGCTTAAAAATCAAAACAAAGATAAAATACTCTTTCCTTACAACTTCAAGTGAGTGTTACTGTCTTCTGCATATTCGGTTTCCATTATTACTCGAGGTTATAGTAATGTAATTGATGAGTTATGCATGTGTGCGCAGCTTCCACTTTATTCTCCTAGAGATTAAGCTTGAGCAGGGACTAGTAACCGTCTTAGACTCAAGATGAAAAGATCCCAAGGAGTATGCGGCCATGACTGAAATGCTCCAGAAGTAAGTTCAATCGATCATTATCGCACCATATCGGCAACTTTGTTCATTTCCTGATATCAAGTAATTATTTTCTTTGTCTCGCAGGGTTTGGAAAGTGTTCACCGCAGAAGTTCCGGGACTGCCGGGGGATCTGCGATTTACACACCCGAAAGTAAGTACTACTAGCTAGTTCCGCGCATCTCCCATTGATTCTAGCTAGTTTCATCAATACCATTTATAATGCTTGATTATCAGTTTGATTGACCTCTATTTCTCGTAAAGTGGTTGTGGCAGGAAGGCGGGAATAATTTTTGTGGATACTACGTTTGCGAGTACATCTACAACGCAACGACCTCTAAGCGGGGCTACTCTGAAAAACAATATGAAGTGCGTAAGCAATAATATTCACAATTTTATTTTATTACCATCATTTGTGTTGAGTTTCATTCATATATATGTATTGAACCCCTTCTTCAAATTAGATTTGGCTGATGCGGAATGAACTCCTACCACAAGATCGCTTAAAGGCAATTCAAGAGGAATTGGCTGGATTCTTTCTTGACCACGTCATCAATCCAGCCGGAGAATACCATGTGGAACTTGACATCAGATGTTAGGGATCTTATATTGTATATATGTAGCTAGTAGCGTCGGATAGATATACAAAAACTTGTTGTTCGACCAATCTCTCGGAGAAGGAGGAGGTCTATCACTTCTCTCTGTATATGTTCATGACGATCTTGTGTACTTAATGGTTTCCTTCTTTTGCTTACTAGCTAGCGTGTCGAGTCCTCTCTATACGTATAGTACGTAGCGTCGACCAAGCACGGAGATAAGAGAGGACACTTCTCTCTATTAGCTAGCTAACACAATATATGAAACCCCTAAATTAACCCTACAAAACCCCCAACCCCCCCCCCCCTTTAAAAAAAAACAAAAACCCCAGCTCCTGAGCTGCTGACACGTGGATGATCTTTTGTCCCGGTTGGTGTTACCAACCGGGACTAAAGGCCCTCCTCTCTGGGCTCGCCGCAGCGGCCACATGGAGCCCCATCTGTCCCGGTTCGTATAAGAACCGGGACTAAAGGTGTTGGGCTTTAGTCCCGACCCTTTAGTCCCGGTTCCCGAACCGGGACAAATGGGCCTTATGAACCGGGACAAATGGGCCTTTTTCTACTAGTGATGGTAGAGAAAGAGAATCATGGGTGCAAAAACACATGCCTTTTCCTAGTAAAACATTAAAATCTAAGGATGAAGAAGCTTTTAATCGTTTTGTTGAATTGCTTGGACCTTTAGTTCTGCAAGTTCCATTGACTGATGCTATGAAAATGCCTCCATATGCTAAATACATGAAAGATATTGTACTATAATAAAAGAAAAATCCTGAGGCTGAATTATCTACATGCTTGATAATTATTCTTTCAAAGGTAAATTCCTGAAAAGCTAGGTGATCCAGGAATACCCACTATACCATGCTCTACTAAAAGCAACTATGTTAAAATTGCTCTATGTGATTTGGGAGCTGGTGTTAGTGTCATGCCCTTCTCTCTTTATAAAAGACTTGACTTGAATAAATTGATACCCACTGAAATTTCATTGCAAATGGCTGACAAGTCTACAACTATTCATGTTGGTGTTTGTGAGGATGTTCCTGTTGTGGTTGCTAATGTTATAATCTTAACGAAATTTGTTATACTTGATATGCCCGAGGATGATAACATGTCTGTTATTCTCGGAAGACCTTTTCTTAACACTGCAAGGGTTGTTATTGATTGTAATAAAATAAAGGTCACTTTTAATGTTAATGGCAATGAGCATATGATGTATTTCCCGAGAAAGCCAAATAAAGGAAACAATCTCAATTTTATTGAAAAAATTAAGACTATCACAATTGGAGACTTTGAATTTCCTATTCCAGTTCCAGAAAAGAAATATCAAACTATTATGATTGGATCCATGCCTATTCAAGTTGAGTTAACTTAGTGTTTTACAAAAATTCTTTGGTTTCATGTTGCTCGAAAATAGCTCATTAATAAGACTTGATCAAACTTATTAATGGATTCTTTTTGAAAGGCATATGATCGATGAATTTCGTAAGCATAACCTTCTGTAACTTTGTTTTACCTTCTATTTGAATTAGTTTTAATAAAGTTTAAATGTTTTAGAATAGCTTGTTTTGCCTGTTTTCTAAGTTTTCTACACAATAAAGGGTGCAAAAATAATAGTTCTCAGAATGCCATAAAAATTTAACATAAATTTTTGCTCAATATGTAAGAATTTTTGGCATTGAAAACACCTCAGGGGGTGCATCAATCAGCCACAAGGGCAGGGCGAGTGGCAACCCCCCTGGCCGCGCCACCCAGGCTTGTGGGCCCACAGGCACCCAGTCACTTAGTGCCCGTGGCCCCTGCCTTCTTCTTCCTCCAGAAAAATCATTTCTTGCTCCATAGCTCGTGTTCTTGCTGTTCTACGAACAATTTTTGATCTCTTTGCTTGGAGCTCCTTTTCCGAAACTTTTTGGAGGGATTGCTCCTTGGTATGTGACTCCTCCATTGGTCCAATTAGTTTTTACTCTAGTGGTTTATACCTTGCTTATTTTGCTGCTATAGGTGACCATGAAAATGAGCTTCCATGTCAAATTTAGTTGGTTCTAAGTAGTTTTGACGCATGGTTTAGCCTCTAGAAACTTGTGGGAGTAGTTGCTATAAATTATGTTGAGTTTTGTTCATCTTTTATGAGTTGCTAATTTTTGTTCAGAAAATGGAGAGAATGAAGAGATTATTCTCTAAGGGTTCTTCAGGCCACAGTACTGCGCGAACTGCCTATCATGAACCAGGTTATAACTCTCTACGGAATGCCAATGTAAAAGCTTGCAAATGGCCATGCGAAACATTCATGAATGGGGCAGGCATTAGGCATGAGTTTGAACAATTTGTGAAAAATAATGCTGGTTTGACTGCTTTCCTCGCAGATAAGTGCTCATAGTATCATCTCCTCACTAATACTTTTGTCCAAAATTTTAATTACATCACTAGTCGTACTGGACATTGAGTAGCTTTTCATTTATATGATCATTCCATCACCATGTCTTTGGAAGAGTTTTATGAAATATGTAAAACTAGCGGAGTAACCCGTGCATTTGCGCCACTAGACTTAGTAAATGTTTGTTTTCCTTCAAGATATTGCCAGAGCGGTGCATATTTGTACTATTTTCTCTTCAAGACTTATTATCATGTGATGAACAACCTGAAAAGCTATCGTTGAAAAATATACCCAAATTGTATTTATTTTGGAAACATGATTGAACACTGATATAAATCACAATAGTCATACTGGGTTGCCAAGGCGGATAATAGGCATTTTTGTCATTGGAGTTTTCGACCTACCATGCGAATGCATACACTTCCGTACAGATCTCAAGCGTAGTATCTCTCTTGCACTCCACCTCATCCAATAATATATATATATATATATACACACACATATATACGGTGGCGCTAAACTAAGCAAGCGCGTAGAATTCCTAATCGTGCGCGCGGGTCGATTGTTGCCGCGCACCCCATCTCCCGGGCTTGGTCCAAATGATAGTAAAACACAGTAGAGAAAAAAGTAATGGAATTAATTCATGTTACCATAGCCAGGCGCCTCATCTCCGTCTCGCAACACTTCTCACTAATCTATACCAATATAAAAAGACCCAAAGGGGCAGATCCAATTAATCTCGGCCATCAAATCATGTCAATACAACGACCTAGACTGCTTCAATGTCGAGCGCTCAACACATTTAGTGTACAGTTAATTTCATGCCAAATATAGTGCTAATCACATAATAACACGCAAATAATATCCTACTTAATATCCGCATGCACTTAATATACTTCCAAATTAACGTGCATTGCACGTACACATTGACTAGTGACAGTAAACAAACCAACATGCATGGTAACGTTGTTACTGCACAGCTTGCATGGCACACTACAAAGCACTAATGAACTATGGTAATAAATATTCACATATATGGTAAGGAACCTTGCACTATTCATTCGATCCTCTGTTCGTAAAGTAAAGTGATCACATGGTAATGTATAGTTTAGTCAATACTTGAAAATAGTAAGCATACTACGTATTAGGGCCTCTCGTAATTTATTTATAATTTTTTTTGGGTTGGGGTTTATCATATATTCGAAATGTGATTACCATATACTAGTATAGTGTTGACGTGATAATTGTTGGTGTGAGATTTTTTTATTTAAATGGAAATTGTAGAGATGGTAACTGTGTTAGTGCTACATATGCGTCAATTACTAATAGTTGTAACTACATTACCATCCATCTGATATAAGCCATTACTGTTTTAGCATTTAAAATAAAAATCTAAAATGACTTTTTAGTATGCAAATCAAAATCACAAGATTATTTTGATTACTGCAAATGTTTTTTATTTAATATTATTACATAATTCATTTTGTAATAGACAAGCGTTCATTACTATGTTTCTTAACCAATTACGATAGATTGATTGCTCAGGCATGCGTGAGCATACAGTAACCACTACCATGTTTTGTCACCTTTTTATTATGTACTTAGAGCCCGCCTGCATATAGTAACCATTACCATGTTTTACCAATTTTTTACTATGTACTTCAGGCCCGCGGACGAAGGCGTGCAGTTGATGGTTTGCGCTAATTAGCGCCTCAACTGGTCGCTGTTGGAGCATGCGCTGGGTGGAGTGTACGATTGCTTATAGTATGCTCTGACTTAGTTTAGCGTGCCTATATATATATTACATTGTTAAGATCGTCATTGCTACTTCTATTTGCCAGGGACATCACCGGTTACTTTTTTTAGTATGTACATCGTTTTGTGTCTGTCATACGCATGGTCATGCACCTATCTAAATAATCCATGCATGCTAAAAATGTAGGGCATGGCATGACTACATGGTAACAAACGAAAAAAAATCAAATAATATTTTATCCTACATTATCGTTTAACTTTGGCAAACATTAAACTAACTTTTTTTAGTTTGATGATAAGTCAATGATTCATCGTCTAGCATCTTGTCTTATAAGTAGTGCCTTTACTGATAAATCGTAATTTAAACTTTCCGATAGAAACGAACATGAAGCAAATTACGGCGGATCCTATATGGCGCATAGGGCGCCTCCTAGCACCGTGGCGCGCACCCCCGAGCTCCAGCTGAACGCCTTCTGGGCCGGCCTATTTGTGGCGCGAGGTCCCCTAGTCTTTTTCTTTTTCCTTATTTATGTTTTATCCTTTTTTTTCGTTATATCTTTTTTCTTTTCTTTTCTGTTTTCCGTTTTCTTTCCTCTTTTTTATTCTTTACTTTTTCTTACAAATTTTCTTTTCAACTTTACGAACACTTTTTTGTTCATCGAATTAAAAAAATGTTCATCAACGTAAAAAAATGTTGAACAATTCAGAAAATGTTCATCGAATACAACTTTTTTGTTCATCGGATTAAGAAAATGTTCAGAAAAATTCAAAAAAAAAATTCAACAATTCAAAACAATGTTCATCGAATTCAACTTTTTGTTCATCGGAAATGTTTACCAATATTTAAAATCTGTTAACCGAGCTAAAAAATGTTCATTAAATTCAAATTTTGTTCATCATTTCAAAAAAATGTTCATCAAACTCAAAACTGTTTATCCATTTACAAAAATAGGTACTTTAATACAAAAGTTGTTCATCAAGTAAAAAAATTGTTCATGAATTCAAAAATTGTTATAAAAAATGAAAAAGTTCATCTTATTAGAAAATTTTCAGAAAAGTTAAAAAAAATGTTCATCGAATTCAACTTTTTTGTTCATCGGATATAATTTTTTTCACCAAAAATCAAAAATTGTTAACCGACCTAAAAAAATGTGCATTAAATTCAAATTTTGTTCATCATTCTCCAAAAATGTTCATCAAACTCAAAATTTGTTCATTGATTTCAAAAAATTTCAATTCATTTTTCAAGAAAAAATGATCTTGAATACAAATTTTGTTCATCAAGATCTAAAATTGTTCATCAAATTCAAAATTTGTTCATGAAATATAAAAAAATCATCATTATTAAAAACTGCTGATAAAATGTGTTCATCAAAATGAAAAAAATGTTCATTCTTTTGAATCAGAAATATTTTTGTATCCATGAACTGTTTTATGACAATTCACAATGTTTTTAATTTTAGAACCAATCCCGAATTATCTTAATGTAGAATAAAATAAAAACAGACAAAAAAGGAAACAAAAAAAAAGAAAAATAACGGGGGCGTCCGTCCCGCGCATGGGCGGGCCCAACAGGGCGCGCTGGGGGCGCAGGGGTGCACGCTGCTGCGACTGCGGGCGCCCCACGCGCCATATAGGAGGTCTCGCAAATTACGTGCAGCAAACGAATTGTCATGCTGATTTCATGCATGACATCGCCACATGCAACATACGGCTTGCTTTGTTCTTCTGTATTACGGCAGCCATCCAGTCCGTATTGGTGTAGAAGCCGATTTGATATATTTTTTCCTTATTACAGCCGGTACGTCTTTGCTAGTGATATTTAGTTTCCAAACCGAATACGCTTCTATAGTTTAGCTAAAGTTTCCTAATAAGTTATACGTGCCATATGTAAAATATGTGTACATTATATTGTTGCCCGTAACTCTTAGATTTCTTTTAATCTCGGTTGTCAAAATCAAAATCAGCGGATCATATATTTTTAGCCTATGTGGATTAATGTTTTGGCTTGTTTGACTTCTGTTTTAATAATTATATAATAGATAGATTCCATTCTGGCATTCGCTCAGTGAGGCTCGCCGAGGAAACTTCAAGGCAGTTCTTACGAGTCTTTGTAATGGTGAAACTAGGGGAGTTACTCAAAGCAGGATCGGCAGCATTCATTTTCCATCTGTTGATTACTTTGCCACGACAAGACCTTTGGCAAACAACCAGTGATGGAGGACTGCCGCCGCAATAACACTTGCTTTACTTGTGGTCAAAGCGGACACTACTCCAAACAGTGCCCCGCCAGAAACGGGAAGCCACCATTCGACTACAAGCCACAGGTCAACACTATTGGACGCCGCCCAAACTATAACTTCAGCTACGGACGCATCCATTATATCACCGCTAAAGAAGCCTGCGAAGCACCAGACGTAGTTCTCCGTATGTTTTCTGTTAACAACATACCTGCAGTAATTTTATTTGATTCTGGAGCTTCCCATTCGTTTATTTCGCGGAGTTTTGCCACCTTGCACAAATTCCCCCCTTCGCTTTTGGATAAAATCATGGTGGTACAATCCCCTGGCTCCCTGCTCAAAACCAATCTGATATATAAGGGTCTGGAAATCTCGATACATGGAGTTAAATTTCCAGCTACACTCGTTGCCATTGAATCCCTTGGATTGGATATAATACTGGGGATGGACTGGTTGACACGACACCAGGTGTGCATCAACTGCGCTACCAGGACAGTGACACTGGTTAACCCACCAGGACAAACAGTTCAATTTCTTGCAAGCAAAATGATGTCAAGAAAGGGAATGGCATACCAAACTACCGGTACGGATATGAACTTGATTCCGGTAGTCTGCGAACTCCGGGATGTATTTTCCGAGGAGCTATCGGGGATGCCACCCGACCGGGAATTAGAGTTTGCAATTGAGGTGATTCCCGGTACTGCCCCGATTTACAAGAAATACTATCGTATGCAGAGTCCAGAGCTGGTGGAATTAAAGAAGCAGTTGGATGAATTGTTATAGAAAGGGTATATTCGCCCGAGCATCTCGCCATGGGGATCACCAGTACTGTTTGTCAAGAAGAAGGATGGAAGCCTATGAATGTGCATAGACTATCGCCATTTGAATGAGGTCACTATCAAAAATAAGTACCCGCTCCCTCGCATTGACGATTTGTTCGACCAGCTGAACGAAGCACGGGTATTCTCCAAGATTAACCTCCGAACAGGATATCATCAGCTAAAAATCTGAAAAGAGGATATCCCCAAGACAGCTTTCATCACCCGATATGGTCTGTATGAATTTACGGTCATGGCGTTTGGACTGACGAACGCTCCAGCCTACTTCATGAGCATGATGAACAAGGTTTTCATGGATTTCCTGGACAAATTCGTGGTGGTATTTGTCGACGATATTTTGATATACTCCAAGGATGAAGAAGAGCACAAACAACACCTCCGTGCTGTCTTGGAAAGATTAAGGACCCATCGTCCATATGCCAAATTCAGCAAATGTGAATTTTGGCTAAAAGAGGTGGGATTTCTGGGACACATTCTGTCAGAACAAGGAGTAGCCGTCGACCCCAGCAAAGTAACTGCAGTTTTGAACTGGAAGACACCAGCCTCAGTTACTGAGGTCCGCAGTTTCCTGGGATTGGCAGGCTATTACCGCCGTTTTATAGAAGGCTTCTCTAAGGTAGCCAAGCCATTGACAGAATTGCTGAAGAAAAATCAACGGTTTGTCTGGACAGCAGAATGCGAGAGCAACTTCTTGGAGCTAAAGACAAGGCTAACCACGGCCCCTGTCTTAGTTCTTCCAGACATACAGAAAAGCTTTGATATATATTGCGATGCTTCCAGGCGTGGAATCGGCTGCGTGTTAATGCAAGAAGGAAAGGTTGTAGCATATGCATCCAGACAGCTACGATCTCATGAAGAAAACTATCCCACGCATGATTTGGAACTACCAGCAGTGGTTCATGCCTTAAAGATCTGGAGGCATTATCTCATTGGGCAGTGCCGTGAAATATACACGGACCATAAGAGTCTCAAGTATATTTTCACTCAGCCTGATCTGAATCTCAGACAACGAAGATGGCTGGAACTGGTCAAGGATTATGATCTTGGAATAAATTATCATCCGGCAAAAGCCAATGTGCTTGCTGATGCTCTCAGTAGAAAACTAGGCACCGTGAATACACTAATTGCAAGTATCCACCCCACGTTACAAGAAGAGTTTGCCAAACTCAATATGGTACTATGCGGCCCAGTTAACCCGGATACCTTGGAAATTACTCCAACTCTTATGGAAGAAATTAAAAAGGCTCAAGAACCAGATGACGGAATACAAGAGATCAAGGAGTTGATGCAGCAAGGGAAGGCCAAGTCTTTCCTTGTGGATGACCAAGGCACCTTATGGTTTGAGAAGCGGATATGTGTGCCCGATCAGGACAACCTGAGACAACAAATACTCAGAGAAGCTCATGAGTCCGCATACTCTATTCCCCCAGGAGGCACAAAGATGTATCAGGACCTAAGAGAAACCTTTTGGTGGCCAGGAATGCGAAGGGATATAGCGTACTATGTCGCCTGCTGTGACATCTGCAACAGAGTTAAGGCAGAACACCAGAAACCCGCTGGGCTACTGCAACCTTTACCGGTGCCCCAGTGGAAGTGGGACGACATATGCATGGACTTTATGGTTGGACTACCCAAGTCAACAAGAGGCCATGATGCTATCTGGGTCATCGTGGATATACTCACAAAAGTGGCTCACTTTATTCCGGTAAAGACCACTTTTAACGCCAACCAGCTTGCACAACTCTACATGTCCCGGATAGTCAGCCTTCATGGAGTACCCAAGTCTATCACCTCGGATAGGGGCTCCTTATTCACCTCAGCATTCTGGCTGCGATTGCACCAGGCATTGGGAACCGTGCTGAAGCATAGCACAGCGTATCATCCACAAACAGATGGACAGACCGAACGAGTAAACCAGATACTAGAGGATATGCTTCAGTCATGTGCTCTTACTCATGAACCCAAATGGGAAGATAGCTTACTCTATGCAGAATTTTCCTATAACAACAGCTATCAGTCAAGTCTTAAGATGTCAGCATTTGAAGCACTGTATGGGCGGAAGTGCCGCACCCCATTAAACTGGTCTCAGACAGGAGATAGCCATATCTTTGGCACGGACTTGATGCTCGAGGCTGAGAGACAAGTCAAGGATATTCTGGAGCGTCTTCGGGCAGCCAAGTCCCGTCAAAAGAGTTATTACGACCCAAAGCACCAAGAAGTGACCTTTGAGCCCTGAGAATATGCTTACCTTCGGGTAACCACCATGAAGGGAGTGAAGAGGTTCCATACCCGGGGAAAGCTTGCACCAAGATACATTGGTCCATTTCCAGTAATTGCTAGGAAAGGCAAGGTAGCATATCAGCTGGAATTACCACCGGAGTTGTCTGACGTTCACGATGTCTTCCACATATCACAGCTAAGGAAGTGCATTGCCCCACCAATCAAGCAAGCAGATATGAGTGAGCTAGAACTGGCTAAAGATCTGACCTATGAAGAGAAACCTGTCAGAATCCTGGAGGAGATGGAAAGAACTACCAGGAGTAAGGTGATCAGGTTTTAGAAAGTACACTAGTAGAAAACAGGGCTTTGCTCTAGGCCTGAAAAGGGCTTTAATCCAAGTTCACTCACGAACCGGGACCAAAGGGGGCATCAGTCCCGGTTCGTGAGGCGAGGGCGCCGGCCGGGCCTCGGGGGCCATTGGTCCTGGTTCGTCTGACCCCTTTGGTCCCGGTTCCAGACACGAACCGGGACCAATGGTCCTCGCTCCTGGCCCACCAACTTTAGTCCCGGTTGGTGGCAGGAACCGGGACCAAAGGTTGTCCTTTAGTCCCGGTTTTGGCCACAAACTGGGACTAAAGAGAGGCCTATATATACCCCCTGCCCGCTCACTGCTCTGTTCTCACTCTGTTTTTTCGCCCTCCTATGCACATGAGGTGTGTGTTCCTCTAGCTCACCTCCTATGCACATGAGGTGTTCGATGAAATGCCCGGGCAACACTACTTAAGCTTTCTCCTCTCCAAGCTCAACCTCCAAGCTCCATTTTCCTCAAGATTTGTCTAGGTTTGGTAGTCCGTCACGTCCCGTCCCCGTCCTCACCGCCGTCGATTGCCCGCGCTGATCTCGTCGCCGGCAACACCGTGGTGAGCCTCTTGTTCTTATCTTCTTTCTAAAAGAAAAAAATTCTTACTTGTATGATTTAGATAGATACTTGTATAATTTTCTTACTTTTATTATTGTTTGTTATTATATAGTGCGATGGTTTTGGCATCCGCCCCCGTCGGCCCTCGTCCTGTCTATGATTCGGATGTGGTATATATTATCTTTTATAACTATTTGGTTCATTTAGTGTTTATGACAATTATGCCAACCAACGTGACATAGATGTTTTTATCTAGGAGGTATGTGAACCGGAAATTCCAACCGACCCTCTTATCGAGAGGTTAAATTTAGTTGAAAAAGAAAAAGATTACTTGAAGAAAAAATTGAAAAGAATTGAGGAGGAGAAGATGGACTTGGAGTTGCATGTTGCGGATATCGTCGATGATCACAAGATCAAGATGGATAAAATGCGCTTGAAGATTAGAAAGATGAAAAAAATATGCCATTCATACCGAGGCTTGGTATCATTATGCCGTTGGATCAATTGTTACCTTAGTTGCGATTATGTTCGCATTTGTTGTTGCATTGAAATGTTTTACATAGTTTCAATGTATGGTTTAATTAGATGCTTTAGAGAGCTACATGTTGTTCAATGAGAACTATGTATGAACTTTATGTATTTATTTTTTCAATAATAACATTTGATCACTACTGTACTTTGGTTTTAATGTGATGATGAACTTCTATTAATTTGGTCACTTCTGTATCCAAAACCCCTAACCCCCCCCCTTTCAAAAAAAAAACCCAGCTCCTGCCAGATGCTGACGCGTGGATGACTTTTGGTCCCGGTTGGTGTTACCAACCGGGACTAAAGGTCCTCCTGCCTGGGCGCCCCGCAGCGGCCACGTGGAGCCCCTTCTGTCCCGGTTCGTAAGCGAACCGGGACTAAAGGTTTTGGGCTTTAGTCCCGGTTCCAGAACCGGGGCTAAAGGGCCTCTGGAACCAGGGCCTCTGGAACCGGGGCTAATGGGCCATTTTCTACTAGTGGTACTGTGGGAACACCACATTGAGGAAGAGGCTACCTGGGAAAGAGAAGACTTTCTAAGATCCGCATACCTGTACTTGTTCCCTGAGCAACCGAATCTCGAGGATGAGATTCGTCCTAAGGGGGGTAGGTTTGTGACACCCTGGTTTTTGACAACTTTTTCTTTTCAAAATCTTTTTGGTTTTATTTGCATTTTGGTTGGTTTTCAGTTGACTTTGGACTTATGAATCTTTGAACCTCTTTCCCTAGTGACCCAAAACCCTCATCACCTTGCTGAAACTTTGCCACACATCTTTTGGATGAAATTCCAATTTTTATCTTTTCCCAATAATTTATTTTCTTCCTTGGGAAACTATGTCATCACTATGGGTTGTGAAGCAACCTATAGTTCTGATGATCAGAAGGATCCCAAACTCCTGTCACACCTTCTTATCATCATATAACCTCATAATCTCCAAAAACATTCCATAGTCCAGTACAAAATTTTGGCCAGTATAATTATTTTCTTTCTAGTCAGAACTAGTCAATTGTGAAGCAACCTCTATTTTCCTAGCTCAGAAAACTCCCAAATAAATTCCCTGAGATACTAGGGAACCTATCTAGCCACCATATTCAAAAATATCACTTTGGCCAATATAACTTTTTAGCAACAAGGCCCTGCCAAGTTGTTGCCTTTTTGGGACCTCTGTGAAGGAAGTACTAGGTAGAGGTATCCTATGGCAATGAAATTTTTATAGCATCTTCTATTCATGAAATGAGTCCCACACACCAAAATTCAGCTTCAGGAGATCAACCATATGAGTGAACCAAGCTCATTTAGTTTCTGGACCAGTAAGGTGGTTTACACATGAACTATATCCAAAACAGGTCCAAACCCTTTCAAATTTGGTCAATTTGTAGTCCCTCCAAGGTATGACACACCAGACATCTCCACTGGCTTCATCTCCAGCTCACCTCTTCTCTAGATCTATCTCAAGATTGCTGTTAGAAACTGTAGCTGAAGCTACACTTCATCGCAGAGTGAACCTAGCCAAACCAAGCATGCAGAGGCACTAAGTGACTAAAGGAGAAGACCCTAGACATGGTGTGCTAGACTTGGCCGGCCTCCACGCGCCGGACCCCGTGGTGAGCACGGTACTGGCATGCTAGTACGCGTGCTTTGCATCTCGCCGGCGTCGGTCGAGGTCGTTCCCGAGGCCTCGCACTGCCATTTCGTGTCCTGGGGTGCTGACATCGCTGATGCCGTCCATGTAATCCTCTCCCGCAGCTTCCCCTCGCCAGAATCCTCCCGGACGGCCAGCACGCACTCAGGCACTGTGGCGCCCGTGCGGCCACTGTGGCTCTGCGGCTCGTCGTCTTCCTACACTAGCCGCCATTACTCCTCCTGCCCTCTCCCGTCTCGTCGCCCGCTACCAGCTAGACAGCGCGGCGTCCTGGCGCTGGCGACGTGTCCCGCACCTCGCCGTTTCCAGAGAGCTCGCCCGAGCTCGACTCCGGCTATAAAAGGGCATGCCCAGCCCCTCCGAGCTCCTCACCCCACTCCCTCCACCACATATCACCCTCCAGAGTGCCGAGCCATGGCCGAAAGGCCCTCTGGCCTCGAACCTCGCCGGAGTTCCGCTGCCAGAAGAGCTCCGCCACCAAGCACCTTCCACCCCACCCTAGCCTCACCCGACCTCACCCACGAGTCTAGTAAGCTTCCTTGGTCCTCCTCGACCTCTTGCCCAGCCCAATCCTCGCCGGATTCACTGTCGCCGACGAGCCCCGAAAGCCGCCGCCACCGGAGAGGAAGGGGGCGACGCCGTTAGGCCGTCCCCGGAGGAGCTACTGGTACAGGGAGGACCGGCATTGCACGCTCGATCCATCCCCGCAGTCGCCCGACTCTGCCACCGTCTCTATCACCGGTGAGCCGCCCGTCTCTGCTTTCTCTCCTTCTCTCTCTGTTTAAACCAGCTGACCCACCTGTCAGCCACCCAGCGAGCGCGCGCCGAAGCGGTAAGTGGAGGCACCTTTCCACTTTACGCCTTCGACGTGGCCCGCTGTCAGTTTTACTTTTTCTGTTTAATTATCCAGTTTGGCCAGTAACTTTGACCAGCTACAACTTATTATCCACAAGTCCAAATCACCTGATTCTTTTTGCATTTTGTTTGTCTTGAGCTCCTCTAATTTCTGGTAAAATCTGGTATTTTTCTCATGCCCACAGAATTTCTGGTAGACAAAACAGTGTTATGTGATATTTTAAATTGCTGTTTTAAATTATTTTTAGAAGGAAACTTTGGTGGTTTTGAAGACCAGGTGTTTTTGGGCAACCCAACAGAGCAAGGCAAGCCAGGACATCCATTTTATGAAGCATTTCAATAGCATTGCATACTCATATGAATTACTTTCATTTACTTGCTATATAATAATTCATAGTAAATTAATTTAAATGCCTAGTTGCTACCAGCCCAAGTTATTATAATGAACCACTATGCTTGCTAAATGAACCTAGCCGGTTGATCTTGAGTCACCTGTCCGGGCTTATTCGTGCAACCACAATATTTGCCGTTATGGGACGGCCTTGACTTGGTCTGGCTCCGTGCTCTTTCACCGGTACCTCCATATTGGGAGGGTTATGCATGCATGCTACCCTGAT
This sequence comes from Thinopyrum elongatum, assembly GCA_011799875.1. Taxonomy (NCBI): domain Eukaryota; kingdom Viridiplantae; phylum Streptophyta; class Magnoliopsida; order Poales; family Poaceae; genus Thinopyrum; species Thinopyrum elongatum. The sequence continues at coordinate 718,439,818 of CM022303.1, forward strand.
CAGGTAGACGGCAATAAACTTGTGAGCCCAGTTGAGTATTGTGCCGGCGTCCCCATTTGGGACAGTTTAGTTTGGCCACGACGGTGGCAGGTGTCATGAGGTGACACAGGGTCCACCCAGGGCTTTACTCCGGGGGAGGATGATTGCCGGTGGTACGATGGGAGGGTCACGGGTCAGGCGGGTTTCGTTGTAGTTACTCCGGTCCACCCGAATGGGAGCATGTACTAAGTACGAGGCCGGGTACTCCATGGTGTGGGTAAAGTGTGCAACCTCTGCAGAGTGTAAAATCTATTCAAATAGCCGCGTCCACAGTATTGGACAGCCCATCCAGACCTCACTAGGTGGTCAACTGTAACAGTGATAATAATGATGGAAGAACTCATCTTATGACCGGAAGTACTCGGTGACTTATGAGTATTCCGAGGGTTGTGAGACAACCCGAAAGAGAGTAAGTTGGTAACTGTTGATAGTAAGTGAATTACTTAAGAATTTAACATGTTACTTGCCATGCTATTGCTTGCTACATTATTTGGTTGTCGTGAGCTTGCGAGTACATTCAAAGTACTCACCTGGCGTATCATGCCAGATGCAGGAGAAGCCGAGGACGGAGGTCCGGATGACTCAGGCTAAGCTAACTAGGCTGTGTCCTAGCAGTGTCCCTGTGGATGGAGTTTCCGCTATGTTCCTCTACGCCGGAGAGTTTCCCAGTAGTACCGAGGCCTTGCTATGTTTCATAAATAATGTAGATATTGTCGTAGCACCGGGTGTGCTTTGGCCTCGCTTTCTATGTAAAATATGAGCTTGTACCCGAAGTTTATCAATAAAGATCAGTTCTGTTCTATTCCAAGATGTTAAGTGTTTCTAGAATACATGATCTCTGGGTTGGAAACACTGGTAAATCGGTTCTCTGAGCCGGGGTGCCACAGAGGGGGAGTGTTAAGCATGGGAACCACTCTCGCACATGTTGACCATATAAGATGATGAGATTCTCTGTCATAAACTATTGACTGAAAACTACACCTCTCAAAATGAAATTATCTCTATTTAAAACAATGAGCACTGGTAGATAAGTAAATCCCTGCTTCCCTCTGCGAAGGGCCATCCCTTTTAATTTATTGTTGAGTCATCACCTTCTTATTCAAGCACCAACATAGAGAGCGCAATTGTCATTCTTAGTTTAAGATGCATTTGGTCTAATCAATGTTGGATGTGAGCATGAATGGATGTTTTCTACACTGAATCACAATGTTTAGTCACTGCTTGAACTTCAGCGGTACTCTGCTTTTATGTTTTGCAGTTCCAGAAAGGGCTAGCAAGATACCATTCTATCATATTGTATCATGATTATTTTGACAAAGTGTTGGTATTTGAGATATAGAATTATTGCTCACTAGTTGGTTATGTTGTTGATATGAGTGGATGTAGCTGTTAATTGTTATCATATATATGGATACTCCATGATCTCTGTTGAAGTTTGATCACTAGTTAAGTTTATGTACATCTACAAGAGCAAATGAGTTTGTAAAAGATTTTCCTTACCACTTTCATTTTATCAACTGAATTGCTTGGGGACAAGCAAGTAGTACTTAAGCTAGGGGGAGTTGATACATCAACAACATATCTACTTTTCCAAACACTTTTGTTCCTGTTTTGTCTCTAATTTGCAAGATTTGAGTGAAACTAACCCGGACTGACGCTGTTTTCAGCAGAACTACCATGTTGTTGCTTTTGTGCAGAAATAAAAGTTCTCAAAATTGGACGTGGATTTTTAGAGATTTATTTTTTAATAAATAAAAAAATACTAGAACGAAGAAGTACCGAAGAGGAGCCTCAGTGGGCCCACAAGGGCAGGGGGCGCGGCCACCCCCTGGCCATGCCACCCAGGCTTGTGGGGCCCTTGGACATAATCCTAACATAATTCAAATGCTATAATTCACATCTTCAGAGAAAAAATTAGAGAGAAAGTTTAATCACATTTTATTATACGGAGCCGCCGCCACCTACTGTTCTTCGTCGGGAGCTCTGATCTGTAGTCCGTTCATGGCTCCGGAGAGAGGGATTCATCATCGTCGTCATCACCAATGCTTCTCGATCAACAATCTCATGATGCTCACAATCATGTGTGAGTAATCCCCTTGTAGGAATACTAGAGGTAGATGGGATTTGGATGAGATTTCATATGTAATCATGTCAATTTGTTAGGGCTTGATCCCTAGTATCCACTATGTTTTGAGATTGATGTTGCTATGAGTTTGCTATGCCTAATGCTTGTCACTAGGGCCTGGGTGCCATGATTTCATATCTGAACCCTTTATGTTTTCACGAATATATTTGTGTTCTTGATCCTATCTGCATGTCGTATGCACCTGTTATCATTCTGAACCTTAGACCCCCAAGGTGACAATGATTGGGATATCGACGGGGTTGACTTTAACTTGAGGAGTTCATGTGTTCACTATGTGTTAATGCTTTGTTCTGGTTCTCTACTAAAAAAAGCACATTAATTACACTTAGTTTCCATTAGGACTCCGCTGCCACGGGTGGGTAGGACAAAAGATGTTATGCAAGTTTTTATCGCAAGCATGTGTGTGACTATATACGGAATACATGCCTACATATGATTGATGAATTGGAGCTAGTGTGTATGGCTCTAGGTTGTGACAGTTACATATTGAATGTCATCTGAACACCCCATCGCTACTCCCTGCCTACACTTTTCTGCTATTGCCACCATTACAATTACTACTATTCTACAAACTTGTTACTACTGCTGCTACTGTTACCGTTACTTTCTTATCACTACTATCATATTACTGTGCTACTAATAAATTGCTGCTAGAAAGTTATCTCTGAGGTGTGGTTGAATTGACAACTCAGTTGCTAAGGCTTATAAATATTCTCTGGCTCACCTTGTGTCGAATCAATAAATTTGGGTGAAATACTACCCTCTTCCTTGGACTCAGTAGCTATTGATGTTTCTTTGTCGACAAGTTCCCCAAAATTGCTAAGCCACTGACTGATCTTCTCCACAAAGACAAGAAATTCGAGTGGACCCCTCAATGTCAGGAAAGTTTCCAGACTCTGAATGACAAGTTAACTATTGCCCAGTGCTTGTTCTTCTGGATGTTCACAGGGATCCATGATCTATTGTAACGTCTCTCGTCAAGGATTAGGCTATGTCCTTATGCAAGATCGCCATGTGATAGCATATTGTTCTCGACAGTTGCGTCCGCATGCAGAGAATTATCCAACGCATGATCTCGAACTTGCAGCCGTTGTATATGCTCTGAAATTATGGCGACATTACCTCCTTGGTAATCGCTGCGAGATCAACACTGATCACCAAAGTCTGAAATACTTACTCACTCAGCCAGATGTGAACCTTCGATAGCAAAGATGGATTGAGTTCATTAAAGACTACGATGTAGGCATTTCGTACACTATAGGAAAAGCTAATGTAATGGCCGATGCCTTAACTCGCAAGTCCTACTGCAACAACCTCATGATACAGCAACATCAACCACTTCTTTATGAAGAACTCCATCAACTAAACCTTGAGATTGTTCCTCAGGGATATCTAAATACATTGGTGTAGGAGATATGCCCTAGAGGCAATAATAAATGTTATTGATTATCTCCCTGTTCATAATTAGGTTTATGTTCCATGCTATAACTGCTATGGTTCTCGAGTCTGCAAATAAAACGAGGCTCGGAGGAAGACTCATATGCACGTGTGGAATAATAAACGATAAAATGTATTCCTAGTCAAGCCTCTATGACTGGCTCAAGTATTGCATGATGATCCTGTTTTCCTGATCATGGGCATGACTATGCCAGCAATTTTGAGGGCACAATGTTAGCAGAACATTTGTGTTGAATCGACCCGATTGATGTTATGCTATGAGGTTCTTTCGTCACAAGTTAATGGTTAATAACACAGAGAAGGTTAATGTTTGCATGATTCCTCAGACCATGAGAGTATTGAGTTTTCTTCATGCTTGATTCATGAATTTTGGGGTTTGTTAAACGTCATCCGTAACTGGATGGCTATTATGGCGGCTTACGGGTTCATGGGAAAGTATGTTAAGTAACTTGATAGCTCAAGATTGGGATTTGCTCCTCCGACGATGGAGAGATATCTCTGGGCCCTCTCGGTGTTACGGTATCCATCATCGTCTGGCCAGACACTTTGTGATTTGATCACGGGGATGCCGGAACACGGTAACGAGAAAAGAGAACAATACCGGTAACGAGGTAACTAGCATAGTGGACAAGTTGTTGATCCACGGGAATGCCATCATGTCTCACCTCGGGTATTTGTAACATATCGCGAAGCAACAGGAATAGCACACGGCAACTGGAGGTTCACTCGAATATTCATTCGTGTGGGTATAGGGGTCAATATGGGTGTCCACGGCTCCGATGTTGATCATTGATCGGAAGGGGTTCCGTGTCATGTCTATACTTCACCGAACCTATAGGGTCACACGCTTAAGGGTCATCTATCTGCTGAATACTAGACAGGGAGTCTGAGAGAAAATCACCGAAAAAGTTTCGGACACCGAAAAAGTTTCGGACACCGAAAAAGTTTCGGACAGCGGAAAAGTTCCGCAGAGAGAGGTCACCGGATGAGTTCCGGTGAAACTGAAAAGTTGTTTCAGAGGATACCATAAAGTCAAATTGGTTTCGGCACATGCCCGATAATTCTTGGAGGGTGCTAGAATCATTCTGGAAACTTTTGGGAATTTTCTGGAAGAAAAACCGGAAATGTTCCGGAGCTGCCGGAACCACTTCAGATGCTTTTCGCAGATGAAAATCACTAATCTGGAATTGTTCCAGAACGCGTTGAAAATTATTTTAGTGGGTACTGGAAATGTTCTGAGCCCACATAAATATTTTCAGTTCGAACGGACGCTGAAAAATGTCGTCATGAATAGTGAAAGTGCTTTTTGGGTGGCTTCTTGGAGAAGCCACCTTGAGGGTCCTTTGGTATTTTTCCCCTTGGCTTCTTGGAGAAGCCACCCTTGGGCTTGGCCTATAAATAGGGGTGGAGGGGGCTGCCTAAAGACTCACTCTTTCTCACATATACATGCCATTGCAATGATCTGGCTTCTTCTCTCCCTCTCCGCGAAATAGTTTCGTAGAGCCGAAAGGCTGTCTGGGTTCCGGTGGGAACTAGTTCTGGACGGCGAAGCCCTGCCGGATAGATGACACCGTATGTGTGCAACTCTGTAGAGAGGTCGTAGTTTTGATCTTAGTGCCTGAGGGGCTGTTCGAGAGTGCCTCCCGAAGGGCTGTCCAAGTGACGGTCCGAGTTCTGTGAGTCCTCCCGAAGGGCTGTCCGAGTGACCGTCTGAGTTTCGAAGGTCCTCCCGAAGGGCTGTCCGCGACACCGTCCGGGGGACTGTTCGACCGCCTCCCGAAGGGCTGTCCTGGGCGCGGATGAGGGTATACATCCTCGCGGTTGGGAGGTTGTAAATCCTAGCTGCGGGGATCTGCACCGCCGATCGTCATCGACTCTACTTCCGCTGTGCTACGAGTCGGTAACGAAAATGATCAAACCTTGTATGCAGTCTCCATAGTGGTCCTGGGCTGGTGCGTAGGTCGGAAATTTTTTGTTTTCTGCTGCGTTACCCTACAGTGGCATCAAGAGCCGTGCTATGCGTAGATGCAGGTTGCGATCTAGAATACATAGTGATGTATGGGTGTTGCACAATATAATTAGGTAGTAGATGAGTTCTATTACTGAAATTTTTTTGTGCGGGTAGCAGATGAAATCTGTTACCCGAGGTTCTTGTTGCTTCCCTGGAATTTGCATATTTCTGATCTTGATAACAGCATGGTGGAGTTTCAATGTTCTGGCAATCCGCGATCCTGATTGATCAACGAAGTGCTAACAGTTCATTGAATTCCACCGTAGTTAAAAAGAAAGATGAAATTTCGCAGACGAAAGGGCAATGCAGATATGATCTGCACGGGGGTCATGCGTATGACGAAGTTTAGTATGGGGCTTGAGATTTTATTATCTCGGTTTTCATACACCCTGGAAAGTTAATCTAGCGACTTGAATTATCATACTTGATGATGGACGTTGGTAGCTTCGGTTTGTTTCGAAACCTTAGAAGCCACGAAAAACAAGTTTTTGCTTGAACCAATTAGAGACGTCTAACTTGGTTTTGCAGGAGGGTTTGCATGTGCATATGATGTGGTATAGCAGTGCTCATAATAATTTGATTATGTATGAGATGACTATATGATGTAAATTAATTAACATGACCTGCGTGTCATGATTTGGCATGATGGCTGGAGCCATATGATTGCACTTTAAATGACCTGCGTGTCAACCTTGTGTAATGCATTATTTTATTAGCTATAGAGATAGCAATATTATCTGGTGCATCGACAAGGTGGTGGAAATCTTCGCGAAGGTGAACACCGACGCGAATGCCAAAGACGAAGAAATACAAGACTTCTCCGTCAGAAAGGGCTATACCATATCATGCTATTATGAATTGCCTGAGATGTTTATCCCTTATGATGCACCCTTCTTGATTGCGCGGTAGTCGCTTTTATTAGGGTGATCTCTCACAAAAATATCAAGTAGTTAGTGTTCTCCCAAGTGTAGCACCGTCACGGCACCTAACTTTTCGGGGTATCACATGCTACCATGGGTACGAACGATTAGGGATGTGTGAGGCGGGTGAGTTGAGACCTCGCAGCGAGATCACTTGGTTGTCTTGACGTTCAGGCATGAAAGACATGAGCTCGGAACACACGCATCGAAATATGAACAAGAGTCACATAGAGATGTGATTGGCAAGTTTGCCTACCGATTGAGATTTTCGTCATCAGTGATGCTACCATCAATGGCGTTGAATTGAAATGCGGATCTTGAATCACTCACAATCAATTATGAGAGATATTGATTTGAGTGGGAGCGCACTGTAGAATTAATTCTTTTAATTCTCAGTGCAATTAATTTTGAACACTGTCTAAGTGTGATTTGCATAATAGTTGTAGAATAATGGCTCGCGTTTCCACCTTCCCTATTAAAATTGAATAGCTATTAAATATCTGGTTAAAACTTTACGGTTGGTAACGTAATGTGAGGATTATCCTCAAGAGTGCCAAGAAGGATTTTGTCCTATCGCATACTTTGGTATTCTCTCGCTTATGCTATGGATCATGTGACTCTCGTCCTTCGATCCAAAAGCTAGAATTCTGTTTCAGTCAAGTGCAATATGTTTGTTTCCATGAGACCCGAACTTCGAAAGTTTGGATAGTTATGTGATATTCATGGAATCTGAAAATCATTTTCAGAGACAGACATAGGCTAAAAGATATGAGATATCCAAAGCAATGTTTGTTTGCAAACTATTAGTAAAAGAAGTTTACTATACATTAGACTGATAAGAGAGGGATCCAGAAGAACGCCTGTCATATGATGAAAGGTGAATAAAACAACAACTTAAAGAGAAAGGAAGTGTCCGAAGGGTGTTAGTGAAACTTTCACGCCTAGGAAGTCCGGGGCTAACGCCACTCTTAAGTTGGGTGCTTCTTCTGAGAGTAGGAGAAATACTAAAAGTTAAACTGTTAGAAGTATAATGGCAGAAAAAAGGAAGACTGGAATATCCAGCTCATGTATGAATGTCATACAAGTTTTTGATGTATAGAAGGCTAGTCAAAGATATAGTTCTTGGGTATTGCGAGTTAATCACAAAGATACCCGCTCGATTGCTTTCTGTTGCAACTCGATGTAAGAACTACTATGGCATGAAAGACTAGCCAGGAATGAGGTTTAGGTATACACAGGGAACATAGTAAATGTTACTATACCTTCCATCGGTGTATTACCGTCTGTATTTATTTTCATAATTCATTTTAGAGTTTCACACTCTAGCCCTTTGCATAAGGTATCTTGCAAGAAGGTTGTTCATAACAGAACTTTTTATGTTCGGTGTTATGAATAACATAAGGGCCATACTTTCATTATGAATAAGATGTATGTTATGAATAATGATAATAATATATTACCTCTGGATTTACATTCATAATTCATTTTAGAGTTTCATACACTCTAGCCCATTGCACAATGTTTGTTGCAAAAGAGTTGTTCATAAAAACAACAATTGTTGTTCAGTATTATGAATAAACATGAAGGGCCATACTTCCATCCAAGATGGGATGTATGTTATGAATATTGATAGTAATATGATACATCCATAACACTGACGCTAAATGTCGTAAGACTAAGAGAATACCACACAAGTGTGGCACTGCATTTGGTCACATTGGAGAAACCCGCATGGATAAATTCTATTATGATGGATTTTAATGTCGTTTGATTTTGAATCATCTGACACTTGCAACTTTCCTCCGAAAAGTAAAGTGACTGAAATACCGTTCACAAGCCATAAGGAACGAGCAAAGAACTTATTGGTGTTCATACATTTTGATGTATGTAGTCCGATAAATGTTATTGCAAACAGTGGATTTATCTATCTTCAGAAATGACTCAAGTAGATATATGTATATTTACTTGATGAGACATAAGTCTAGATCTTTTGAATTCATTCAAAAGGTTTTCAAGAATGAAGTAGAAGTTATTGTAACAAGAAAATTCTGTTTCTACAATTCGATTGCAGAAAGGAATATTTGAGTTACAAGTTTAGCGAATGTCTGATGAGTTTTGAAAAGAGTTTCATAACTTACACCTCCCGGAACACCACTGTGAGTGAAAAGTCCGTGAAGATGTAATCGAACCATTTATGACATGGTAAGATCAAAGATGACATAAATAAATTTGCCATTATCCCTTTTAAAAGGTGATGCTTTAGAGACTGCGCCTTTTACACTGAAAAGAGCTCCATCAGGTCTGTTGAAATGACACCATGGTATGGTACGCCCAACCATGTTATATCTTTTCTTAACATTTGGAATATGGGGCTTGTGTAAAAGGTTACAAAGCTATTCCAAATCAGACAAGTGCTACTTTGTAGGTTATCCCAAGCAATTGGGTATTCCTCCCTCACTATGCCGAGGCAAATAGGTTTGCCACTAAGAACGGTATGCTTTTTGAAGAAAATGGTTCTTTCAAAAAGGTGAGTGGGAGAATAGTGCAACTCGACGAGATAAACAGTATCTTCGTCATCAGATCAAAGGAAAGAGACCTTGGAAGTAATTCCAGGTTTTCCTACTGCGACTGATACGGAAGTCTCTACAATAAAATGTATGGACTTCGGTCGAACTTGCAGCTGAACCACGTAGGCAAGGCTCGTGCAAACCTCTCAGGTGCGCAAACGAGATATTGTTGTTAGACAACAGTATACCTACGATACACAAGGAAGCGTTGATGGGCCCTGACTCCGGAATTGGCTAAATGCCAATACAACCTAAGTTAGTTTCCATATAAGTGATTCAAGATTAAACCTTGATACACCTTTCGGAAGACTTAGAGTCTAACGAATATTTATGGAACTTAAAACTGATATGGATAAAATGTTTTATCCATAAAGCTCGACTTGTTACAAAAACAAGTTCAAGGAGTTGACTACGATGAGATTGTCTCACCGTAGCGATGCTTAAAGTCGGTTCGGGTTGAACTAGCAATTAATACATATTTCAATCATGAGATATAAAACAAGGATGACAAAAGGATTTCCATCTGATGGAAATGAAACCAAGGACTTGCATGTGTTACAGTCCAAGGTATTTTGTCTATCCAGAGGATGCTAGTAAGGGTGCAAACTTCAGAGTTCCAGCAATGGACAGAAGAGAGCAAAATGGAGTTGGAATCTTCGTGTTTTGATGAAATGGTCAAAGGGGTTTGACTTCATCAATGGGTCACGAAGATGCTTGTAATTCAAGAAAGTAAGTGGGAGCATAATAAAATTTCTAAAAAACGTTGTGTGCTTGACACATTGTTAATTGGAAATAAATTTCTTGACACGAATTAGGACTTCATTTGAAAATAGTTTTTCGATGAAGTTCTTGGGCTAAATAGCCTTGATATTAGGCATGATGATCTATGGAGATAGATTTACCTAATAGGGCTGAGCAAAGATACATATTGACAAGATGCTAAAACCTTTTAGCATTAAAAACGCCAAGGAGTGATTCTTGCCGAAGTCACATGGAAAGAGTTTTCGCAAGACTCGGTGTCCCAAAAACACTGATGAGCAAAATACATGATGGAGATTCCACACACCTTCGTGTTTGGATTAATCATGTATTCCATGGTATGTAAAACAACCAGATATGTCCAATACTCCAAAGTTGTTATGAGTATGGATACCAAGGTGATCAAAAGTACTGATCATGGGACAACAGTGAAAAAGGGTCATTGAGTACTATAGTAGCACTGATGACATGTTTTCTCGCAAGCGGAGATCATGAAGAGTTCGTTGTAAAAAGGTTACATCGATACAGTCTTCATCCATGCTCCAAGCGATTTTCAATTTAAATTAAGGGTTTTGTGTAACACACAATGTGGTGGCACAGTTAGTTGGAAAATGTTCCAAACAAGTTACTGTGGCGAATTCTATAACAGAGGCAAAGTATGTTGCCGCTTTTAAAAGCGACAAAGAAGATGTTGAATCATATAGTTCATTCATGAACTTAGTATGGTTCCAAGATGGCTTTTGTCAATGGGACACTACTGCAAGTAGTTGCTCCATAACTCAGTCTGAGGAATCCAGATTCGACCTGTGATGCGCATACATACCAAGCCAAGTCCACACAAAATATGAATTTTGTGAAAGCGTGAAGACGCGAGGATATGCAAAGATACACACGGAGCTGAAGTCGTCAGATCCGTTGGACATTCAGGCTATACCACAAGCGAAGCATATTTACACCGGTGTGCCACAGGTGTAAAGTGCATTAGCATTAACTAGATTATTGACTCTAGTGCAAGTGGGAGTCTGTAGGAGATATGCCCTAGAGGCAATAATAAATGTTATTGATTATCTCCCTGTTCATAATTAGGTTTATGTTCCATGCTATAACTGCTATGGTTCTCGAGTCTGCAAATAAAACGAGGCTCGGAGGAAGACTCATATGCACGTGTGGAATAATAAACGATAAAATGTATTCCTAGTCAAGCCTCTATGACTGGCTCAAGTATTGCATGATGATCCTGTTTTCCTGATCATGGGCATGACTATGCCAGCAATTTTGAGGGCACAATGTTAGCAGAACATTTGTGTTGAATCGACCCGATTGATGTTATGCTATGAGGTTCTTTCGTCACAAGTTAATGGTTAATAACACAGAGAAGGTTAATGTTTGCATGATTCCTCAGACCATGAGAGTATTGAGTTTTCTTCATGCTTGATTCATGAACTTTGGGGTTTGTTAAACGTCATCCGTAACTGGATGGCTATTATGGCGGCTTACGGGTTCATGGGAAAGTATGTTAAGTAACTTGATAGCTCAAGATTGGGATTTGCTCCTCCGACGATGGAGAGATATCTCTGGGCCCTCTCGGTGTTACGGTATCCATCATCGTCTGGCCAGACACTTTGTGATTTGATCACGGGGATGCCGGAACACGGTAACGAGAAAAGAGAACAATACCGGTAACGAGGTAACTAGCATAGTGGACAAGTTGTTGATCCACGGGAATGCCATCATGTCTCACCTCGGGTATTTGTAACATATCGCGAAGCAACAGGAATAGCACACGGCAACTGGAGGTTCACTCGAATATTCATTCGTGTGGGTATAGGGGTCAATATGGGTGTCCACGGCTCCGATGTTGATCATTGATCGGAAGGGGTTCCGTGTCATGTCTATACTTCACCGAACCTATAGGGTCACACGCTTAAGGGTCATCTATCTGCTGAATACTAAACAGGGAGTCTGAGAGAAAATCACCGAAAAAGTTTCGGACAGCGGAAAAGTTCCGCAGAGAGAGGTCACCGGATGAGTTCCGGTGAAACTGAAAAGTTGTTTCAGAGGATACCATAAAGTCAAATTGGTTTTGGCACATGCCCGATAATTCTTGGAGGGTGCCAGAATCATTCTGGAAACTTTTGGGAATTTTCTGGAAGAAAAACCGGAAATGTTCCGGAGCTGCCGGAACCACTTCAGATGCTTTTCGCAGATGAAAATCACTAATCTGGAATTGTTCCAGAACGCGTTGAAAATTATTTTAGTGGGTACTGGAAATGTTCTGAGCCCACATAAATATTTTCAGTTCGAACGGACGCTGAAAAATGTCGTCATGAATAGTGAAAGTGCTTTTTGGGTGGCTTCTTGGAGAAGCCACCTTGAGGGTCCTTTGGTATTTTTCCCCTTGGCTTCTTGGAGAAGCCACCCTTGGGCTTGGCCTATAAATAGGGGTGGAGCGGGCTGCCTAAAGACTCACTCTTTCTCACATATACATGCCATTGCAATGATCTGGCTTCTTCTCTCCCTCTCCGCGAAATAGTTTCGTAGAGCCGAAAGGCTGTCTGGGTTCCGGTGGGAACTAGTTCTGGACGGCGAAGCCCTGCCGGATAGATGACACCGTATGTGTGCAACTCTGTAGAGAGGTCGTAGTTTTGATCTTAGTGCCCGAGGGGCTGTTCGAGAGTGCCTCCCGAAGGGCTGTCCAAGTGACGGTCCGAGTTCTGTGAGTCCTCCCGAAGGGCTGTCCGAGTGACCGTCTGAGTTTCGAAGGTCCTCCCGAAGGGCTGTCCGCGACACCGTCCGGGGGACTGTTCGACCGCCTCCCGAAGGGCTGTCCTGGGTGCGGATGAGGGTATACATCCTCGCGGTTGGGAGGTTGTAAATCCTAGCTGCGGGGATCTGCACCGCCGATCGTCATCGACTCTACTTCCGCTGCGCTACGGGTCGGTAACGAAAATGATCAAACCTTGTATGCAGTCTCCATAGTGGTCCTGGGCTGGTGCGTAGGTCGGAAATTTTTTGTTTTCTGCTGCGTTACCCTACAGTTAGGGCTGTTCCTCAGGGATATCTAAATACATTGGTTGTTGAGTCAACTCTTGAGGATACAGTTAGAACTCTTCATCTGTATGACACCGGAATAGACAAAAGCAAGCATAAAATTACAGAAGGGAAACCCACTTGCTTCACCCTTGATGAGCGGGGCACTGTATTCTTTGAAGGCCAGTTAGTGGTACCTAAGCATCAAGATATGAGAAGGACAATCGTCAAAGAAGCGCATGAGACACCTCTTCTGATTCATCTGTGTAGTACCAAGATGTATCAAGACTTACATCAAAGATTTTGGTGGACCCGAATGAAAAGAGATATTGCTCGCTATATTGCTAAATGTGATGTCTGTCATGGCGTGAAAGCAGAACATCAGAGATCTGCTTGAACTCTGCAACCACTTGCTATTCCTGAATGGAAATGGGAAAAGTTGGTATGGACTTCATTACTGGTTTTCCTAGCTCATAGAAAGGTCATGATGCCATTCTTGTTGTTATTGACCTATTCTCCATGGTTGCTCACTTCCTACCTGTCAAGGAAACTATCACTGTTAGTCAGTTGGCAGATTTATATGTTTCCAGGATTGTTTCACTCCACAGTGTTCTGTTGGAAATTAACTCTGATCGTGGAAGCCTCTTTACCTCTAGATTTTGGGAAAGCTTTCAGGAAGCTATGGGAACTCATCTTTCCTTTTGCACGGCTTTTCACCCCAAGTTTAGTGTCAAGTTGAAGGGGTTAATCAAGTCCTCGAAGATATGCCCCGTGCATGTGTCATCTCATTTAGCAAGAAACGGGACGAAAGTCTTCCATATACTGAATTGTCCTACAACATCTATCAAGGTAGTTTGAAGATGACACCCTTTGAAGTTCTGTATGGACGTAAATATTGTACCCCTCTGAATTGGTCTTAAACCGATGAAAGGTAACTCTTTGGTCCAGATATCATCCGATACACCAAAGAGCAGGCTCGCATCATCTGTGAACACCTGAAGACAACTCAGTCTCGTTAGAAGAGTATTTATGACCGTCGTCACCAATAAATGGTTTATGAACCAGGTGAACAAGCTTACCTTCGGGTTACTCCTATGAAAGGCGTTCACTGCTTCGGTATTAAGGGCAAATTGGCTCCTCACTATATTGATCCTTTCCGCGTTCTCGCAAGACATGGAGAAGTGGCATATCAATTGGAACTGCCACCAAATCTTTTAAAGGTTCACGATGTCTTTCGTGTTTCTCAACTCCGCCACTACTCCAAGGATCCCCTCCGTGCAATGGATCATGAAATAAGTGATTTGCAAGAAGACCTCTCCTATAGAGAATATCCTGTTCGTATTCTTGACCAAGCTGAACATCGCACTCGCCAGAAGACTATCAAGTTCCTCAAAGTCTAGTCGTCTCATCATTCTGAAGATGAAGCCACCTGGGAGCGTGAAGATCGTCTTCATTCTGAATATCCCTCTTTGTTCCCTTCAACCTCTTAAATCTCGGGACAAGATTTCTTTAAAAGGACGAGAGTTGCAACATCCCTATATAATGGTACTGACATTTCCCTAATTAATATACCAAGTCAACATGCTTATCCCTTGTTAATTGCCTTTAGGATTTAAACCCATTTCAAATTTAATTCAAATTTAAAAAAAATGTTTTCCAAAAATAGCTTCTCACATTTTCTAAAATGTCTTCTCAAATCTCCAACATTTTATATAATAAAATGAACTCAAATTGGTTAAGTAAATTTAACCCTAACTTTATTAAACATGACCTATTAAATCCAAATATAAATATATACTATTCCAAATATTTTGGAAATTTATAGGTGGCTTGTAATATTGGTAGTGTCATTGATAAAAAAGTTTCAACTCAAATAAAATTCATTTGATACCTAAACTATATCCAAGCAGAAACTAAACTAGATAAAATAGAAAAAGGTAAAATCACACTGTGCACCTGCAGCCAAAGTGCATAGTGCAGGCCCAGCCCACCCATACGGTCAACTCAAACCTCGCCTCCGTATTGGCCACACATGCGCCCGAGCGCGATGCTGTTGTCGGATCGACGACACGCAGGCAATACAGGGTGTCTGGAGAGCTAGATAACTTTGCCACCATCCCCGTCGACGAACCCTAGCTCACAACCTCCTCCCCCCTCATGCCGCTCTCTCGCAATACACACGCACCGGAGCTGCTGTCGCCATGGCCATCGCCGTTGTCGAGGCCAACCATCCCCCCCGCCGATTTGGAGCGTGTCCAGTAGCACCGCCGGTGTTGTCTGCGTCGACTAGATCAAGCTGCGCCACACCACATCGCAGGGATCGAGTTATCTTCATCGTCTACGACCGCCGCGTGCCATCGCCGATTCGCATCATCCCCGACCATGCCCCGGCCTCACCGAACCCACCATCAAGCTCTGGGTGAGCACCCGGTCGTTTTCCCCATCGCCTTGACCTCGCACGCATCCTCTAGCACCGGGTCCAACTAGCGCGACCATTGCCGCTGCTCAGAAGTCCTTGTTGCCGTCGTTGCCATCCACCCTAGGTCGCACCTGTAGTGTAGATCGACGCGGCTCCTTCGCCTTGTTCGATGGATGTGCTTCACCGTCCATTTGGTCGCCGGAGTGGAGTTTCCAGGCGTCACCGCCATCGATTTGGTGTTCGGTACTCACGACGTCATTTATTCGACCACTGGGTCACCGCGCATGTGGACCCCATTGGTCAGGTGATTAACTTAGCGCTAATCCACCGCTAACAATCGCTAACATCTGGGCCCATGTACCATATCATTTAATTAATACCGTGCCACTGACCTCTGGGCCCCTCTACCTAATTAGTTTAATTTAAATCAGTTAAATAACACTGTTAACATGTGTGTCTATGACACCTGGGATCCACCTGTCATTCTCATTGGCTAAGCCACTGCTGACTATAAAAAGTATTTTAGTATTTAAAATTAGAATTAAAATAATTACAATAAATTCAGAAAATCCATTAAACTTTGGAAATTGATAACTAATTCATACTAACTAAGAAAAAAAAATTATATAAGAAAAATCATCAGAAAAATATGCTCTATCGAAATATGTCATTTTCATGCATGACAAAAATAATTAACATTCTGTTTACTGCTAAAATGCTAATAGGACAATTTATAAATAATATTTGGAGTTGGGGTAATGCTATTTCGTGCATTCCCACTTCAACTAAATTTTGTAGTAATACCTTAGGATAGATCAGCACCATATTTTGCCATGCCATGCATAATTGTGTTGCGTACTAGATGCTCTGTTATTTATTTGCTTTCCGGCATTTGCTTCTTATCGGTAGATCCCGAGACCGCTGTAGACTACGACTACGCTTATGAAGAGCTGATCCAGCCTGCCGAGCAACAAAGCAAGCAAACCCCCTCGATCATTCGAGATATCGCCTATTTTTTCTCTCTACTTCATGCAATGGAGTATCGATTCAGTTTTTGTTCGGTAGATGATCCTATTCTCTGCATAGCCTGATTTTTTCACCTATTGTTGCCTTTAGCTGTTATCCTAGCATGTTTAGTATAGATATGCTTGTGTTCCAGTAGTTGGCCCTGCATTCTTGTCGTATGTCGCTATGCTGATATTGCTGTGCAGTGATCGATCTGGGTGATGATCACTGAGTTATTATACATGATACTGGAGCATATATGAGCTTATATGATACGGTATACTATATGGTCGACTTGGACTTGCCAGCATGCGATATCATGCAAGATTGACAAGATTGTCAACTTCGGAAGAAGCGAGGATAAAGTGTACTTCTGGAGATAATCATAAATTATATAAACATGACTAAAGGCAATAGGTGGGAGGCCGTGGTGGAGAGCAGTGTTGCTTGTTCCACTTAGCTGACCTAGGACCATAGTTCGGGTTATTGATCCAAGAATACAAATATACAAACTAACCGTCACGCGGGATAATGGATTATGGGGCCCTCGACGTCGTAGTTCCTCACCTCGGCTTTTCCAGAAGTCACATAGATTCGGGTATTTATTGCGTGTGTGTGGCTGCAGGTACAACAAGATGGACATGAATACTGGTACATATATGTGATCTTGTGTGGTTTCTTCTAGTTGCGGCACAGCAGGGCAGGCGTAGTACAATTCGGAGTGGTGGGACTGGATCCCAACCCTGCACGCAACGCATGAGGCTGCACTGGGAGTACGGCCGAACTCACTTTGTGGCTAGGATTTAGAGTTAGCGTATGACCTCTCTAGATTAGCTGACGTAGGGCTGCGTCGTGTAGTTCACCTCTGCCGGCATACTAATGGTTGTGTGCTAATGATCTGGCTTAAAGAGGGCTTCGAGCGTGTCGGGTAATGTGGTGCATTGCTGCAGGAAAGAACAAAACTATTCGAATAGCCATGTCCACGGTAACAGATGACTTGGAGATGTATCCCGTTCGTAAAACAACTTCAATTGATTACTTAATAAAATTGCCAACTTAATAAATAGAATGCCAGGGATCGCTTCCTCATAGGGAGTTGAGGGAGAATTCTGGTAGTGTATTGTAGTGGTGAGTAGATGGACTCGTGTGCGCTCTCTCTTCTATTGTAGCAGGATGCTAGTAGTCATAAGATACTTAGACCTGTCATCTATTCTTGCATTTCTGTAGTACAGTCCACAGACATACTCCCTTTATCTTTGAGACCGATGCATATGTATATTGATCTGATGTAAGTGTTGCGAGTACTTCGGATGAGTACTCAATGTTGCTTTGCCTCTCTTTTCTTTGGCCCAGTTGCTGCAATTCAGATAGTAGCACCTAGAATGCAGGTGATCCTGATATTGGTTACTATTTGGATCTCGATGCTGACGAGTAGTTTGGAGGTCCCAGGTAGGAGTCCTATGCCTTTGAGAGGGTCATCGGTGTTGTTCTAGCCTTCTTAAGGCATTTGTTAAACTTGTCTAAACTCAGACCTATATTTGGGTTCCGCTGTGTTGTAATGTTGGGTCATGTGACCTCTGTGTGTTATATTTTCTATCTCTACACATGCATGAGCTTTTGTATATATGTTTTGGTCATAGAGGTGTGTTGTGGTACTACCTGTGGTGTCACTCTCATGACCGTGCATGCTGCGTGTATGATTAGTGCACATTTATGAGCAGGGTCACGAACATATCTATGGCCAAAACTTTAGAAAGGTCATATTTGTTCATTTTTGACGACCAACTGTTGACATTCTAAATTTGGTCATAAACCGAAAACAATGATGATTCTTTGACCAAAATGGAGGGTCATAGACTGATGAATTTCTTGTAGTATACAGCACAAGGGCATACCGGAGCCTCATACGCACCAGGCTAGAACCATTTTCCGACGACGGCGGCAAGGGTCGCTTACGGACTCCGGACTCCTTTATCACGACCTCCACCCGTGTATGCGATCGACCCGAAGAAGCAATCAGGATCTCCACTCTAGGTAAAAGAAACTAAAACACATAAGACCGCGAGGACTCTTTCACCTAGAAGCGCAAGAGTTGCCAGACTTATCGAGGTGGAACCAGTCACAACCAGGTCGAAGTCATCCACATCGGACAACTCTGGGCCAGGTGCCTCGGGCATAGAGCCTCCGGTGTGGGAGCAGCCGGCACTGGCGCACCGTTAGCAGGGGCCACCTCCATAGTCAGTTCCCCAGAATCATTGTGGCCCTTGAAGCTGCAGTAGCATTTCTAGCGGAACCAAGAATTCGTTCAAATAGATGAGGAACCTAAGAAAAAAAGGCGAACAGCTTACGACCTGACAACTCACCTTCAGGATGAGGGCCTTGTCCTCGTCCCTCATCTCGACGATCGCTGGTGGGCATCTTGATCTCTGTCCCTTCAGCACCTTTTTGGGTTGACTATCTCATCGACCCGGGATTCGATGATTGCCCCGAAACTCCCTCAAAATGGTCTACACAAAGGATGGAATATATAAACATGGCAACGAACACCAGAGAAAAATAAAAGGGTGATTGGAGGCTTACTATTCCCATATTATGAGGGGTCATGCACCCACTCTATGAACCCAGGCAGGTTCAGCCCGCTACTTGAGGGGGGCAATCCATCGGAGGATGAAGTCGCCGACGATGTGGACAGCCATCTGCTGCCTATCTTTGTAGGACATATGACCTAGAGGCAATAATAAATGTTATTGATTATCTCCCTGTTCATAATTAGGTTTATTTTTCATGATATAACTGCTATGATTCTCGAGTCTGCAATAACCACGAGGCTCGGAAGAAGACTCATATGCACGTGTCGAATAATAAACGGTAAAATGTATTCCTAGTCAGGCCTCTAAGACTAGCTCAAGTGTTGCATGATGGTTCTGTTTTCCTGATCATGGGCATGACTATGCCGGCAACTTTGAGGGCACAATGTTAAGAAGAACATTTGTGTTGAATCGACCCGAATTGATGTTATGCTATTACACTACTAGGAAAAGGGCTATAACTAATATGGACATTAATGGCGCACCACATATGTGGTGCGCCATTAGTGTCCATATCACTAATGGCGCACCACACCCACGGTGCGCCACTACTAACAATTTTTTTTTTCCAAAACTAGTAATGGTGCACCAGGGCATAGTGCACCATTACTAGTTTTAACTAGTAAAGGCGCACCACACACTCAGTCCGCCACTACTAACAATTTTTTTTTACTTTTTTTTGAAAACTAGTAATGGCGCACCCGGGTATAGTGTGTCATTACTAGTAATGGCGCACCACAACCACGGTGCGCCACTACTAACAATTATTATTTTTATTTTTTTTGCAAAACTAGTAATGGCGCACCACGTAACAGATGCGCCATTAGTAACCAGGGTTACTAATGGTTACTAATGGCGCATTGTTAGGTGGTGCGCCATTGGTAACCTGAGAGCAGCTAGATATTTTGGACAGCCACCTACCACACTCATTTTCCCCACTTCATTCTCTCCACCTCCTCCTCCAAGCTTGTCTCGGCTGCCTCCTCCTCCTCACCTCATTTGCACCATAGATTCACCCAAATTAAGTGGTTAAATTTCCTTTTTTTGATAGGTAAGTAAGGGGAAAGCTTTCTTTATGTTGTAGATCTACTTTTTTCTCCCTCCAACAACGTGCACATGTACTTTTTATGGCCTAGATCTACGTATGTTTGTGGTGTTGCATATGTTTGTGGTGTTGCATATGTTTGTGTTTGCAGGTACCGGTATTTGAAATGCGATAATTGCCAATATTTTGCCGGAATGTTGATACATTTCTGTTTCGGCGAGAATTTGGCACTATGCATTCTTTTTGGTCCTATTTTTAGGCAAAGTCATGCCAATTTTTTTTTGGGTTCTAAAATATCGTTTTGCTCTACCCCGCAGGCGACCATGGTCCGCACGATGACCGAAGGCATCGTGAATAGGTTTTTGAGCTCCGCGGAGGCCGAGATGCTTCAAAAGAACGAGACGGAGATAAGATGTCCGTGTCGAAGATGCAAGCTGAAGAGCCTTATGGACCCGGATTCCGTACAGGTGTGGGACCACCTGCTCTTGCGTGGTTTCATGGATAGCTATCGGTGGCAAGGTGATGAAGATGATTATGAAGTCGTCCATGGGGGCCGGGCAAGAAATGAGGAAGGGCGGCAAGACAACCGCGGCGAGGGCGGGCGAGAAGACGAAGAATCTCCAGGACATGATCACGAAGTAGATGCAGTACACAGTCATCATGTACAAGATGCCGGACATGATGATGAGGAAGATCAAGACGAAGGGCATGATCATGAAGATGAAGATGCCGGAGCAGACGACGATGGAACATCGATGGGCTGGGTGCAGGACCCTCATATTCAAGAGCTGCTTCTCAAGCAGACGGATAACGCAAGAGCTGCCGCCCGAGAGAAAGCCAAGCTAGATCAACTGGAGATAGACGCGGTTACTCCATTGTATGAAGGATGCAGGCCCGAGGATACCCACCTGAAAGTAATGCTCATGGCTCTGGAGATGAAGCTAAAACACAAAATGACCGACGCATGCTTCGACGAGAACATGTCATTCTGGCACGAACGTCTTCCCAAGGGGAACAAGTGCCCGACCAGTTTCGAGGAGGCAAAGAAAATCGTGTGTCCTCTGGATTTACCGCACGTGAAATACCATGTGTGCATGAACGATTGCATCATTTATCGGGACGAGCACGCGGAGTCTACCATATGTCCGGTGTGCGGCGTCACTCGATACAAGAAGAGGAAGAAAGCTCCTCGAAAAGTGGTGTGGTACTTTCCGATCACTCCTCGTCTGCAGCGGTATTTCGTGGACCCTAAGGCAGCAAAGCTCCTACGTTGGCACGCGGATAGGGAGGAGAAGAAGTGAGAAGATGACGGAAATGATCCGGAGATAAATAAAAAAGACAAGATGCTGAGTCACCCTAAGGATGCGAGCCAGTGGCAAGCGTTGAACTTCGAACACCCAGAATTTGGGAACGATCCAAGGAACATCATGCTGGGCGCGAGCACCAATGGAGTCAATCCATTTCTCAGCCAGAGAAGCACACATAGCACCTGGCCTGTGTTTGTGTGGATGTACAACCTTCCCCCCTGGAAGTGCATGAAGAGGAAGTACATTCACATGAGTATGCTAATTGAAGGGCCGAAACAACCAGGGAACGACATCAATCTGTATCTGGGGCTGCTGAAAGAGGAGCTAGACACGCTGTGGAAAACTCCAGCCAATATGTGGGACGCCACAGAGAAAGAATATTTCCCTATGAGAGCCGCACTACTCACGACGGTGCAAGACTATCTCGGTTACGGATATGTCGCAGGGCAGGTGGTCCACGGATTTCGTGCATGCGTCAGGTGCATGGATGACACAACGTATCGCCAGCTAGATAGAGATCCCGGGTCTTCGAAAACCGTGTTCATGGGACATCGAAGGTGGCTTCGCGACGATGACTCATGGAGAAAATGCAAGGATCTGTTCGATGGTGAAACCGAACCCCGAAGACGCCCGCGTACGAGGAGCGGCGAGGAAATAGATGAGCTGTTGAAAAATTGGAAAGAGTGCCCACCACC
Source organism: Thinopyrum elongatum (assembly GCA_011799875.1). NCBI lineage: Eukaryota > Viridiplantae > Streptophyta > Magnoliopsida > Poales > Poaceae > Thinopyrum > Thinopyrum elongatum. The sequence continues at coordinate 718,461,807 of CM022303.1, forward strand.
GGGAAAGAAGCGAAAGGCGCCAGAGCCGCTGCTGAAGGTATGGAAAACGAGGTCGGTTTTCTAGGACTTGCCGTACTGGAAGATCCTCCGTGTGCCTCACAGCCTTGATGTCATGCATATCACGAAGAACGTGTGCGAGAGTCTGCTTGGTACCCTGCTCAACATGCCAGAGAGGACCAAAGATGGGCCGAAAGCAAGGGCGGACTAGAAATCAATGGGCATCAGGGAGGAGCTTCACGCTACTGATTATGATGAGGCGAAGGACACGGAAAGTCGTCGCAAAGGCAAAAAGGCCAAGAAGATCGGAAATGACTGCCCTCCCGCGTGCTTCACTCTAAGTTAGGAGGAGATCGAGCAGTTTTTCACCTGCCTAGTAGGAGTAAAACTTCCTTACGGTTACGCGGGGAAGATAAACAGATACCTAGACTCAGCAAAGCAGAAGTTCAGCGGGATGAAGTCTCACGACTGTCACGTGCTGATGACGTAGATACTTCCAGTTGCAATCCGTGGGATCATGGACGCGCACGTCCGTGAAACGCTATTTGGCCTATGCAACTTTTTCGACGTCATTTCTCGGAAGTCGGTTGGCATGAGGCAACTCAGAAGGCTACAGGAAGAGATCGTGGTGATACTATGCGAGCTTGAGATGTACTTCCCGCCCACATTCTTCGACGTTATGGTGCATCTGCTGGTCCATATCGTGGAGGATATCATCCAACTCGGGCCGACGTTCCTGCACAGCATGATGCCATTCGAAAGGATGAATGGTGTCATCAAAGGATACGTTCGCAACATGTCACGTCCAGAGGGAAGCATAGCCAGGGCCTTTCTGACCGAAGAGTGCATCTCCTACTGCACGAATTATCTAGGCATCGAGAACCCCGTTGGTCTGCCCGTCAACAGGCACCTCGGCAGGCTCGCTGGATGGGGTCACCGCGAGGGTCGCCGCGAAATGCATGTCGACTTCGAGGGTCGACTCGCCGACTTTGAAAGAGCAAACCTAGTCGCGCTACAACACATAGACGTGGTCGATTCTTGGGTGGTAGAGCACAAAACCTTTATTGAGAAGACGTACAATGACCGTGGCCAACAGAGGACGGACGGAGATATAATCAAAGAGCACAACTCATGTTTCACGCGTTGGTTCAAGGAGAAGCTTCTGTCGTACCCTTTACATGAGGATTCTTCCGCGGAAGAAAAACTCATATTCGCCTTGTCACAGGGCGCCGAGCACAACCTGATGACCTATGAGGCGTACGATATCAACAGCTACACATTCTACACCGAGGAAAAGGACATGAAGAGCGATGGTTATCAGAACTCCGGGGTAACGATGGAATCCTACACCGGTAACGACAAGGACAGATACTACGGAAGGATCGAGGAGATCTGGGAGCTGAGCTACGCTGGAGAGAAGGTCCCGATGTTCCGTGTCAGATGGGCCAAGAGCGTCCTAAAAGAAGACCGGTATTTCACCACCATGGTTATACCCGAAGCCAAATCCAAGACCGCGGGTGCAAACATCACCGCGAAAAATGAGCCATGGGTACTGGCTTCCCAAGTGGACCAACGCTTCTTCATTACCGACCCGTCAAAGCCCAGTCGTGTTGTCGTGAGGAGAGACAAAAGGAAGATCATCGGAATGGATTGAGTCGCCAATGAGCAAGACTTCGACAAGTACGGCGACCCAAAGATGGAACATGACAACGACGATGAAGTGCCATACACCACAAGAAGAAGAAGGACCACCCTACCTAAAGGACGTCCGTTCAAGAGAAGAACTCCATTTGCGAAAAAGAAGGGCAAGAAGATTGTGAAAAGATAGCTAGCTAAGATCGATTGTATTTAAATTGTAGTCTTCATTTCTTGATTGTATTTCGACATATTGAAATGATATTTCTTTTGTTCTAGTCCTCATGAATATTTATTTATGTTTATTCTGGTATTTATGTTTATTCTGGTATACCAATTTTTATTTGATGATATTTTTTGAACTCATGAATATTTTTAAATTTCATGGGCACGTTTTGAATTCATGAATATTTTTTCAAATTTGATGATATTTTTTCATATTCATGAATGTTTTACCAATTCACAAATGAATGCAATTAAAAATCCAAAAAAAACAAATTTGATGATATTTTCAAATTACAAATTTGATGATATTTTTTCATATTCATAAATGTTTTCAAATAACAAATTTGATGATATTTTTTCACATTCATAAATGTTTTCAAATTTGATCGTCATTTTCTAAAAAATTATTAGATGCAACTAAAAATAATAATAAAAAAAAGTTAGTAATGGCGCACCAGGAGAAGGTGCGCCATTGTTATCAAGATACTTATGGCGCACCCCTAGATGGTGCGCCATTACTAACCTTCCCCCATCTATGTAGGTGTGTTCTATCCATCTCGCTGTCCGTCCCTCGCCAGATCCCCCTCGCCCCCCGCGCGCGCTCCACCGCCGCCGACGACCCCCCGCACCCGACGACCCCCGCGCCCGCTCCGTCGCCGGAGTCGCCGCCGGAGCACTAGGAGGAGGAGGCCCGCGCACACCAGGAGAGGAGGCCCAAGCACCTCGCGACCTCCCCGCCGTCTATCCCCGCCTCCCCCAAGCTCGCCATCTCCGCCCTCCGTCGTCTCCGCTCCGGCCACCACCTCATCGTGGTGAGGTAATCTTCATTGCCCTCCTCCCTCTGCCTCTCTTCTCCTCTCTTCCTCCTCTCCTCCCTCCTGGCCATGCCCTCTTCTTCTCTCTTTTGCTAGGTTTAGGTCAAATCCCTCTCAAATTTAGGTCAAATTAGGTTAAAAAAATTGCTAATTTCAGGATTTGTAATGAGCAATAAGGGCCTCTTTGATTCGCAGGATTTGTAAAACGTAGGAATAGAAAAAACAGAGGAACACCGTTTGATTGTGCTGGAAAAACAAAGGATTGTTCACATGAGGTTTGAGGGGATGGAAATTTTCCTATGAAAACAAACCTAGTACAATTGAATCGTATGGAAAATTTTCTATGGATGTCAATCCTATGAAACAAATAACCCATGGAGAAAAAAAATCCTAAGGATTAGATCCTCCAAAATTCCTTTAGAAATCCTTTGAATCAAAGAGGGCCTCATATCTGATATTGCAAATCAGTAATGAGCACAACCAATTAAACCAGCGTGGGGGCATCAAAGAACTGTATATTGACCAGCCGTCCGTCGTTGGGCGTATCCCCTGGCTCTCGTTTCCCCTATCCTCATTGCTGCTACCATTGTAACCCCTAATCACTGGATTAATCGAGTATCTGAGAGGGATTCTAGGTACCCCGAGAGGCCCTTGAGTTTGCCGGAATGTCGATTAACTTCCGTTCTGGCAAATTCGGGTACTCCATATGTCCTATTTTCAGCAAAGCTCATGCTGAAATTTTCCGTGAATTTTAGCATGACTTTGCTAAAAATAGGACATATGGGGTACTTGCAACTAATGCAGTTGATTTGCTGTTCTTATGGAATAAATAATAGATGTTTAACTGAAACCATTTACTGTAGGACTTGCAAGCAGCTATGCTTGCAAGCAGTAGCCCTTCTCTCTTCTTCTCATTTCTCTCATCTCAAGCAGTTAAAAACTTTATTTAATTAAAACTACTCCACACAAAATTAAATGAAACTTTTCAAACAAAAATGATCATATATATATGGAGTAATGTTTCAGTATAGTTCCAAGCACAGTAAAGTTTCAGTAATGTTATGGAGTACTGAATTTTGCAATTTTGGTTCTCTGTAATTTTGCAATATTGCTTGCAGTCAGTATTGCTTTAATCTGTGAAAATTGGAGTATCATTATTGCTTGCTATGTAGTGCATTTTTGCTAGGGACCTGATACTCCATAGTGGTGCATTTTTACTGCAACCTAAACTGGAGTAAACTATAGTAGGACATGATACATTTAAGCCATTTGCTAGCACTTCTTGACTAAGACAATTCCTAACAATTTCTGTAGATTTCCAAAATTGTTCCTTGACAATTATTGGCAACTAGCTGTATGACACCATGTTTACTGCAACCTAAACTGGAGTAAACTAGAGTAGGACCTGATACATTTAAGCCATGACACCATGTTTCCCTCCAACCAATGCACAATAGCCTAAAGCAGATCTTCTGTCATCAAGACAACTCGCCCAATCAGCATCGCAATAACCATCCATATTAAGATGGCCATTCTTCTTAAACCCCTTCCCAGGACTGCATCTTAGATACGGCAAAATAGGCTATACTGCATCCATATGTCCACTCCTAGGATCAAGCATGTATCTGTCTACCACACTTGCGGCATAGGCAATGCCAGGTCTTATATGCCTTAAGTATAGGAGTCCCCCAACAAATCTGGCATCTGTTAGTACATTCTAAGAGATTTGCAGATTCCAAGGTAGATTCTATAGTTCCAAACAAGTAAGCATGAAATAGGAATGTAAATATGTGCACCTGATTCAAGTAAAAGAAGATTAATGTTGCATATTCCAATAAAAATGTGATAAAGAGAGCACCACCTATATATATATATTGAGTATTGATTCAGCATCACATGCTTTTTTGGAGATTGATATAGCAAAAATATTTGTAGAAGAAGATCAGGGGTACCTAGGCAATATCACAAAACATCTCTCAATTGATCCCAAAACACCTAGGCAATATCACAAACATCTCTCAATTGTTCCTTGACAATAACCAACTTTTTGGCGACATTCCTCGAGAATTAGGTTATTTGGTCAACTTAGAGATCTTGTTCCTTGACAATAACCAACTTTTTGACCAAACTTTTTTCCTATTTAGAGCGAAACATGGCCCACAACGATGAGCCCGGCGGTTCGGGCAAGGCATTCTGGGAGCTGTCCCAGGAGATGGAGGAAGAACCTCACCGCTATGAGGACGCCGTGGAAGACACCGATCCCGACTACACAACCCCTAGTGGCGTCGGGGATGACACCACTGATGGTGCCACCGAGGATGCCACCACTGATGATGTCAGCGCACGCACAGATGGCAGCCAACCGAAGAGGCAACGGAAGGACCGGCGCCCGAACGTGCTCGGCACCGTCAAGGAGGAATTTACTGAAGTGTCCTCCAGTGGGCATCCAACGGCGCCCAAAGAATTAGTCAAGGGGTACTCGGGACAACTCGGGTGCATTCTCCAGAGCACCGTCTCGATCAACACCGAGAACCTAAGGCATCGTGACCGAAGGAATTTGCACCTCTTCACGAAGCTGCACGAACGATACAAGTTCCCCGGTGAGTTCGCAAACACACGCCTCCCAGGGAATAAAGTGAACAGTGCCGCCCTCACGAAGATGAGCACGGCCCTGGCTACTTGGAGAGCCGCGGTGAAGAGAGGGATTCTAAGAGGTGATAGTTATGAGAAGATCAAGGAGAAAAATCCTTCGATCAGCGAAGCTGACTAGCTGGAGTTCAAGATCAAGTGCGAGAGCAACGCATCCGAGGAATCAAGTCAGTGGGGGAAACATATGCGGGATTTGAACTTAGGGGTCCACACACTCGGTCCCAGCGGTTACAGAGTGGCGGAACCTATATGGGACAAGGAGGACGCGGAGCATGCCGAGCAAGGCCTACCGCCCCGCTTAGATAAATACCGTGACAAGCAGACCAGGAACTATGTCAGGGCCCGGTACAAGGTGGACCAGGTAACAAAGGAGCTTACCACGGATACGAAGACCAAGGCGCTTGAGCTTGTTCTGGTAAGGAATACAACCCGCGTAATTAGCTCCATATGGTTGCATTCTAATTAATGAAGCCAAATTTCTAAATGGTTCACGTTCCTTCCGCAGGACACTGAAAGCAGTAGCGCGGGGTCGTCTCAGAGCTCCCCTTGGGACACCACTTTAAATAGGGCGTTGAACGTAATGAAACACAAGGATAAGTTCAGTAAGCCGTCGTCAGCTGGTCGTGTGGCCGGCAAAGGCTTGTCCACGAAATGGTCGGAATACTATAACGCTGGGCGAAAGGAGAGAAAGACGGCCAGCACGGAAAGCCAGGAGCGCGAGGTTCAAGAACTCAAGGCACAAGTGGCGCAGATTCCGGAGATAGTTGAAGTGCAAGTGCGAGACCAACTGGGAGCGACGATCACCGCCATTGTGCCTACCTTGATTGAGGGGCTGCAGGCGTGGATTGCGGGCGGCCAACAGGGGCCGCCCCCGATTCCCAGCTTCACGGGCAGCAACTCGCACAACGCGCCGGCGGCGGCATTGGTGTCTTCGGCGGAGGCGGCATTGGTGTCTCCGGCGTCGGCGCCGGCATTGGAGCTTAATGCACCCGGGTGTGGGAAGAATACGCCGGCCGGCACCTCGGCAGCAAGTGGCCCCTCCGTCACTTGCACGCCCGCCATTGGTGGTGCCTCGACATTAGCCGAGCTCGACGCCATCACGGTAACTAAGCCTCTCGGCCGATGACTTCATCTCCTTGCCTTTGACTTGTCATCCCTGACGCCCTACATGTTTTCGCAGGGCGCCGCCGACGTTCCATGCACTCTCCTGCACTTCGTGGACGGCGAGTTGATCGATGTCGCCAAGGCAAGAATCGTTCAACCGGGCAACCGCGTGTTCCACGTAATCCGATGCCACCCACCGTGTATAGGGTTCAACTGGTTCGGGTTCTGCGGGGCTACGACGACTTGTTACCTCCGTATCGACCCCCTGGGGCCGACGAAGATGATGTGATGACCCTCAGCACCTGCATAAGCTGGTCCATGCTTTGGCCGAAGAGCCAGATTCGTTTGGGGGCGGGGGACACCACCCCACAGACAACACCGCCAGTCGTGCCGGCGCCAAGCCATGGCAAGACCGCCGCAACGCTACCGCCGTCAGCTGATCCGGACATGCATATGGCACAGGATCCGGACGACGACAACGGTACATTTACCAACGTCGATAAGTACTTCAACGAACATGGGTACGATGACGAATTCTTGGGGCCTCCTTCTCAAGAAACCAACCCTACAAAAGACGATCGCGATCTAGCTGGTACCACGGAGAAACCCAATTGCAACAGGTGTCGTCTGGCGTTTAGTTCTCAGGAGACGCCTCCAGCTGCCGCCTTCACCGAGCCTCAGATAGCCGAGGTGCGAAATATTATCAGCCCCAACACACTCAAGAAGGTGGTCTCTGAGCAGAACTCGATCCCATTACAGCAGAAGAAGCAGAAGGGACAGAAAAGAAAGAATAACAAGGGTGCGAGCCAGCCGGCACCGAGTACGATCTGTGCTCAGGACGGGCCACCTTCACCTAAGGATATCTCGAGAAGGGTGCATGTGGCGGGTAGGCCGATGCTACCGACTAATCTGCTCAATGCTGCAACCGGTGCTATGCGGAGTCTGCTTGACAGTGTTCTTTCTTTGGAGAAGCGGCGTCTCTCCGAGAATGATGTGGCATACCCGGTTTTCGTGGCCAAGGTGCCAGAGGGCAAGGGCTTTGTCGATAGCACCATCGGGGGTATGATCGTCCTGCGGTTTGATGACATCTTCGCTATGTTTAACCTTCATCCGCTGCACTACACCTTCATTCGGCTATTTTTGCTGAGTATGGAGATGCGGATCATTAGAGACAAGACCCCGGACATCGTGATAGTCGACCCCTTCTACATGCATGCCAAGATCTTGGGCAGCGCTGGGGACCGGCAAGTCGCGAGTTCATACCTCGAAGGCGTCATTCTGGCAAACCCAGATAAGGATAACTTCCTCGTGCCTTACTTTCCCGAGTAAGTCATCCCCTCACCGCCCCGTAACATATGATTTCTTAGATTTCGATCATTCTTTTTTTTTCTAACATTCCGTGTTTTGTGCAGTGACACACATTGCACACTCATCCTCTTAAGCCCGAAATATTCCACGGCCACGTATTTCGACTCGGAACGTCAGTCGAAGAAAGACTACACAAATCTCAAGAAAGTTCTTGATGAAGCTCTTCCCGGCTATGCCAGATCTGGAGGCACCTTCAGTAGGCCAATTCGTAGGTACGGCAAGCACGTGTTCACCCACAATACGACATTCCCCTACGTCAAGCAGCCGCCTGGCGGTCACAAGGATGCCTACTACGCCCTCCATCACATGCGGGCGATCGTACAGGACCATAATCACCTTCTGCTACCAAATAATCTCAAAGATTGGGCCGCACGCTTGTCGGCAATCCAGGACGCGGACATCAGAAAAGAATTCTTTCGCATCCAGTCAGAGTTTGCGGAAATCATCCATCAAGATGTCCTTCGTACCTCGGGGCAGTTCTACCTCAGATGTCAACCATCCAACAGTGAGATAGAAACAACGCTACAAATGCAGGCTGACAACGCCCGCGATTTCATGACCATCACGAAAGACGGCGGCTTCATCCACGCTCCGGTCCCTGAGTCGAGTCGAAAGTAGTGATGCTATGTAGTTCTGAAATATCGATTAGCTCATGTTGTAATTAAACTTTAATGAACTTGTATGTCTCTTTAGTTTGGACAGTCGTTCAACTTATATGTAATCGATGCTATTTATTAGTCGGACCATGAATTGTGCTATTAATGTGTTGCTTTTCTCTTCCGATCCTTTTGTTGCATACTTATATATTGCTTATGTATTGTCTGTGAATTGCTACTAACGTTTTGTTTGTCTAGTGCATAGAGATGTCGTCGTATGTCGTGTACAAGGGTAAGGTTCCCGGAGTCTACGACGACTGGGAGGAGTGTCAGAGACAGGTTCACTATTTCAGCAGTAACAGTTACAAAGGGTACACCACTAGGGCGGAGGCGGAAGCTAGATACGCGCGCTATCTAGCGGGAGAGAGGAGGGTGCAGAGGAGGAACCGGATGAAGACCAGTTTCATCGCGATGATGCTCATCGTGACCGCAGCTCTCTTCTATGTGATGGTAGTTTAGATGATCGATATCGACTTGTAATGTGAAGACAAACTCGCTACTCGCGATCTCGAGACTTGTAATGTTCTAACTTTGTTCGGTATTTTGAATTCGGAGACTAATATGATGAATTGTATTCTGAGACTAATCTTCTATTGTATCCGATAAATCTGTTGTTTATATGTTGTGCTGTCTATATTCTATGCAGTAATATATTTTGTAACCTGTGCAAATATCAGAAAAGAAAAGAAAAAATAATTCGTAATATTCATACTAGTGGCGCACCATACTGCACTTTAGTGGCGCACTGCAATAAACACACTAGTGGCGCATTATCTAGAAGTGTGCCATTAGTAACCCAGAGCACAAGGTAAATATGGCCCCATAGGAGGCATAGTAATGGCGCACCGTTTGACATATTAATGGTGCACTGCCAGGTGCGCCACTATTGTCTGGTATACTAATGGCGCACCAGGGGTGCGCCATTAGTATTTGTTACTAGTGGCGTGATGATAGTGGCGCACCTATAGTGCGCCATTAATGGCCAAAACATGTGCGCCACTAACAGGCCTTTTCCTAGTAGTGTTAGATACATTCGTCACAAGTTAATGGTTAATAACACAGAGATGGTTAACGTTTGCATGATTCCTCAGACCATGAGAGTATCGAGTTTCTTCATGCTTGATTCATGAACTTTGGGGTTTGTTAAACGTCATCCGTAACTGGATGGCTATTAAGGCGGCTTACGGGTTCATGGGAAAGTATGGCAAGTAACTTGATAGCTCAAGATTGGGATTTGCTCCTCCGACGATGGATAGATATCTCTGGGCCCTCTCGGTGTTATGGTATCCATCATCATCTGGCCAGACACAGGGTGATTTGATCACAGGGATGCCGGAACACGGTAACGAGAAAGGAGAACAATACCGGTAACGAGGTAACTGGCATAGTGGACAAGGAGTTGATCCATAGGGATGCCAACATGTCTCACCTCGGGCATTTGTAACATATCGCGAAGCAACAGGAATAGCACACGGCAACTGGAGGTTCACTCGAATATTCATTTGTGTGGGTATAGGGGTCAATATGGGTGTCCACGACTCCGATGTTGATCATTGATCGGAAGGGGTTCCAGGTCGTGTCTATACTTCACCGAACCTATAGGGTCACATGCTTAAGGGTCATCTATCTGTTGAATACTAGACAGGGAGTCTGAGAGAAAGTTTTCGGAAAAAGTTTTTCGGAGACAGCGGACAAGTTCCGATAAGAGAGGTCACCGGATGAGTTCCGGTGATACTGAAAAGTTGTTTCAGAGGATACCATAAAGTCAAATTGGTTTCGGCACATGCTTGATAATTCTTGGAGGGTGCCAGAATCATTCTGGAAACTTCTGGGAATTTTTCGGGATGAAAACCGGAAATGTTCCGGAGCTGCCGGAACCGCTTCAGATGCTTTTCGCAGATGAAATCACTAATCTAGAATTGTTCCAGAACGAGTTGAAAATTATTTTAGTGGGTACTAGAAATGTTCTAAGCCCACATAAATATTTTTAGTTTGAACGGACGCTGAAAAATCTCATTGTGAATAGTGAAAGTGCTTTTTGGGAATTTTTATGGAAAGCACCTTTTGGGAAATTTCCCAAAAGGCTTCTAGAAGCCTTGGGCACTAAGGAAGCCCCCTTGGGGGGGCCCCCCAAGGGGTGGCCGGCATGGAGGGTGGAGCTCCATGGAGCTCCACATGGCACTCCTTTTTGCTTTATTCTTTATGTAAATGACATAAAGTGGGGGTACTTTTGGTATTTGTGAATGCCAACTTTACCCCTTGGCTTTCCTATAAATAGAGGAGAGTGGGCTGCCCACAAAACTCATCCCTTCTCACATACAAGTGCCATGCAATGATCTGGCTTCTCTCTCCCTCCCCGCAAAATAGTTTCGGAGAGCCAAAAGGCTGTCTGGGTTCCGGTGGGAACTAGTTCTGGACGGCGAAGCCCTGCCGGATAGATGACACCGTATGTGTGGAACTCTGTAGAGAGGTCGTAGTTTCGATCTTAGTGCCCGAGGGGCTGTTCGAGAGTGCCTCCCGAAGGGCTGTCCAAGTGACCGTCCGAGTTTCAAAGGTCCTCCCGAAGGGCTGTCCGCGACATCGTCCGGGGGACTGTTCAACCACCTCCCGGAGGGCTGTCCGGGGCGCAGATGAGGTTATACATCCTCGCGGTTGGGAGGTTGTAAATCCTAGCTGCGGGGATCTGCACCGCCGATCGTCATCGACTCTACTTCCGCTGCGCTACGAGTCGGTAACCAAAATGATCAAACCTTGTATGCAGTCTCCATAGTGGTCTTGGGCTGGTGCGTAGGTCGGAATTTTTTTGTTTTCTGCTGCGTTACCCTATAGTGGCATCATGAGCCGTGCTATGCGTAGATGCAAGTTGCGATCTAGAATACATAGAGATGTATGGTTGTTGCACAATATAATTAGGTAGTAGATGAGTTCTATTACTGAAAATTATTTGTGTGGGCAGCAGATGAAATCTGTTACCCGATGTTCCTGTTGCTTCCCTTGAATTTGCATAATACTGATCTTAACGGCATGGTGGAATCTCAAAAAGTTCTGGCAATCCGCCATCCTTTCATGCTGCTCCTGGGTATGCTGATTGACAGATCAACGAAGTGCTAACAGTTCTTTGGGTTCCACCATAGTTAAAGAAAGATGGATGTTTCGCAGATGAAAGGGAAATGCAGATATGATCTGCACGGGGGTCATGCGTATGACAAAGTTCAGTATGGGGCTCGAGATTTTATTATCTCGTGTTTCATACACCCCGCGAAGTTAATTTAGCGACTTGAATTATCATACTTGATGATGGACGTTGGTAGCTTCGGTTTGTTTCGAAACCTTAGAAGCCACGTAAAACAGTTTTTGCATGAACCGATTAGAGCCGTCTAACTTGGTTTTGCAGGAGGGTTTGCATGTGATGTGGTATAGCAGTGCTCATAATAATTTGATTATGTATGAGATGACTATATAATGTAAATTGATTAACATGACCTGCGTGTCATGATTCGGCATGATGGCTGGAGCCATATGATTGCACTTTAAATGACCTACGTGTCAACCTTGTTGTAATGCATTATTTTATTAGCTATAGAGATAGCAATATTATCTGGTGCATCGACAAGGTGGTGGCAATCTTCGCGAAGGTGAACACCGACGCGAATGCCGGAGACGAAGAAATACAAGACTTCTCCGTCAGAAAGGGCTATACCAAATCATGCTAATTATGAATTGCCTAAGATGTTTATCCCTTATGTTGCACCCTTCTTGATTGCGCAGTAGTCGCTTTTTATTAGGGTGATCTCTCACAAAAATATCAAGTAGTTAGTGTTCTCCCAAGGGTAGCACCGTCACGGCACCTAACTTTTCGGGGTGCGCCATGTCCACATGGGTACGAACGATTAGGGATGTGTGAGGCGGGTGAGGTCAGACCTCGCAGCGAGATCACTTGGTTGTCTTGACGTTCTGGCTTGATCGCCCTGAGCTCGAAACACGCCCATCGAAAGATGAACAGGAGTCACATAGAGATGTGATCGGCATGTTTGCCCACCAATTGAAATTCTCGTCATCAGTGATGTCCACATCAATGGCGTTAAATTGAAATGTGGATCTTGTATCACTCATAATCAATTATGAGAGATATTGATTTGAGTGGGAGCGCACTTTAGAATTAATTCTTTTAATTCTCAGTGCAATTAATTTTGAACACTGTCTAAGTGTGTTTTGCATAATAGTTATAGAAGAATGGCTCGCATTTCCACCTTCCCTGTTAAAATTGAATAGCTGTTAAATATCTGGTTAAAACTTTACGGTTGGTAATGTAATGTGACGATTGTTCTCAAGAGTGCCGAGAAGGACTTTGTCCTATCGCATGCTTTCGGTTTTCTCCCACTAATGCTATGGATCATGTGACTCTCGTCCTTCGATCCAAAATCTAGAATTCCGTTTCAGTCAAGTGCAATATGTTTGCTTCCATGAGACCCGAACTTCAAAAGTTTGGGATAGTTATGTGATATTCATGGAACTGAAAATTATTTTCAGATACAAACAAAGCAATGTTTGTTTGCAAACTATTAGTAAAGGTGTTTACTATGCATTAGACAAATAAGAAAGGGATCTGGAAGAACGCCTGTCATATGATGAAAGGTGAATAAAACAACAACTTAAAGAGAAAGGAAGTGTCCGAAGGGTGTTAGTGAAACTTTCATGCCTAGGAAGTCCGGGGCTAACGCCACTCTTAAGTTGGGTAATTCTTCTGAGAGTAGGAGAAATACTAAAAGTTAAACTGTTAGAAGTATAAAGGCAGAAAGGAAGAAGACTGGAATATCCAGCTCATGTATGAATGTCATACAAGTTTTTGATGTATAGAAGGCTGGTCAAAGATATAGTTCTTGGGAATTATGGTTAAACATGTTAATCACTAATTCTTGGGTATTGTGAGTTAATCACAAAGATACCCGCTCGATTGCATTCTGTTGCAACTCGATGTAAGAACTACTATGGCATGAAAGACTAGCTAGGAATGAGGTTAAGATACACACAGGGAACATAGTAAATGTTACTATGCCATCCATCGGTGTATTCCCTATGTATTTACTTTCATAATTCATTTTAGAGTTTCACACTCTAGCCCTTTGCATAAGGTATCTTGCAAGAAGGTTGTTCATAAGAGAACTTTTGATGTTCGGTGTTATGAATAACATAAGGGACATACTTTAATTATGAATGAGATGTATGTCATGAATATTGATAATAATATATTACCTCTGTGTTTACTTTCATAATTCATTTTAGAGTTTCATACACTCTAGCCCATTGCACAATGTTGTTGCAAAAGGGTTGTTCATAGAAAAGCAATTGTTGTTCAGTATTATGAATAACATGAAGGGCCATGCTTCCATCCAAGATGGGATGTATGTTATGAATATTGACAGTAATATGATACATCCATGACACTGACGCTAAATGTCGCAAGACTAAAAAGAATACCACACATGTGTGGCACTGCATTTGGTCACATTGGAGAAACCCGCATGGAAAATTCCATTATGATGGATTTTAAAGTCGTTTGATTTTGAATCATCTGACACTTGCAACTTTCCTCCGAAAAGTGAAGTGACTGAAATACCGTTCACAGGCCATAAGGAACGAGCAAAGAACTTATTGGTGATCATACATTTTGATGTATGTAGTCCGATAAATAATGTTGCAAGTAGTGGATTTCTCTATCTTCAGAAATGACTTTAGTAGATATATGGATATTTACTTGATGAGACGTAAGTCTGGATCTTTTGAAATCATTCAATAGGTTTTCAAATATGAAGTAGAAGTTATTGTAACAAGAAAATTATGTTTCTACAATTCGATTGTAAAAAGGAATTTTTGATTTACAAGTTTAGCGAATGTCTGATGAGTTGTGAAAGGGGTTTCATAACTTGCACCTCCCAGAACACCACTGCAAGTGGAAAGTCTGTGAAGATGTAATCGAACCATTTATGACATGGTAAGATCAAAGATGACATAAATAAATTTGCCATTATCCCTTTTAAAGTGATGCTTTAGAGACTGTGGCTTTTACACTGAAAAGAGCTCCATCAGGTCTATTGAAATGACGACATGGTATGGTATGCCCAACCATGTTATATCTTTTCTTAACATTTGGAATATGTGGCTTGTGTAAAAGGTTACAAACCTATTCCAAATCAGACAAGTGCTACTTTGTAGGTTATCCCAAGTAATTGGGATTCCCCCACCACTATACCGAGGCAAAGATTTTTTTGCCACAAAACGGTATGCTTTTAAAGAGATTTGTTCTTGCAAAAGGTGAGTGGGAGGACAGTGCAACTCGATGAGATAACCAGTATCTTCGTCATCAGGTCAAAGGAAAGGAACCTTGGAAGTGATTCTGGAGTTTTCTACTGCGACTGATACGGAAGTCTCTACAATAAAATGTATGGACTATGGCCGAACTTGCAGCTGAACCACGTAGGCAAGGCTCGTGCAAACCTATCAGGTGCACAACGAGATATTGTTGTTAGACAATAGTATACCTACGATACACAAGGAAGCGTTGATGGGCCCTGACTCTGGAATTGGCTAAATGCCAATACAATCCGAGATAGTTTCCATATAAGTGATTCAAGATTAAAATCTTGATACACCTTTCGGAAGACATAGAGTCTAATGAATATTTTTGAAACTTAAAACTGATACGGATAAAATGTTTCATCCATAAAGCTCGACTTGTTGCAATAGCAAGTTCAAGGAGTTGACTACGATGAGATTGTCTCACCATAGCGACGCTTAAAGTTGGTTCGGGTTGAACTAGCAATTAATATATATTTCAATCATGAGATATGAAACATGGATGGCGAAAGGATTTCCATCTGATGGAAATAAAACCTTGGACTTGTATGTGATACAGTCCAAAGTAATTTGTCATTCCAGAGGATGCTAGTAAGTATGCAAACTTCAGAGTTCCAGCGATGGGCAGAAGAGAGCAAAGTGGAGTTGGAATCTTCGTGTTTTGATGAAATGGTCAAAGGGGTTTGACTTCATCAATAGGTAACGAAGATGCTTGTGATTCAAGAAAGTAAGTGTGAGCATAATAATATTTCTAAAAACGTTGTGCGCTTGACACATTGTTGATTGGAAATAAATTTCTTGACACGAATTAGGACTTCATTTGAAAATAGTTTTTCGATGAAGTGCTTGGGCTAAATAGCCTAAATATTAGGCATGATGATCTATGGAGATAGATTTACCTAATGGGGCTAAGCAATGAATACATATTGACAAGATGCTAAAAACTTTTTAGCATTTAAAATGCCAAGGAATGATTCTTGCCGAAGTCACATGGAAGGAGTTTTTTCAAGACTCGGTGTCCCAAAACACTGATGAGCAAAATACATGATGGAGATTCCACACACTCTTGTGTTTGGATTAATCATGTATTCCATGGTATGTAAAACAACCAGATATGTCTGATACTCCCAAGGTGTTGCGAGTATAGATACCAAAGTGATCAAAAGTACTGATCATAAGACAATAGTGAAAAGTGTCATTGAGTGCTAGAGTAGCACTGATGACATGTTTTCTCGCAGGTGGAGATCATGAAGAGTTCGTTGTAAAATGTTACATCAATACAGTCTTCATCTTTTCTCCATGCGATTTTCGATTTAAATTAAGGGTTTGTGTAACACACAATGTGGTGGCACAGTTAGTTGGAAAATGTTCCAAACAAGTTACTGTGGCGAATTCTATAACAGAGGCGAAGTATGTTGCCGCTTTCGAAGCGACAAACAAGATGCTGAATCATATAGTTCTTTCATTAACTTAGTATGGTTCCAAGAAGGCTTTGGTCAATGGGACACTACTGCAGGTAGTTGCTCCATAACTCAGTCTGAGGAATCCAGGTTCGACCTATGATTCACATACATACAAATCCAAGTCCACACAAAATATGAATTTTCTGAGAGCGCGAAAACGCGAGGATATGCAAAGATACACTCGGAGCGGACGTTGTCAGATCCGTTGGACATCAGGCTATACCATAAGCGACGCATATTTACACCGGTGTGCCACAGGTGTAAAGTGCATTAGCATTAACTAGATTATTGACTCTAGTGCAAGTGGGAGTCTGTAGGAGATATGCTCTAGAGGCAATAATAAATGTTATTGATTATCTCCCTATTCATAATTAGGTTTATGTTCCATGCTATAACTGCTATGGTTCTCAAGTCTGCAATAACCACGAGGCTCGGAGGAAGACTCATATGCACGTGTGGAATAATAAACGGTAAAATGTATTCCTAGTCTGGCCTCTAAGACTAGCTCAAGTGTTGCATGATAGTTCTGTTTTCCTGATCATGGGCATGACTATGCCGGCAACTTTGAGGGCACAATGTTAAGAAGAACATTTGTGTTGAATCGACCCGAATTGATGTTATGCTATTAGATACATTCGTCACAAGTTAATGGTTAATAACACAGAGATGGTTAACGTTTCCATGATTCCTCAGACCATGAGAGTATCGAGTTTCTTCATGCTTGATTCATGAACTTTGGGGTTTGTTAAACGTCATCCGTAACAGGATGGCTATTACGACGGCTTACGGGTTCATGGGAAAGTATGTCAAGTAACTTGTGTAACACCCCTAGTGGTTAGCCACAGTAATCCCATTTTGATTATGCCATGTCATCATGATCAACAGTGCTTAATCAACATTAGTATCATAT
Organism: Thinopyrum elongatum; assembly: GCA_011799875.1. NCBI lineage: Eukaryota > Viridiplantae > Streptophyta > Magnoliopsida > Poales > Poaceae > Thinopyrum > Thinopyrum elongatum. The sequence goes on from CM022303.1 coordinate 718,478,983, forward strand.
CTCTTTTCAAATTCAAATTCAAATAGAAATTCAAACTGAAAGTGAAAATAAAAGTTGCACAAATCAGAAACTAAAATGTTCATTAAATAGCAATTAAATCTTAGACAATTCTAAAATTATAATCAACTTGTACTAAATTCATTATGTGCCTCAAACAGCAACAAAACAGAGATATATAATCCAATTTCTTTTAATTAAAATTCAAGTGAAATCATTTGTACACCAAAACAATTTTTAGCAGTGACTAATGTTGCACTGTGAATTATGGACCAGTTCCTATGTTTTACAAAAGTCCATAAGTGGCCTAACATTTTTGTGAACAGAAAAGAAAAACAGAAAAACAGAAAACAGAAAAAGAAAAGAAGAAATGGAAAAGTGCCCCTGTGCACTTGAGCCCACAGCCGCACAGGAGCTGGCCCAGCCCAACTAGCCCCTACCCCTACCCCCTGACGCCGCAGGCGCGCTGTCGAGCAGCTTGCGTGCGCACGCGCCCCCGAGCCCGGCCCCCCTCCCTCGGCACTCGACAGCACGTCGCCGCGCTCGCCGTGGTTAAAGGGTAGAGCCCCGTGCACCCTGGCCCCCCTGGCCTCCCTCTCCCATTCGGCGCCCTCTCTTTTCTCTCCCCACTGCTCGCTCGTCCATTCCCACTCTGTCCCGAGCGAGCTCACCGCCGCACTCCGTCTCCACCGCGGCCATCTGCAGCGCCTCGCCTCGCCAGGATGCCGTGAGCGTCCGTCGTCGACCTCCACGATGAACGGTGCCCGCTGCTGGAGCGGGGAGCCACCACAGCCCCGGATCCGCCTCGCCCCCTTCCGCTTTGGCTCCGGCTAAATTCCGGCGACCCCGAGCTCGTCTGCAGCTACTAAGCCGTCAACGGCCAACTTGCGCCTCACCGTGAGCCTCTCCCTCCTTCCTCCTCTCTCCCGTCGACGCTAGCTTCCCGTAGGCGTCGCTCAATTCACGCCCGAGCCGCCGCCGCGCGACCTCGTTGCCGGCCACGTTCCGGTGTCCTTTTTGTCACGCGCGCGTGTCCAACGTGTTCACCCGCGTGCGTAGATGCCATAGGTACTCAGCACCGATCTTTTTGCTCGTCGCAACGTCGTTTGAGAACTCGCCGTGCTTCGGCCTCCGCCACGACTCAACGCCGGCGCGTCTCCGGCCAACCCCTGTTTGTCCCGACGCCACAGCTCGACGCGGCACTCGACGCTCGATCGAATGAGCCCGGGCGTGCGCGAAATGGCTCTCTGTAGCCATTTTCCGGCGGGTTCCGGCGAGTCGGCCGCCGCAGAGCGCTCGCCGGAGCGATTCCGGCGGCCCCCGCCAGCGTGGACCGCGTGGGACCCGCTAGGGGTCGCTGACGAGTGGGCCCTGCGCCAGTTTGACCGCGTTGACCGAGGTCAACATGGGGCACTGTTCATGTGTGCCAATGACATGTGGGGCCCCCAGCTGTTAAGTAAATAAAAGCTAATTAGTTAACCAAATCTCTCAATGACACCCGGGGCCCACACCCCCTAATTAACCCAGTTAATTAGTTAAGTACACTGTTAGACTAACAGAGGCTGACATGTGGGTCCCACTGGACCCACATGTCAGGTTTGACCTGGCCAACCGGTCAGTTGACCTGCTGACATCACCATGACGCTCTGCTGATGTCATATTTCAATTTCTGTTAATAAATAAATTACAAAATGTTTAATTTTTTTAGAAAATCATATCTTTTAAACCGTAACTCCGATGAAAATAATTTATATATGAAAAATGATCAGAAAAATCAGACGAATCCGAATACGCTACCCACATACCTGTTAGATGCCTCTAACTATCTGAACATGCAACTTTTTGCCTGTTTCAGATAAATGAATAGTGCATGACTCTAATAAAATAAATCCAAACAAATTCCTAAAATAACTAAATGACTTAGACATGTCTTCAGGCAACCCTGCACTGCACGTTAGCGTAACCTGCTCTGTGTTGCTTATGTTTGTCGTGTATTTATTTATTTCCTCCCCCTCTTCTCTCTCGATAGACCCCGACACCGACGTCGTCCCCGAGACCGACGCAGCTCCGGAGACTGACGCCACCTTTGACGACCTTGCCCTTGTCGCCGAGCAACCAGGCAAGCCCCCCCCCTTGAGCATACCGATATCGCCCATTCTATTTCTCATGCTTGCATTAGAACTGCTGCTGCTGCTGCTTTACCTATTCTGATGCATAGCCTGTTTATTGTAACCTGCTGTTGATAATTACCTGCATATCCTAAACTGCTTAGTATAGGCTGGGTAGAGACCTATCAGTGACCCCACTTATCCCGATTGCCCCGCTGGATAATCCGAAGACCCGATCAACGGGATTGAAGACCAGGCCCCGGCACCGCACATCACCCCCCTTAGTTGTAACGACACTGCAGCGTTACTATCGAGTGTCGAGGGTGAAACCTCTTGTAGCACTTCTGATGTTAACTCTGTAGAGTAGCTATTCGGTCGTGGTCATCGAGGGTGATTCCTCTTTCATCGCTTCCGATAACAACGCTGTCGTGCACCACCTCAAGTGTGAACCCATCGAGGGTTAATCCTCTGAGTTCACCTTGACAGACACATCGAGTAGGAATCCAACGAGGGTGATACCTTGGATTCCCCTGATGTTATAGACACCCGGATACTTGGATTTTACACTGTTACTTGGGTAGGCGGGACGACCCTGAGGGGTACCCGCGTGCGCCTGAGAGGCGAGTGTTGTGAAGACGGGTGCCTGTATGGTGCCCGAGTGATGAATACGAGGCGCGGCCGGGCATTCTTAACCCTTGCAGCTAGTCCTCGAGACGGGGTGACGGGGTCACATCTTTCGTGAGTCTCTGCTCGTTACCGCAAGCCCTAGTCCATTAATGATTTGGATATTTGATCCGAGCAGGTCTCTGGCCTGATAGCACTAACCATCACGTGGGCATAGTATGGGCGTTCTGCAACATAGCATCAGCCGAAAGCTCTGTCAGATGTCTAGTTCAGCCTTGCGGCCGGGATGGACCGGCGCCCCCCTGGTGCCTGGCTTCCCCCTGCACGCAACGACTCGGAGTGCACATGGCGATGGCCCAAGACCTCTGAGCGCTTAGGATGTAGACCGACGGGGACCTCTCTGCTGAGCTCTAGGTAGGGATGCGATGTGTCATTTGGCCGAGGCTGGGCATGACCCAGGAAATTGTGTCCGGCCGGAGTTAATCGAGCGTGTTGGGTAAGTTGGTGCACCCCTGCAGGGAAGAAAACTTCTATCGATAGCCTGTCCTACGGTAAAGGACACTCGGAGTTGTATCCTGATTGATACAATTTTAGAACTGGATACTTGGACATGAGGCTCTGGGATTGCTTCTCGCAGGGAGTCGAGAAGGGATCTCAGGACGAGGTTGATGACTGTATGGCTCTGGGATTGCTTTCTCGCAGGGAGTCGAGAAAGGATCTCTGGGTCAGGTTGCGATTTAATGATACTGCTACATTATATTGTACTGTTCTACCCTCTTCTATTTCTGCAAGACCGCTGCAGATGCTAGTCTTCGATAGGACTAGGCCTTCTCTCTATTCTGGCATTTCTGCAGCCCAGTCCATATATACAGACTCTCATTGAAAATGTTGCATATGTAGTGTAGATCCTTGCTTGCTGAGTACTTCTGAGTACTCACGGTTGCTTTGTTTACCTTTTCTCCCCACATCAGTTTGTCGTGACCATGATGACGGAGCCCCTGAGACAGATGCCCCGTCGATCGACTACTACTACTACCCAGAGGATGGATACTACTACGAGCTTGCCGTCGACCAGGAGTAGGATCGGAGGGTCCCAGGCAGGAGGCCTGCGCCTTTCGATCGTAGTGTTTTATTTTGCCCCGCCTTTCTAAAGGCCTTTCTGTTTCTGTTTCATATCTGTACTCAGATATCTGATGCTTCCGCTGACGCTTGTTCGCAAGCTTATGTATTCGAGCCCTCGAGGCCCCTGGCTTGTAATATAAAGCTTGTATGACTTTATTTATGTTTTAGAGTTGTGTTGTGATATCTTCCTGTGAGTCCTTAGGCTTGATCGTGTGCATTTGCGTGTATGATTAGTGCACGATTAGGCCGGGGGCATCACAAGTTGGTATCAGAGCCGACTGCCTCTAGGAATCCCCCTTTCCAATTCCTTGACCGAAGTTGAGTCTAGTAACCGAAAACTGTTTTACTAACTTAGCTGTGTGGCTTAAGTGCCCACGTCGCCAATTGGGTGGTATTAGGATCTTTTACTCCTCGACCTTTACTCTGGACTCTGATCTCTCTTCTATTCGGGTTAAAATGTTTACCAACTCCAACATTAGGATCTCGTAATCATATTCTCCCGGAGAGCTGGATATTCGTAACTGATCCTTTCCTTGGAACGATTAGTCTGATAATCATCATTTTCCTTTCCATTGGTTTGTTTAACCTTTCCTTTACGAGTATCTTACGCTTCTCACACTGTCATTTGACACTTTTGGAATCTCTCGGCAAAATGTGTCGTGTTCAGCGGCAACATTTTGACTTCTTTCGAGATGTTAAATGAATTCATGAACAGCTATTCCATCCTTGCCTGTAGTGGTCGGTGATCTCATCGTGAACCTCTTTGACTACCTGCCCATGAATTGCTGTTAACCCAGAACGAGTTCAGGCTATTCTGGACTGGACTCCTCCAAAGAACGTCAAGCAAGTGAGAAGTTTTCTTGGCCTTGCAAGCTATTGCCGTCAATTTGTCGAGAACTTTTCTAAGATTGCTAAGGCTTTGACTGATCTGCTTCACAAGGGCGTTAAGTTCGAATGGACCGAAAAATGTCAGGAAAGCTTTCAGACACTCAAAGACAAGCTGACATCTGCTCCAGTACTATCTCCTCTGGATACCCGCAAAGACTTTGTGATTTATTGTGACGCATCCCGTGAAGGATTAGGCTGTGTCCTAATGCAAGAGCGCAAAGTGATTGCTTATGGCTCTTGTCAGTTGCGCCCACATGAAGAGAATTATCCGGTACATGATTTAGAACTAGCTACTGTCATCTATGCACTGCAGTTGTGGCGACATTACCTTCTCGGTAATCGTTGCGAGATCTACACGGATCATAAAAGTCTGAAGTACTTGTTCACTCAACCTTCTCTAAACCTCCGTCAGCAAAGATGGATGGAGGCCATTGCGGACTATGATTTGGGTATTTCCTATACCCCTGGCAAGGCTAACGTGATGGCAGATGCCTTAAGCCACAAGTCCTATTGCGACAACCTCATGGTTAGGCGAGCTCAACCTCGTCTTTTTGAAGAACTATGCAAGCTGAATCTCCGTATTATCCCACAGGGTTCTCTTAATAACCTTGTGATACAACCAGATCTTGAGAAAGCTGTTAAGAATGCGCAAGCTAAAGATGCTGAAATTGATTTGATGAAGAAAGACCTTCACCTTGTAAAGTACAGGGATTTCTCGTTGTCTGAAGATGGAACCTTGTATTTCAGAAACCGCATTGTCGTACCTTGCTTCGAGCTTATGACCGACAAGGCCATGAAGGAGGCACATGATACCCCGTTGTCTATTCATCCGGGTAGCACCAAGATGTATCGTGATCTTCGACAAAGGTACTGGTGGTCTAGATGAAGCAGGATATTGCTCGATATGTTGCTGAATGTGATGTTTGCCGTCGCGTTAAAGCAGAACATCAGAAGCCTGCTGGAATTTTGCAACCACTTCATATTCCTCTATGGAAATGGGATAAGGTTCAGATGGATTTCATTACCGGACTTCCCAGGTCACAGAAGGGTCACGATGCTATTCTTGTAGTCGTCGACCAACTCTCTAAGGTTGCACACTTTCTGCCTGTCAAAGAGACTTTCACTGCTAGTCAGTTAGCAGAATTGTATATCTCCAGAATTGTTTCACTCCACGGTATTCCGAAGGAGATTAGTTCGGACCGTGGCGGTCTTTTCACTTCCAAATTCTGGGAAAGTTTCCAAACAGCTACGGGAACTCATATTACCTAGAGTTCAGCTTATCACACCCAATCCCAAGGCCAAGTCGAACGAGTCAATCAAGTGCTTGAAGACATGTTGCGGGCTTGTGTTATATTATTCGGCAAGAAGTGGGAAGAATCTCTCCCGTATGACAAATTCTCTTACAACAACAGCTATCAAGCCAGTTTGAAAATGGCCCCCTTCGAAGTACTATATGGACGTAAGTGTCGAACCCCTCTGAATTGGTCAGAAACTGGGGAACGACCACTCGTGGGTCCGGAAATTATTCAACACGCCGAAGAACAAGTCCGTATCGTCCGTGAAAACCTCAAGGCGGCTCAGGACCGCCAGAAGAGCAACTATGATCGCAAACGATGGGGTTTGACTAATCAACCCGTTGATCAAGCTTATCTACATGTCACCCCTATGAAGGGCACTCACCGTTTTGGAATCAAGGGCAAGTTAACTCCCCGCTACATTGGTCCTTTCTGCATTGTTGCTAGACGTGGTCAGGTGGCGTATAAATTGGAGTTGCCGCCACAATTCTCTCGTATCCACGACGTATTCCATGTGTCGCAACTTCGTCGTTGCTTCAAGGAATCTCCGCACCGAGCTATGGATGACGAGATGCTCGAATTGCATGATGATCTTTCATATAAGGAGCATCCGGTCCGCATTCTCGATGAAGCTGAACGTCGAACCCGTCAGAAGGTTACCAAGTTCCTCCAAGTGCAGTGGTCAAATCATACTGAAGATGAAGCCACTTGGGAACACGAGAATAATCTTCGTGCGGAATACCCCGAACTTTTTCCTTCTACCTCTTAATTCTCGGGACGAGAATTCTTATTAGTGGAGGAGATTTGTAACACCCCTAGTGGTTAGCCACTGTAATCCCATTTTGATTATGCCATGTCATCATGATCAACAGTGCTTAATCAACATTAGTATCATATCTCTTTTCAAATTCAAATTCAAATAGAAATTCAAACTGAAAGTAAAAATAAAAGTTGCTCAAATCAGAAACTAAAATGTTCATTAAATAGCAGTTAAATCTTAGACAATTCTAAAATTATAATCAACTTGTACTAAATTCATTATGTGCCTCAAACAGCAACAAAACAGAGATATAAAATCCAATTTCTTTTAATTAAAATTCAAGTGAAATCATTTGTACACCAAAACAATATTTAGCAGTGACTAATGTTGCACTGTGAATTATGGACCAGTTCCTATGTTTTACAAAAGTCTATAAGTGGCCTAACATTTTTGTGAACAGAAAAGAAAAACAGAAAAACAGAAAACAGAAAAAGAAAAGAAGAAATGGAAAAGTGCCCCTGTGCACTTGAGCCCACAGCCGCAGAGGAGCCGGCCCAGCCGAACTAGCCCCTCCCCCTACCCCCTGACGTCGCAGGCGCGCTGTCGAGCAGCTTGCGTGCGCGCGCGCCCCCGAGCTCGGCCCCCCTCCCTCGGCACTCGACAGCACGTCGCCGCGCTCGCCGTGGTTAAAGGGCAGAGCCCCGTGCACCCTGCCCCCCCTGGCCTCCCTCTCCCATTCGGCGCCCTCTCTTTTCTGTCCCCACTGCTCGCTCGTCCATTCCCTCTCTGTCCCGAGCGAGCTCACCGCCGCCCTCCGTTGCCACCGCGGCCATCTGCGGCGCCTCGCCTCGTCAGGATGCCGTGAGCGTCCGGCGTCGACCTCCACGACGAACGGTGCACGCTGCTGGAGCGCGGAGCCACCACAGCCTCGGATCCGCCTCGCCCCCTTCCGCTTCGGCTCCGGCTAAATTCCGGCGACCCCGAGCTCGTCTGCAGCTACTAAGCAGTCAACGACCAACTTGCGCCTCACCGTGAGCCTCTCCCTACTTCCTCCTCTCTCCCGTCGACGCTAGCTGCCCGTAGGCGTCGCTCAATTCGCGCCCGAGCCGCCGCCGCGCGACCTCGTCGCCGGCCACGTTCCGGTGTCCTTTTTGTCACGCGCGCGTGTCCAACGTGTTCACCCGCGCGCGTAGATGCCGTAGGTACTCAGCACCGATCTTTTTGCTCGTCGCAACGTCGTTTGCGAACTCGCCGTGCTTCGGCCTCCACCACGACTCAACGCCGGCGCGTCTCCGGCCACCCCCTGTTTGTCCCGACGCCACAGCTCGACGCGGCACTCGACGCTCGATCGAATGAGCCCGGGCGCGCGCGAAATGGCTCTCTGTAGCCATTTTCCGGCGGGTTCCAGCAAGTCGGCCGCCGCAGATCGCTCGCCGGAGCGATTCCGGCGGCCCCCGCCAGCGTGGACCACGTGGGACCCGCTAGGGGTCGCTGACGAGTGGGCCCTGCGCCAGTTTGACCGCGTTGACCGAGGTCAATGTGGGGCACTGTTGATGTGTGCCAATGACATGTGGGGCCCCCAGCTGTTAAGTAAATAAAAGCTAATTAGTAAACCTAATCTCTCAATGACACCCGGGGCCCACACCCCCTAATTAACCCAGTTAATTAGTTAAGTACACTGTTAGACTAACAGAGACTGACATGTGGGTCCCACTGGACCCACATGTCAGGTTTGACCTGGCCAGCCGGTCAGTTGACCTGCTGACGTCACCATGACGCTCTGCTGATGTCATATTTCAATTTCTGTTAATAAATAAATTACAAAATGTTTAAAAACTTTAGAAAATCATATCTTTTAAACCGTAACTCGGATGAAAATAATTTATATATGAAAAATAATCAGAAAAATGAGACGAATCCGAATACGCTACCCACATACCTGTTAGATGCCTCTAACTATCTGAACATGCAACTTTTTGCCTGTTTCAGATAAATGAATAGTGCATGACTCTAATAAAATAAATCCAAACAAATTCCTAAAATAACTAAATGACTTAGACATGTCTTCAGGCAACCCTGCACTGCACGTTAGCGTAACCTGCTCTGTGTTGCTTATGTTTGTCGTGTATTTATTTGTTTCCTCCCCCTCTTCTCTCTCGATAGACCCCGACACCGACGTCGTCCCCAACACCGACGCAGCTCCGGAGACTGACGCCACCTTTGACGACCTTGCCCTTGTCGCCGAGCAACCAGGCAAGCCCCCCCACCTTGAGCGTACCGATATCGCCCATTCTATTTCTCATGCTTGCATTAGAACTGCTGCTGCTGCTGCTTTACCTATTCTGATGTATAGCCTGTTTATTGTAACCTGCTGTTGATAATTACCTGCATATCCTAAACTGCTTAGTATAGGCTAGGTAGAGACCTATCAGTGACCCCACTTATCCCGATTGCCCCGCTGGATAATCCGAAGACCCGATCAACGGGATTGAAGACCAGGCCCCGGCACCGCACATCACCCCCCTTAGTTGTAACGACACTGCAGCGTTACTATCGAGTGTCGAGGGTGAAACCTCTTGTAGCACTTCTGATGTTAACTCTGTAGAGTAGCTATTCGGTCGTGGTCATCGAGGGTGATTCCTCTTTCACCGCTTCCGATAACAACGCTGTCGTGCACCACCTCAAGTGTGAACCCATCGAGGGTGAATCCTCCGAGTTCACCTTGACAGACACATCGAGTAGGAATCCAATGAGGGTGATACCTCGGATTGCCCTGATGTTATAGACACCCGGATACTTGGATTTTACACTGTTACTTGGGTAGGCGGGACGACCCTGAGGGGTACCCGCGTGCGCCTGAGAGGCGAGTGTTGTGAAGACGGGTGCCTGTATGGTGCCCGAGTGATGAATACGAGGCGCGGCCGGGCATTCTTAACCCTTGCAGCAAGTCCTCGAGACGGGGCGACGGGGTCACATCTTTCGTGAGTCTCTGCTCATTACCACAAGCCCTAGTCCATTAATGATTTGGATATTTGATCCGAGCAGGTCTCTGGCCTGATAGCACTAACCATCACGTGGGCATAGTATCGGCGTTCTGCATCATAGCATCAGCCGAAAGCTCTGTCAGACGTCTAGTTCAGCCTTGCGGCCGGGATGGACCGGCGCCCCCCTGGTGCCTGGCTTCCCCCTGCACGCAACGACTCGGAGTGCACAGGGCGATGGCCCAAGACCTCTGAGCGCTTAGGATGTAGACCGACGGGGACCTCTCTGCTGAGCTCTAGGTAGGGTTGCGATGTGTCGTTTGGCCGAGGCCAGGCATGACCCAGGAAATTGTGTCCGGCCGGAGTTAATCGAGCGTGTTGGGTAAGTTGGTGCACCCCTGCAGGGAAGAAAACTTCTATCGATAGCCTGTCCTACGGTAAAGGACACTCGGAGTTGTATCCTGATTGATACAATTTTAGAACTGGATATTGGATATGAGGCTCTGGGATTGCTTCTCGCAGGGAGTCGAGAAGGGATCTCAGGACGAGGTTGATGACATTATGGCCCTAGGATTGCTTTCTCGCAGGGAGTCGAGAAAGGATCTCTGGGTGAGGTTGAGACTTAATGATACTGCTACATTATATTGTACTGTTCTACCCTCTTCTATTTCTGCAAGACCGCTGAAGATGCTAGTCTTCGATAGGACTAGGCATTCTCTCTATCCTGGCATTTCTGCAGCCTAGTCCATAATATACAGCCTCTCATTGAAAATGTTGCATATGTAGTGTAGATCCTTGCTTGCTGAGTACTTCTGAGTACTCACGGTTGCTTTGTTTACCTTTTCTCCCCACATCAGTTTGTCGTGACCAAGATGACGGAGCCCCTGAGACAGATGCCCTGTCGATCGACTACTACTACTACTACCCAGAGGATGGATACTACTACGAGCTTGCCGTCGACCAGGAGTAGGATTGGAGGGTCCCAGGCAGGAGGCCTGCGCCTTTCGATCGTAGTGTTTTATTTTGCCCCGCCTTTCTAAAGGCCTTTCTGTTTCTGTTTCATATCTGTACTCAGATATCTGATGCTTCCACTGACGCTTGTTCGCAAGCTTATGTATTCGAGCCCTCGAGGCCCCTGGCTTGTAATATAAAGCTTGTATCACTTTATTTATGTTTTAGAGTTGTGTTGTGATATCTTCCCGTGAGTCCTTAGGCTTGATCGTGTGCATTTGCGTGTATGATTAGTGCACGATTAGGCCGGGGGCGTCACAACTTGATAGCTCAAGATTGGGATTTGCTCCTCCGACGATGGAGAGATATCTCTGGGCCCTCTCGGTGTTACAGTATCCATCATCGTCTGGCCAGACATAGGGTGATTCGATCACAGGGATGCCGGAACATGGTAAGGAGAAAGGAGAACAATACCGGTAATGAGGTAACTGGCATAGTGGACAAGGAGTTGATCCACAGGGATGCCAACATGTCTCACCTCGGGTATTTGTAACATATCGCGAAGCAACAGGAATAGCACACGGCAACTGGAGGTTCACTCGAATATTCATTCGTGTGGGTCTAGGGGTCAATATGGGTGTCCACGGCTCTGATGTTGATCATTGATCGGAAGGGGTTCCAGGTCATGTCTATACTTCACCAAAACTATAGGGTCACACGCTTAAGGGTCATCTATCTGCTGAATACTAGACAGGGAGTCTGAGAGAAAGTTTTCGGAAAAAGTTTTTCGGAGACAGCGGAAAAGTTCCGACAAGAGAGGTCACCGGATGAGTTCCGGTGATACTGAAAAGTTGTTTCAGAGGATACCATAAAAGTCAAATTGGTTTTGGCACATGCCTGATAATTCTTGGAGGGTGACAGAATCATTCTGGAAACTTCTCGGAATTTTCCGGGATGAAAACCGGAAATGTTCCGGAGCTGCCGGAACCGCTTCAGATGCTTTTCGCAGATGAAATCACTAATCTGGAATTGTTCCAGAACACGTTGAAAATAATTTTAGTGGGAACTAGAAATGTTCTAATCCCACATAAATATTTTCAATTTGAACGGACGCTGAAAAATGTCATCATGAATAGTAAAAGTGCTTTTTGGGAATTTTTATGGAAAGCACCTTTTGGGAAATTTTCCAAAAGGCTTCTAGAAGCCTTGGGCACTAAGGAAACCCCCTTGGGGGGGCCCCCCAAGGGGTGGCCGGCCATGGAGGGTGGAGCTCCACATGGCACTCCTTTTTGCTTTATTCTTTATGTAAATGACATAAAGTGGGGGTACTTTTGGTATTTGTGAATGCCAACTTTACCCCTTGGCTTTCCTATAAATAGAGGAGAGTGGGCTGCCCACAAACCTCATTCCTTCTCATATACAAGTGCCATGCAATGATCTGGCTTCTCTCTCCCTCCCCGCGAAATAATTTCGTAGAGCCGAAAGGCTGTCTGGGTTCCGGTGGGAACTAGTTCTGGACGGCGAAGCCCTGCCGGATAGATGACACCGTAAGTGCGCAACTCTGTAGAGAGGTCGTAGTTTCGATCTTAGTGCCCGAGGGGCTGTTCGAGAGTGCCTCCCGAAGGGCTGTCCAAGTGACCGTCCGAGTTTCGAAGGTCCTCCCGAAGGGCTGTCCGGGGCGCGGATGAGGGTATACATCCTCGTGGTTGGGAGGTTGTAAATCCTAGCTGCGGGGATCTGCACCGTCGATCGTCATCGACTCTACTTCCGCTGAGCTACGAGTCGGTAACGAAAATGATCAAACCTTGTATGCAGTCTCCGTAGTGATATTGGGCTGGTGCGTAGGTCGGAAATTTTTTGTTTTCTGCTGCGTTACCCTACAATCCTTTGGGTCCTTAATTGCCCCCTCCATCTCACGAATGAAACCACATTCGACAGGGGGAGCGTTTCAATCCTCTGTCCTAATCGGACGGGCGTTGACAATGGTAGGGGAATTCATCTCGCCAGATGCAATTACCAACCGCTTTGACGGGCCAGCTTGGTCATGGCTTGAGGATTCGTGAGTCTTCACCTCGGTGAAATATGTGCTCGTCCTGGGGCGCATGGAAAACTGACAAGAGCACAAAACTTCCTCGCGGAAGTCCCAGTTGGTGTTCACCTTAAGCTCAAAAAAGTGGCGAAACAAATCTAGATCCGGGAGTACCCCGAGAAAACCTTTGCAAAGATGTACGAAGATGAAGAGGAAGGCTACCAAATTCGGGGTCAGGTGATAGAGCTGGATCATGTAGATTTCCAGCAAAGATCGGAGAAAAGAGGACATGAGGAATTTTACCCCACAGGATAGGTGGTCGAGGAGGATCATCGTCGTCGCGTCATCATCGGCAGGAGGATCTACAATGGAGAAGACGACGAACTGTCAGATCATCCCCTCCCCTTGGAGTGCGGTGATGGGCCCCAAGTTCGCCACGAACACCGACCAACAGGCAGCAAGGGGAGGGGGAACATCTTCCCTTCCTACGGGAATAGGCGCTATAGCATCACCGACCACTGTGGGGTCGGTGGCTCCGCTCTGTGAATGCGACAAAGCGACCGTCGGAGAATTTATGGCCATGGGGGAGTATCTCCTAGTGGCAGCAGCGTTGGTGGTGGTGTTATGACAAGCCATGAAGGCACGGAGGAGGAAGAAACAAGAAGGACGGCATGGAGACTTTAGGCCAGATTGCAAAAGAAACAAACCGATACTTCAGTGAAAGGAGGGAGGAGGCAAATATAAATCCTCCCCCTAGCACAACCTAGGAAACCTCAACAACAGGGGATAAAGGCGCGACAAGAATCGAGGTGACAGAGAACACGGCACAAGGATTCGTATCACATCATCATCCATAATTTGCGCTGACTCCCCATGTAGGGAACTCCACGCGGTTGCGGAATCCCAGCCGACCAAACGGTCACAAAGGAAGGCAGCAACCTCATTAGGCCAAACGAGAACCAAAGAAGTCACCCGATGACTTCACGATGAGGCAAGCGACTTAGGCAACACGGACACAAACTCATTACAGATACTGATGGGGGGCTTCTTTTTTTTTGAGTGGGGGCTTCTTGAGGGGAATTAGTTTTACCATATTCCCGTGGCGCACTTACCGTACGTTGGGCCGTATTTGCCCAGGTGCATGTGCGACGAAGGACCCACCTCTGGGCAATCAAATCCCTCAAGCATACACCCCCCCTGATTTCCTAATAAGGAAGTCGTACAACCACCAAAGATGGAGAAAGCCCTAGACTCATACGGCTACCAAAAAAGGAATCCATGACGTGTGCGACAAGGAAACCAAGACGATGCAAGGCAACCACCGAACAAGACCCTTTTTAAGGGCATCCCCTCGGGCGATGAAGGGGGCCTGGAAGCTCTTGGGAAACCCTTGAAGCATAGTTTAGCACATTAGCAGATCCAATCTGGGAATTCCGTCGAGATCATCCACATGAACTCGCCAAGTTGACATCCAACTCATGGAGACCTCCATCTTGTGACTCCATTATAATCCCTTTGTGATATAATCCCACATAAGCAGGAGTAGGGATATTACTCACCCGGTGAGGGCCCGAACCTGGGTAAAACTTGTGTCCTGTGTCCATCTGGTAATCTGGGGTGACGTCGCACTGTCATGCAAATAAAAGTACGATCAGCGTTTTGTTGTTGTGTACTTGGAAAAAGACCGTCAACAGTTAACTGCAACAATACATGCATTGAACTGCTATACACATGGCGTGGGAGGAGTGTGGAGGCAGAGGAGCCAAATCACGGGGACGGGGGAGGAGGCGCGGCGGAGTGGGGGAGAAGAGTGAGGTCCGGAAAGTGGTGTGGCGGCAGAGGGGAGGTGTGGAAAGGCGACGCGGCGGCAAGGGGGAATTGGGCGGCGGGGCGGGAGGAGGCGCCACAGCGGAGGAGCGCAACCGCCAGCGGGGATGCGCGCACTGGAGGACGGGCGTGAAGTGCGGTGGCGGGGGGAGGCGCCACAGCGATATAGGAGAAGGCTGGTCGTGATTCAGACGACTACTGAGCGGAGGCTGGTGTTTGAAGCATGCACCGAAGTTGTCCCGATTCAGTTTCCGGGAGAAGGCGCGGCGCCATTGGCATGGACAGAACTTGACACCACGCGAGATGATGTTTCTTGTGTGTTTGATCCGTAGAATTCTGGCTACTATAAACTTACTTGAAGAAGAAGAATTTAAGGAAAAAAACTGAAAAGTTGTAATAAAGCTCGCATGCCCCTACACCCCTTATCACAACCGTCAGCTGGCCTTGGGATAGATGCGGTGGGCCATGTTGGTTTTCAGCCGTGATCTGGTCGCTCTCTCTCTCTCTGATTTCTCTGATGAACACCACGGAACAGAGGTAGACGAAGACACACAAAGAGACAACGCAGCCACGGAGAGAGAGGAGTTTTTGCGATGCGTAACATACGTCTTTTCTGCCTTGCTTTCCTTTTATTCCATCGACTAACAGCACTAATTCCATGACAATCCATTTATAGCTCATTTGGTTGCGGGAGGGAACAAACCCCAGGGCATGTACGATCCCCTCCTCTTGTAGGGGAAATATCCCTAAATTCATATGACCAAATGGCAACTGCTGGACGGGGTGAGATGGACGTGCGTGGACGAAGGAAAGCGGGCATCGCAAACCCCGACCGCCCGTGAGAAAAGAACGAGGGAAAAATTCGACGAGTCTTGACGCGTAGAAACTTTACCCGAGAAAATAGAGGTGTTAGGGCCGGCATGCCCCGTGGGCTGGGGCCTCCAAATGTCACGGTCGTTTCACCTGGGGACACTTTCCGCATGGGTTTCGCCCCTTGGAAAAAAAGCCGGGATCCATGGGGATCCCCAGCAACCAAACGAGGCCGTAGAGTGCGTGCCATCCCGCTTACAATTGAACGTGCCAGACGACTCGGTAGAAATCTTAACAACTAAAACCTGGCCGCAGCGAGAACATAGCACACGTGTGGCCCATGTACTAGTTTGCATGCAGTACAACCACGATGCATGCAACCACTCTTACGTGACTAGGACTCTAGCTGAAACAAATCTAACGTGACAGTGTAAAGAAAATAATCTAAACAGAAATTTGTAACAAGATTAAATGTAAAATCACCTCCCTAATCTTGTTTTTTGAACGTAAATAAATTTATTCCTCATATGATAGCCATGCATTTACAATATGTGGAAGAATAAAGTCAGAGGCATTGAAGTCCCAAAATTCAGATAAACTAAGGCTAAAGCAGTGCTTTGCTAAACAATCAGCAACAAGATTGGTTTCCCTTCCGCAATGAACAAAGCTAACATTTGAATTCAGATAAACTAATTAAGACTAAAGCAGTGCTTTGCTAAACAACCAGCAACAAGATTGGTTTCCCTTCCGCAATGAACAAATCTGACATTTGAAAAGTCCATCGCTAGCAGACTAGTCTCGGTGATGATTGGCACATCGGGACCCATGTAGGCATCACGGTCTGAAACTGCCTCTAACGCATTTAAACTATCTGATTCAGTGATTATATTGGAGCACCCGATATTTGAAGCTAGGATAAGTCCATACCGAATAGCCTTGATCTCTGCCGAAACCGCCAATGCTACATGAACCAAAGGCTCGGATGCCGCTGCGATAAAATTACCCGGATCATCTCTCGCCACAGCTCCGCAAGCTCCTGCCAAGGGCTCCGCATGAAATGACGAATCTACATTAATTTTCACACATCCCGTCTCAGGTTTCTTCCATATTTGATCAGATTTTTGAACTAGCTGATTCGGAGTATTTGCACGGATGAAGTTCATGGATAATGCCCGAATTGACACAGCCGTCTTATCAGGAGGTTGCATAGCACTAGTAGAAAAAGGGCCTAATGTTCAGCTCATTAGTCCCGGTTTGTAAATGAACCGGCACTAATGTGACCATTAGTGCCGGTTCCAACGGCTAGGCGGGCGGCGCTCATTAGTCCCGGTTCGTTTCGAACCTTTAGTACCGGTTCGTGCCACGAACCGGGACTAAAGAGGTGGGGGCAGGCTGGGGCCCCGCCAACACCTTTAGTCCCGGTTTGTGGCAAGAACCGGAACTAGAGATGCATCTTTAGTCCCGGTTCATATAACCAACCGGGACTAAAGATCATCCTACATAAACCCTTCGTCGAGCCCGAGCTCTCTGTTCTTTCCCTTTCCTCTCCTCTCTGTTTTCTTCCTCTCGTCTCGAGCTCATCCTCCATTTTTGCCAAAATTTGTCAAGATTTGAAGGCACCCCATCCATCCAAGTGATCACAAAGGTTAGCAACTTTGTCCTTTCGTCTCTCGTTGCTAGATTAGCTCTTGCAATGCTATATAAGTATAGTGATTTGTGGGTTTTAGTTTGGGAGGAATTATATGTGGTAGTTTATTTGATTTATATGCAATTTGAGCTCAAAATAACTCTAAGTTTGCATATATAGGTGTGGTTTACTTAGTGCCTTCCCGTCTCCGTCCTAACCACCATCGATCGCCCGCACCGTCCCGTCGCCGGCACCACCTTGTGGTGAGCCTCTTGTTCTTATCTTTTTTATATAAAAAAAATCATGTTTGTGTGATTTAGATATATAGTTACTTGTATAATTTTCTTACCCGTACGTTGTTTGTTATACATAGTGCCATGGTTTTGATATCCGTCCCCGTCGGCCCTCGTCCGGTTTATGATTCGGATGTGGTATATTCTCTTTTATAACTATTTGTTGCATTTCGTGTTTGTGACAAATTATGCCCATCAAGTTGACATAGATATTTTTATCTAGGAGGTATGTGAACCGGAAATTCCAACCGACCCTATTGTAGAGAGGTTAAATTTAGTTGAAAAAGAAAATGAGTATTTGAAATAAAAATTGAGGAGGAGAAGATGGAATTGGAGTTGCATGTTGCCGATGTCGTCGATGATCACAAGATCAAGATGGAGAAAATGCGCTTGAAGATTAGAAAGATTAGAAAATATGCCATTGATAGTGAGGCTTGGTATCATTATGCTGTTGGATCAATTGTTACCTTAGTTGCGATCTTGATCACATTTGTTGTTGCATTTAAATTCTTTAGCTAGAGAGTTTGTATGTTGTTTTATGAGAACAAGTTTGTATGAACTTGTATTAATTTGGTCTTTTCGGTGTTGTGTAATGAAGATGAGCCGGCAATGGATGTACGATGACCGATGCTCTCCCCAGTTCGTTAAAGGCGTGCATACTTTTCTGCTTGCGGCTGAGGCAAACAAGCGGGCGGGTGTTTTTATGTCTTGTCCATGTGCTGGTTGTAAGAATGATCATAATTACTCTAACTCAAGAACCATTCACTGGCACCTGTTTGAGTCCGGTTTCATGCCCCACTATAATGTTTGGACCAAGCACGGAGAAAGAGAGGTCATGATGGAAGACAATGAAGAAGAAGAGGACGACGCCAGCTATCTTGGCCATGGGTTCCTTGAATACGATGGTACAACAATGGGGGAAGAAGCTGAGCCGGCAATGCGGGAAGAAGCTGAAGAAGAGGCATCAGATGAGCCCGTTGATGATCTAGGTCGTGCCATTGTTGATGCAAAGAGAAACTGCGCAAGTGAAAAGGAGAGGCTGAAGTTGCAGCACATGTTAGAGGATCACAAGAAATTGTTGTACCCAAATTGCGAAGCTGACAAGAAAAAGCTGGGCACCACATTGGAATTGCTGCAATGGAAGGCAGAGAATGGTGTATCTGACAAGGCATTTGGAAACTTGCTGATAATGTTAAAGAAGATGCTCCCAAGGGACAACAAATTGCCCGAGAGTACGTACGAAGCAAAGAAGGCTGTCTGCCCTCTAGGATTAGAGGTGTAGAAGATACATGCATGCCCTAATGACTGCATCCTCTACTGCGGTGAGTACGAGGATTTGAACGCATGCCCGGTATGCGGTGCATTGCGCTATAAGATCAGCCGCGATGACCCTGGTGATGTCGAGGGCGAGTGCCCCAGGAAGAAGATTCCTGCCAAGGTGATGTGGTATGCTCCTATAATACCACGGTTGAAACATTTGTTCCAAAACAAAGAGCATGCCAAGTTGATGCGATGGCACAAAGAGGACCGTAAGAAAGACGGGAAGTTGAGAGTGCCCGCTGACGGGTCGCAGTGGAGAAAAATCGAGAGGAAGTGGAGGAACTTTGTAGATGATGCAAGGAACGTATGGTTTGGTCTAAGTGTAGATGGCATTAAATCCTTTTGGGGAGCAGAGCAGCAATCATAGCACCTGGCCTGTGACTCTATCTATGTATAACCTTCCTCCTTGGTTGTGCATGAAGCAGAAGTTCATTATGATGCCAGTGCTCATCCAAGGCCCTAAGCAACCCGGCAACGGCATACATCAGGGTCGTGCCAGCTACGCTCTTACCAAAGAAGAGAAGGAAATCTTCTTTTGAATGCCTGCTCAGTATGAAGGTCTCGTCTGGCTTCTCGTCGAATATAAAGGGAATAATAAATATGGCAGAGAAAAAGTTCCAGAAAATAAAGTCTCATGACTGCCACGTGATTATGATGCAACTGCTTCCGGTTGCATTGAGGGGGCTTCTACCGGAAAACATTCGATTAGCCATTATGAAGCTATGTTCATTCCTCAATGCAATCTCTCAGAAGGTAATCGATCCAGAAATCATACCAAGGTTAGAGAATGATTTGGTGCAATGTCTTGTCAGTTTCGAGTTGGTGTTCCCACCATCCTTCTTCAACATCATGACACATGTCCTAGTTCACCTATGCGAAGAGATTGATGTTCTGGGTCCTGTATTTCTACACAATATGTTCCCCTTTGAGAGGTTCATGGGAGTCTTAAAGAAATATGTTCTTAACCGTGCTAGGCCAGAAGGAAGCATCTCCAAGGGCCATGAAAATAAGGAGGTCATTGAGTTTTGTATTGACTTTATTCCTGACCTTAAGCCGATTGGTGTTCCTGAATCGCGGCATAAGGGCAGACTGGGCGGAAATGGCACGCTAGGACCGAAACAAATAATATGTATGGACGGGCATTCTCTCACTCAAGCAGACTACACAGTTCTACAAAATTCCGCCTTGGTGGCTCCGTATATGGAGGAACACAAGAATATTCTACGCTCCAAACACCCGGAGTAGTCTGGCGACTCGATTACACGTGAACAAACAGGGACTTTCGCCGGTTGGTTGCAGACACATGCCATGCATGACGACGCTGTTGAAGATGACCTGTACTTGCTGTCCCAGTTACCATCTTCGAATATAATGACTTTCAAAGGGTACGAGATAAATGGGAATACATTTTACATGATCGCCCAAGATAAGAAGAGCACCAACCAAAACAATGGTGTCTGCTTTGATGCAGCAACCAAGAGGGGAACAGACACATATTATGGTTACATAGAGGAGATATGGGAACTTGACTATGGACGTGGTTTGAAGGTCCCTTTGTTTCGGTGCAAATGGGTCAATCTGACACGAGGCGGGGTAACGAAAGACCCGCAGTACGGAATGACAACCGTTGGTCTCAACAATCTTGCGTATGCAAACGAACCATTCGTCCTAGCCATTGATGTGGCGCAGGTTTTCTATGTGAAGGACATGTCTACCAAGCCGAGAAAAAGAAAAGATAAGGAAGCGAATACATCATACGATGAGCCAAAGCGCAACATAGTTCTTTCCGGGAAAAGAAACATCGTGGGAGTGGATGACAAGACAGACATGTCAGAAGATTATGAAAAGTTTCATGAAATTCATCCCTTCATAGTGAATATTGACCCGAGCATCGAGTTAAATGATGAAGATTGTCCATGGTTACGGCGCAAAGGGACACACGCGAAGAAAAAGTTTCACACCCAAAGATCCCACTCTGGGATGTGACCGGCTTCACTGTCATCACTTTCTTCTCTAGTGAGTTTCCGGACTTATATATATCTGGAAAGTCCCACTTTGGACAAACCGTAGGGAATCTTTGTAATAGTTAGGGTGCTTACCTGTTTTGGCATTTGAAACATGTACTTTTGTGCTTCAGACAAACGTCATCAATTTTCAACCCTTTCTGACTTCATTTGCTATTTTTCAGCTCATTTACTGATTGTTTCGAGCTAAATGGCCTTGAAATTGAAAAGCACTACAAAATTAACTCTGAAAAGGTTGAAAGTTGGCATGGTATCGTCATTTCACCCACACAGCATGTGCTAGAAATTTGATAGGGTTACGGCAAAAACTGGATCCACTTCGTGTACAAAATGGGCAATCTCTTTCGAAGTATCAGGGTTTCAGACGAAAACTCATCTGTTACAAAAGGCATTTCATTTTTTAAAACTTATTTCAACTCCAGACTTTTTGTGCGTTCAGTATGCACCATTCAAAGCCACGTCATCAATTTTCAACCCTTTCTGACTTCATTTGCTATTTTTCATGCATTTACTGATTTTTTGAGCTAAAGGACCCTGAAATTGAAAATCACGACAAATGAACTCTGAAAAGGTTGAAAGTTTGCATGGTATCATCATTTCATCCACATAGAATGTGCTAAATAGTTGAGAGGGTTACGGCAAAAACTGGATCCACTTCGTGTACAAAATGGACAATCTCTTTCGAAGTATCAGGGTTTCGGACGAAAACTCATCTGTTACAAAGGCATTTCATTTTTTTAAACTAATTTCAACTCCAGACTTTTTGTGCGTTCAGTATGCACCATTCAAAGCCATGTCATCAATTTTCAACCCTTTCTGACTTCATTTGCTATTTTTCATGCATTTACTGATTTTTTTGCGCTAAAGGACCTTGAAATTGAAAAGCACTACAAATGAACTCTGAAAAGGTTGAAAGTTGGCATGGTATCATCATTTCACCCACAAAGCATGTGCTAAAAAGTTGAGAGGGTTACGAGTAAAACTGGATCCACTTCGTGTACAAAATGGACAATCTCTTTCGATGTATCAGGGTTTCGGACGAAAACTCATCTGTTACAAAGGCATTTCATTTTTTTAAATAACCTAAGTATTACCAAATTGAATATAATCTTAAATCACACTAATATTAAACATAAGAAAAAAGAATCACTGAAAAATCTATTTTTAAAGTAAAGTTATTCACAAAGAAACTCTAAATAAAGCAAAAAACAACTCAGAAATAAAAGAAAATAAATAAAACAAAAAAAATGAAAAAAAAACCCGCCTACTGGGCCACAACGGCCTGCATACGACTAGAAATCCAACCTATAGTTAGGCCAGGATGCAGGCCCGCAAGGCCCAGTAGGCCCATAGGGTAGTGCAGCAGAGTTAGGCCCAGAAGTCTGCTTTGGAGAGGAGCTCGAAGGAGCACCCGCGGCTGGGTTTATAAACCAGTGCGACTGCCCTTCGCTCGGCGAGGTGGGACTAAACTTCTGCACCGCGCACACGGGAAGCTCAGGCCTTTAGTCCCGGTTGGTGGCTCCAGCCGCGACTAAAGACCCCCCCCCCCCTTTAGTCGCGGTTGGAGCCACCAACCGGGACTAGAGGCCTACGCTTCCCGCCGCTTGGCCTGGCCAAATTTGACCTTTAGTCCCGGTTGGTGGCTCCAACCGGGACTAAAGGCCCCTCCTATATATACAACACTTACGAATTTTCAGTATCTTCTCTTCTCTTCTTCATCTCCGCTGCTTCGATTGACATCGCCGCCGCCCCCCGTCGCCGCCCTCGTCGCGCGCTGTTGCCGTCCCCGTTGCCGCCCCCGCCCTCCGTCCCCGCCCCCGTCCCCGTCGCCATCGCCGCCCCCGTCGCCGCGCGCCCGCGTCGTCGCCGCCCCCGTCGCCTCGCCTCGCCGGCCGTCGCCCCGATGTGAGCAGCCCCTGTGCCGCCATGGCCGCCCCTCCCATCGAACTCACACACACACACACGTACATTTTCTTAAAAAAAAATTCTGTTTTTCTGTTTTTAGTTGAATTAGATGAATTAGATATATATAAATGTTAATTAGATGAATTAGATATATATAAATGTTAGATAGATGTTTTTTTAGTTTTTTATACTTTTAGTTATAGAAATGTTTAGATGAATTTTAGATATATAAATGTTAATTAGATGAGTAGGAATTTTAGTTTTTTATACTTTATGTTTTGATGTTGAAGATGTTTTATTGAGTAGGAATTTTTGATGTTTTAGATGTATATATGTTTTTTATGTTTCAAATTTGATGATATTTTTTCATATTCATAAATGTTTTACCAATTCACAAATGAATGCAATTAAAAATCCAACAAAAACAAATTTGATGATATTTTCAAATAACAAATTTGATGATATTTTTTCATATTCATAAATATTTTCAAATAACAAATTTGATGATATTTTTTCACATTCATAAATGTTTTCAAATTTGATCGTCATTTTCTAAAAAATTATTAGATGCAACTAAAAATAATAATAATAAAAAGTTAGTAATGGCGCACCAGGAGAAGGTGCGCCATTCGTATCAAGATACTTATGGCGCACCCCTAGATTGTGCGCCATTACTAACCTTCCGCCATCTATGTAGGTGTGTTCTGTCCATCTCGCTGTCCCTCCCTCGCCAGATCCCCCTCGCCCCCCGCGCCCGCTCCACCGCCGCCGCCGACCCCCCGCACCCGACGACCCCCGCGCCCGCTCCGCCGCCGGAGTCGCCGCCGGAGCACTAGGAGGAGGAGGCCCGCGTCCACCAGGAGAGGAGGCCCGAGCACCTCGCGACCTCCCCGCCGTCTATCCCCGCCTCCCCAAGCTCGCCGTCTCCGCCCTCCGTCGTCTCCGCTCCGGCCACCACCTCATCGTGGTGAGGTAAACTTCATTGCCCTCCTCCCTCTGCCTCTCTTCTCCTCTCTTCCTCCTCTCCTCCCTCCTGGCCATGCCCTCTTCTTCTCTCTTTTGCTAGGTTTAGGTCAAATCCCTCTCGAATTTAGGTCAAATTAGGTTCAAAAAATTGCTAATTTCAGGATTTGTAATGAGCAATAAGGGCCTCTTTGATTCGCAGGATTTGTAAAACGTAGGAATAGAAAAAACAGAGGAACAGCGTTTGATTGTGCTGGAAAAACAAAGGATTCTTCACATGAGGTTTGAGGGGATGGAAATTTTCCTATGAAAACAAACCTAGTACAATTGAATCGTATGGAAAATTTTCTATGGATGCCAATCCTATGAAACAAATAACCCATGGAGAAAAAAAATCCTAAGGATTAGATCCTCCAAAATTCCTTTAGAAATCCTTTGAATCAAAGAGGGCCTCATATCTGATATTGCAAATCAGTAATGAGCACAACCAATTAAACCAGCGTGGGGACATCAAAGAACTGTATATTGACCGGCCGTCCGTCGTTGGGCGTATCCCCTGGCTCTTGTTTCCCCTATCCTCATTGCTGCTACCATTGTAACCCCTAATCACTGGATTAATCGAGTATCTGAGAGGGATTCTAGGTACCCCGAGAGGCCCTTGAGTTTGCCGGAATGTCGATTAACTTCCGTTCCGGCAAATTCGGGTACTCCATATGTCCTATTTTCAGCAAAGCTCATGCTGAAATTTTCCGTGAATTTTAGCATGACTTCGCTAAAAATATGACATATGGGGTACTTGCGACTAATGCAGTTGATTTGCTGTTCTTATGGAATAAATAATAGATGTTTAACTGAAACCGTTTACTGTAGGACTTGCAAGCAGCTATGCTTGCAAGCAGTAGCCCTTCTCTCTTCTTCTCATTTCTCTCATCTCAAGCAGTTAAAAACTTTATTTAATTAAAACTACTCCACACAAATTTAAATGAAACTTTTCAAACAAAAATGATCATATATATATGGAGTAAAGTTTCAGTATAGTTCCAAGCACAGTAAAGTTTCAGTAATGTTATGGAGTACTGAATTTTGCAATTTTGGTTCTCTGTAATTTTGCAATATTGCTTGCAGTCAGTATTGCTTTAATCTGTGAAAATTGGAGTATCATTATTGCTTGCTATGTAGTGCATTTTTGCTAGGGACCTGATACTCCATAGTGGTGCATTTTTACTGCAACCTAAACTGGAGTAAACTATAGTAGGACATGATACATTTAAGCCATTTGCTAGCACTTCTTGACTAAGACAATTCCTAACAATTTCTGTAGATTTCCAAAATTGTTCCTTGACAATTATTGGCAACTAGCTGTATGACACCATGTTTACTACAACCTAAACTGGAGTAAACTAGAGTAGGACCTGATACATTTAAGCCATGACACCATGTTTCCCTCCAACCAATGCACAATAGCCTAAAGCAGATCTTCTGTCATCAAGACAACTCGCCCAATCAGCATCGCAATAACCATCCATATTAAGATGGCCATTCTTCTTAAACCCCTTCCCAGGACTGCATCTTAGATACGGCAAAATAGGCTATACTGCATCCATATGTCCACTCCTAGGATCAAGCATGTATCTGTCTACCACACTTGCGGCATAGGCAATGCCAGGTCTTATATGCCTTAAGTATAGGAGTCCCCCAACAAATCTAGCATCTGTTAGTACATTCTAAGAGATTTGCAGATTCCAAGGTAGATTCTATAGTTCCAAACAAGTAAGCATGAAATAGGAATGTAAATATGTGCACCTGATTCAAGTAAAAGAAGATTAATGTTGCATATTCCAATAAAAATGTGATAAAGAGAGCACCACCTATATATATATATTGAGTATTGATTCAGCATCACATGCTTTTTTGGAGATTGATATAGCAAAAATATTTGTAGAAGAAGATCAGGGGTACCTAGGCAATATCACAAAACATCTCTCAATTGATCCCAAAACACCTAGGCAATATCACAAACATCTCTCAATTGTTCCTTGACAATAACCAACTTTTTGGCGACATTCCTTGAGAATTAGGTTATTTGGTCAACTTAGAGATCTTGTTCCTTGACAATAACCAACTTTTTGACCAAACTTTTTTCCTATTTAGAGCGAAACATGGCCCACAACGATGAGCCCGGCGGTTCGGGCAAGGCATTCTGGGAGTTGTCCCAGGAGATGGAGGAAGAACCTCACCGCTATGAGGACGCCGTGGAAGACACCGATCCCGACTACACAACCCCTAGTGGCGTTGGGGATGACACCACTGATGGTGCCGCCGAGGATGCCACCACTGATGATGGCAGCGCACGCACAGATGGCAGCCAACCGAAGAGGCAATGGAAGGAGTGGCGCCCGAACATGCTCGGCACCGTCAAGGAGGAATTTACTGAAGTGTCCTCCAGTGGGCATCCAACGGCGCCCAAAGAATTAGTCAAGGGGTACTCGGGACAACTCGGGTGCATTCTCCAGAGCACCGTCTCGATCAACACCGAGAACCTAAGGCATCATGACCGAGGGAATTTGCTCCTCTTCACGAAGCTGCACGAACGATACAAGTTCCCCGGTGAGTTCGCAAACACACGCCTCTCAGGGAATAAAGTGAACAGTGCCGCCCTCATGAAGATGAGCACGGCCCTGGCTACTTGGAGAGCCGTGGTGAAGAGAGGGATTCTAAGAGGTGATAGTTATGAGAAGATCAAGGAGAAAAATCCTTCGATCAGCGAAGCTGACTACCTGGAGTTCAAGATCAAGTGCGAGAGCAACGCATCCGAGGAATCAAGTCAGTGCGGGAAACATATGCGGGACTTGAACTTAGGGGTCCACACACTCGGTCCCAGCGGTTACAGAGTGGCGGAACCTATATGGGACAAGGAGGACGCGGAGCATGCCGAGCAAGGCCTACCGCCCCGCTTAGATAAATACCGTGACAAGCAGACCAGGAACTATGTCAGGGCCCGGTACAAGGTGGACCAGGTAACAAAGGAGCTTACCACGGATACGAAGACCAAGGCGCTTGAGCTTGTTCTGGTAAGGAATACACCCCGCGTAATTAGCTCCATATGGTTGCATTCTAATTAATGAAGCCAAATTTCTAAATGGTTCACGTTCCTTCCGCAGGACACTGAAAGCAGCAGCGCGGGGTCGTCTCAGAGCTCCCCTTGGGACACCACTTTAAATAGGGCGTTGAACGTAATGAAACACAAGGATAAGTTCAGTAAGCCGTCGTCAGCTGGTCGTGTGGCCGGCAAAGGCTTGTCCACGAAATGGTCGGAATACTACAACGCTGGGCGAAAGGAGAGAAAGACGGCCAGCACGGAAAGCCAGGAGCGCGAGGTTCAAGAACTCAAGGCACAAGTGGCGCGGATTCCGGAGATAGTTGAAGAGCAAGTGCGAGACCAACTGGGAGCGACGATCACCGCCATTGTGCCTACCTTGATTGAGGGGCTGCAGGCGTGGATTGCGGGCAGCCAACAGGGGCCGCCCCCGATTCCCAGCTTCACGGGCAGCAACTCGCACAACGCGCCGGCGGCGGCATTGGTGTCTTCGGCGGAGGCGGCATTGGTGTCTCCGGCGTCGGCGCCGGCATTGGAGCTTAATGCACCCGGGTGTGGGAAGAATACGCCGGCCGGCACCTCGGCAGCAAGCGGCCCCTCCGTCACTTGCACGCCCGCCGTTGGCGGTGCCTCGACATTAGCCGAGCTCGACGCCATCACGGTAACTAAGCCTCTCGGCCGATGCCTTCATCTCCTTGCCTTTGACTGGTCATCCCTGACGCCCTACATGTTTTCGCAGGGCGCCGCCGACGTTCCATGCACTCTCCTGCACTTCGCGGACGGCGAGTTGATCGATGTCGCCAAGGCAAGAATCGTTCAACCGGGCAACCGCGTGTTCCACGTAATCCGATGCCACCCACCGTGTATAGGGTTCAACTGGTTCGGGTGCTGTGGGGCTGCGACGACTTGTTACCTCCGTATCGACCCCTGGGGCCGACGAAGATGATGTGATGACCCTCAGCGCCTGCATAAGCTGGTCCATGCTTTGGCCGAAGAGCCAGATTCGTTTGGGGGCGGGGGACACCACCCCACAGACAACACCGCCAGTCATGCCGGCGCCAAGCCATGGCAAGACCGCCGCAACGCTACCGCCGTCAGCTGATCCGAACATGCATATGGCACAGGATCCGGACGACGACGACGGAACATTTACAACGTCGATAAGTACTTCAACGAACATGGGTACGATGACGAATTCTTGGGGCCTCCTTCTCAAGAAACCAACCCTACAAAAGACGATCGCGATCTAGCTGGTACCACGGAGAAACCCAATTGCAACAGGTGTCGTCTGGCGTTTAGTTCTCAGGAGACGCCTCCAGCTGCCGCCTTCACCGAGCCTCAGATAGCCAAGGTGCGAAATATTATCAGCCCCAACACACTGAAGAAGGTGGTCTCTGAGCAGAACTCGATCCCATTACAGCAGAAGAAGCAGAAGGGACAGAAAAGAAAGAATAACAAGGGTGCGAGCCAGCCGGCACCGAGTACGATCCGTGCTCAGGACGGGCCACCTTCACCTAAGGATATCTCGAGAAGGGTGCATGTGGCGGGTAGGCCGATGCTACCGACTAATCTGCTCAATGCTGCAACCGGTGCTATGCGGAGTCTGCATGACAGTGTTCTTTCTTTGGAGAAGCGGCGTCTCTCCGAGAATGATGTGGCATACCCGGTTTTCGTGGCCAAGGTGCTAGAGGGCAAGGGCTTTGTCGATAGCACCATCGGTGGTATGATCGTCCTGCGGTTTGATGACATCTTCGCTATGTTTAACCTTCATCCGCTGCACTACACCTTCATTCGGCTATTTTCGCTGAGTATGGAGATGCGGATCATTAGAGACAAGACCCCAGACATCGTAATAGTCGACCCCTTCTACATGCGTGCCAAGATCTTGGGCAGCGCTGGGGACCGGCAAGTCGCGAGTTCATACCTCGAAGGCGTCATTCTGGCAAACCCAGATAAGGATAACTTCCTCGTGCCTTACTTTCCCGAGTAAGTCATCCCCTCACCGCCCCGTAACATATGATTTCTTAGATTTCGATTGTTCTTTTTTTTCTAACATTCCGTGTTTTGTGCAGTGACACACATTGCACACTCATCCTCTTAAGCCCGAAATATTCCACGGCCACGTATTTCGACTCGGAACGTCAGTCGAAGAAAGACTACACAAATATCAAGAAAGTTCTTGATGAAGCTCTTCCCGGCTATGCCTGATCTGGAGGCACCTTCAGCAGGCCAATTCGTAGGTACGGCAAGCACGTGTTCACCCACAATACGACGTTCCCCTGCGTCAAGCAGCCGCCTGGCGGTCAGAAGGATGCCTACTACGCCCTCCATCACATGCGGGCGATCGTACGGGACCATAATCACCTTCTGCTACCAAATAATCTCAAAGATTGGGCCGCACGCTTGTCGGCAATCCAGGACGCGGACATCAGAAAAGAATTCTTTCGCATCCAGTCGGAGTTTGCGGAAATCATCCATCAAGATGCCCTTTGTACCTCGGGGCAGTTCTACCTCAGATACCAGCCATCCAACAGTGAGATAGAAACAACGCTACAAATGCAGGCTGACAACGCCCGCGATTTCATGACCATCACGAAAGACGGCGGCTTCATCCACGCTCCGGTCCCTGAGTCGAGTCGAAAGTAGTGATGCTATGTAGTTCTGAAATATCGATTAGCTCATGTTGTAATTAAACTTTAATGAACTTGTTTGTCTCTTTAGTTTGGACAGTCGTTCAACTTATATGTAATCGATGCTATTTATTAGTAGGACCATGAATCATGCTATTAATGTGTTGCTTTTCTCTTCCGATCCTTTTGTTGCATACTTATATATTGCTTATGTATTGTCTGTGAATTGCTACTAACGTTTTGTTTGTCTAGTGCATAGAGATGCCGTCGTATGTCGTGTACAAGGGTAAGGTTCCCGGAGTCTACGACGACTGGGAGGAGTGTCAGAGACAGGTTCACTGTTTCAGCAGTAACAGTTACAAAGGGTACAACACTAGGGCGGAGGCGGAAGCTAGATACGCGCGCTATCTAGCGGGAGAGAGGAGGGTGCAGAGGAGGAACCGGATGAAGACCAGTTTCTTCGCGATGATGCTCATCGTGACCGCAGCTCTCTTCTATGTGCTGGTAGTTTAGATGATCGATATCGACTTGTAATGTGAAGACAAACTCGCTACTCGCGATCTCGAGACTGGTAATGTTCTAACTTTGTTCGGTATTTTGAACTCGGAGACTAATATGATGAATTGTATTCTGAGACTAATCTTCTATTGTATCCGATAAATCTGTTGTTTATATGTTGTGCTGTCTATATTCTGTGCAGTAATATATTTTGTAACCTGTGCAAATATCAGAAAAGAAAAGAAAAAATAATTCCTAATATTCATACTAGTGGCGCACCATACTGCACTTTAGTGGCGCACTTCAATAAACACACTAGTGGCGCATTATCTAGAAGTGTGCCATTAGTAACCCAGAGCACAAGGTAAATATGGCCCCCTAGGAGGCATAGTAATGGCGCACCGTTTGACATATTAATGGTGCACTGCCAGGTGCGCCACTATTGTCTGGTATACTAATGGCGCACCAGGGGTGCGCCATTAGTATTTGTTACTAGTGGCGTGATGATAGTGGCGCACCTATAGTGCGCCATTAATGGCCAAAACAGGTGCGCCACTAACAGGCCTTTTCCTAGTAGTGTTAGATACATTCGTCACAAGTTAATGGTTAATAACACAGAGATGGTTAACGTTTGCATGATTCCTCAGACCATGAGAGTATCGAGTTTCTTCATGCTTGATTCATGAACTTTGGGGTTTGTTAAACGTCATCCGTAACTGGATGGCTATTACGGCGGCTTACGGGTTCATGGGAAAGTATGGCAAGTAACTTGATAGCTCAAGATTGGGATTTGCTCCTACGACGATGGATAGATATCTCTGGGCCCTCTCGGTGTTATGGTATCCATCATCATCTGGCCAGACACAGGGTGATTTGATCACAGGGATGCCGGAACACGGTAACGAGAAAGGAGAACAATACCGGTAACGAGGTAACTGGCATAGTGGACAAGGAGTTGATCCATAGGG
Source organism: Thinopyrum elongatum (assembly GCA_011799875.1). NCBI lineage: Eukaryota > Viridiplantae > Streptophyta > Magnoliopsida > Poales > Poaceae > Thinopyrum > Thinopyrum elongatum. The sequence goes on from CM022303.1 coordinate 718,509,700, forward strand.
ATGCCAACATGTCTCACCTCGGGCATTTGTAACATATCGCGAAGCAACAGGAATAGCACACGGCAACTGGAGGTTCACTCGAATATTCATTAGTGTGGGTATAGGGGTCAATATGGGTGTCCACGGCTCCGATGTTGATCATTGATCGGAAGGGGTTCCAGGTCGTGTCTATACTTCATCGAACCTATAGGGTCACATGCTTAAGGGTCATCTATCTGTTGAATACTAGACAGGGAGTCTGAGAGAAAGTTTTCGGAAAAAGTTTTTCGGAGACAGCGGACAAGTTCCGACAAGAGAGGTCACCGGATGAGTTCCGGTGATACTGAAAAGTTGTTTCAGAGGATACCATAAAGTCAAATTGGTTTCGACACATGCTTGATAATTCTTGGAGGGTGCCAGAATCATTCTGGAAACTTCTGGGAATTTTTCGGGATGAAAACCGAAAATGTTCCGGAGCTGCCGGAACCGCTTCAGATGCTTTTCGCAGATGAAATCACTAATCTGGAATTGTTCCAGAACGCGTTGAAAATTATTTTAGTGGGTACTAGAAATGTTCTAAGCCCACATAAATATTTTTAGTTTGAACGGACGCTGAAAAATCTCATTGTGAATAGTGAAAGTGCTTTTTGGGAATTTTTATGGAAAGCACCTTTTGGGAAATTTCCCAAAAGGCTTCTAGAAGCCTTGGGCACTAAGGAAGCCCCCTTGGGGTGGCCCCCCAAGGGGTGGCCGGCATGGAGGGTGGAGCTCCACATGGCACTCCTTTTTGCTTTATTCTTTATGTAAATGACATAAATTGGGGGTACTTTTGGTATTTGTGAATGCCAACTTTACCCCTTGGCTTTCCTATAAATAGAGGAGAGTGGGCTGCCCACAAAACTCATCCCTTCTCACATACAAGTGCCATGCAATGATCTGGCTTCTCTCTCCCTCCCCGCAAAATAGTTTCGTAGAGCCGAAAGGCTGTCTGGGTTCCGGTGGGAACTAGTTCTGGACGGCGAAGCCCTGCCGGATAGATGACACCGTATGTGTGCAACTCTGTAGAGAGGTCGTAGTTTCGATCTTAGTGCCCAAGGGGCTGTTCGAGAGTGCCTCCCGAAGGGCTGTCCAAGTGACCGTCCGAGTTTCGAAGGTCCTCCCGAAGGGCTGTCCGCGACATCGTCCGGGGGACTGTTCAACCGCCTCCCGGAGGGCTGTCCGGGGCGCAGATGATGTCATACATCCTCGCGGTTCGGAGGTTGTAAATCCTAGCTGCGGGGATCTGCACCGCCGATCGTCATCGACTCTACTTCCGCTGCGCTACGAGTCGGTAACCAAAATGATCAAACCTTGTATGCAGTCTCCATAGTGGTCTTGGGCTGGTGCGTAGGTCGGAATTTTTTTGTTTTCTGCTGCGTTACCCTATAGTGGCATCATGAGCCATGCTATGCGTAGATGCAGGTTGCGATCTAGAATACATAGAGATGTATGGTTGTTGCACAATATAATTAGGTAGTAGATGAGTTCTATTACTGAAAATTATTTGTGTGGGCAGCAGATGAAATCTGTTACCCGATGTTCCTGTTGCTTCCCTTGAATTTGCATAATACTGATCTTAACAGCATGGTGGAATCTCAAAAAGTTCTGGCAATCCGCCATCCTTTAATGCTGCTCCTGGTTATGCTGATTGACAGATCAACGAAGTGCTAACAGTTCTTTGGGTTCCACCATAGTTAAAGAAAGATGGATGTTTCGCAGATGAAAGGGCAATGCAGATATGATCTGCACGGGGGTCATGCGTATGACGAAGTTCAGTATGGGGCTCGAGATTTTATTATCTCGTGTTTCATACACCCCGCGAAGTTAATTTAGCGACTTGAATTATCATACTTGATGATGGACGTTGGTAGCTTCGGTTTGTTTCGAAACCTTAGAAGCCACGTAAAACAGTTTTTGCATGAACCGATTAGAGCCGTCTAACTTGGTTTTGCAGGAGGGTTTGCATGTGATGTGGTATAGCAGTGCTCATAATAATTTGATTATGTATGAGATGACTATATAATGTAAATTGATTAACATGACCTGCGTGTCATGATTCGGCATGGTGGCTGGAGCCATATGATTGCACTTTAAATGACCTGCGTGTCAACCTTGTTGTAATGCATTATTTTATTAGCTATAGAGATAGCAATATTATCTGGTGCATCGACAAGGTGGTGGCAATCTTCGCGAAGGTGAACACCGACGCGAATGCCGGAGACGAAGAAATACAAGACTTCTCCGTCAGAAAGGGCTATACCATATCATGCTAATTATGAATTGCCTGAGATGTTTATCCCTTATGTTGCACCCTTCTTGATTGCGCAGTAGTCGCTTTTTATTAGGGTGATCTCTCACAAAAATATCAAGTAGTTAGTGTTCTCCCATGGGTAGCACCGTCACGGCACCTAACTTTTCGGGGTGCGCCATGTCCACATGGGTACGAACGATTAGGGATGTGTGAGGCGGGTGAGGTCAGACCTCGTAGCGAGATCACTTGGTTGTCTTGACGTTCTGGCTTGATCGTCCTGAGCTCGAAACACGCCCATCGAAAGATGAACAGGAGTCACATAGAGATGTGATCGGCATGTTTGCCCACCAATTGAAATTCTCGTCATCAGTGATGTCCACATCAATGGCGTTAAATTGAAATGTGGATCTTGTATCACTCATAATCAATTATGAGAGATATTGATTTGAGTGGGAGCGCACTTTAGAATTAATTCTTTTAATTCTCAGTGCAATTAATTTTGACCACTGTCTAAGTGTGTTTTGCATAATAGTTAGAGAAGAATGGCTCGCATTTCCACCTTCCCTGTTAAAATTGAATAGCTGTTAAATATCTGGTTAAAACTTTACGGTTGGTAATGTAATGTGACGATTGTTCTCAAGAGTGCCGAGAAGGACTTTGTCCTATCGCATGCTTTCGGTTTTCTCCCACTAATGCTATGGATCATGTGACTCTCGTCCTTCGATCCAAAATCTAGAATTCCGTTTCAGTCAAGTGCAATATGTTTGCTTCCATGAGACCCGAACTTCAAAAGTTTAGGATAGTTATGTGATATTCATGGAACTGAAAATTATTTTCAGATACAAACAAGGCAATGTTTGTTTGCAAACTATTAGTAAAGGTGTTTACTATGCATTAGACAAATAAGAAAGGGATCCGGAAGAACGCCTGTCATATGATGAAAGGTGAATAAAACAACAACTTAAAGAGAAAGGAAGTGTCCGAAGGGTGTTAGTGAAACTTTCATGCCTAGGAAGTCCGGGGCTAACACCACTCTTAAGTTGGGTAATTCTTCTGAGAGTAGGAGAAATACTAAAAGTTAAACTGTTAGAAGTATAAAGGCAGAAAGGAAGAAGACTGGAATATCCAGCTCATGTATGAATGTCATACAAGTTGTTGATGTATAGAAGGCTGGTCAAAGATATAGTTCTTGGGAATTATGGTTAAACATGTTAATCACTAATTCTTGGGTATTGTGAGTTAATCACAAAGATACCCGCTCGATTGCATTCTGTTGCAACTCGATGTAAGAACTACTATGGCCTGAAAGACTAGCTAGGAATGAGGTTAAGATACACACAGGGAACATAGTAAATGTTACTATGCCATCCATCGGTGTATTCCCTATGTATTTACTTTCATAATTCATTTTAGAGTTTCACACTCTAGCCCTTTGCATAAGGTATCTTGCAAGAAGGTTGTTCATAAGAGAACTTTTGATGTTCGGTGTTATGAATAACATAAGGGACATACTTTAATTATGAATGAGATGTATGTCATGAATATTGATAATAATATATTACCTCTGTGTTTACTTTCATAATTCATTTTAGAGTTTCATACACTCTAGCCCATTGCACAATGTTGTTGCAAAAGGGTTGTTCATAGAAAAGCAATTGTTGTTCAGTATTATGAATAACATGAAGGGCCATGCTTCCATCCAAGATGGGATGTATGTTATGAATATTGACAGTAATATGATACATCCATGACACTGACGCTAAATGTCGCAAGACTAAAAAGAATACCACACATGTGTGGCACTGCATTTGGTCACATTGGAGAAACCCGCGTGGAAAATTCCATTATGATGGATTTTAAAGTCGTTTGATTTTGAATCATCTGACACTTGCAACTTTCCTCCGAAAAGTGAAGTGACTGAAATACCGTTCACAGGCCATTAGGAACGATCAAAGAACTTATTGGTGATCATACATTTTGATGTATGTAGTCCGATAAATAATGTTGCAAGTAGTGGATTTCTCTATCTTCAGAAATGACTCAAGTAGATATATGGATATTTACTTGATGAGACGTAAGTCTGGATCTTTTGAAATCATTCAAAAGGTTTTCAAATATGAAGTAGAAGTTATTGTAACAAGAAAATTATGTTTCTACAATTCGATTGTAAAAAGGAATTTTTGATTTACAAGTTTAGCGAATGTCTGATGAGTTGTGAAAGGGGTTTCATAACTTGCACCTCCCAGAACACCACTGCAAGTGGAAAGTCTGTGAAGATGTAATCGAACCATTTATGACATGGTAAGATCAAAGATGACATAAATAAATTTGCCATTATCCCTTTTAAAGCGATGCTTTAGAGACTGCGGCTTTTACACTGAAAAGAGCTCCATCAGGTCTATTGAAATGACGACATGGTATGGTATGCCCAACCATGTTATATCTTTTCTTAACATTTGGAATATGTGGCTTGTGTAAAAGGTTACAAACCTATTCCAAATCAGACAAGTGCTACTTTGTAGGTTATCCCAAGTAATTGGGATTCCCCCACCACTATACCGAGGCAAAGATTTTTTTGCCACAAAACGGTATGCTTTTAAAGAGATTTGTTCTTGCAAAAGGTGAGTGGGAGGACAGTGCAACTCGATGAGATAACCAGTATCTTCGTCATCAGGTCAAAGGAAAGGAACCTTGGAAGTGATTCCGGAGTTTCCTACTGCGACTGATACGGAAGTCTCTACAATAAAATGTATGGACTTTGGCCGAACTTGCAGCTGAACCACGTAGGCAAGGCTCGTGCAAACCTATCAGGTGCACAACAAGATATTGTTGTTAGACAACAGTATACCTACGATACACAAGGAAGCGTTGATGGGCCCTGACTCTGGAATTGGCTAAATGCCAATACAATCCGAGATAGTTTCCATATAAGTGATTCAAGATTAAAATCTTGATACACCTTTCGGAAGACATAGAGTCTAATGAATATTTTTGAAACTTAAAACTGATACGGATAAAATGTTTCATCCATAAAGCTCGACTTGTTGCAATAGCAAGTTCAAGGAGTTGACTACGATGAGACTGTCTCACCATAGCGATGCTTAAAGTTGGTTCGGGTTGTACTAGCAATTAATATATATTTCAATCATGAGATATGAAACATGGATGGCGAAAGGATTTCCATCTGATGGAAATAAAACCTTGGACTTGTATGTGATACAGTCCAAAGTAATTTGTCAATCCAGAGGATGCTAGTAAGTATGCAAACTTCAGAGTTCCAGCGATGGGCAGAAGAGAGCAAAGTGGAGTTGGAATCTTCGTGTTTTGATGAAATGGTCAAAGGGGTTTGACTTCATCAATAGGTAACGAAGATGCTTGTGATTCAAGAAAGTAAGTGTGAGCATAATAATATTTCTAAAAACGTTGTGCGCTTGACACATAGTTGATTGGAAATAAATTTCTTGACACGAATTAGGACTTCATTTGAAAATAGTTTTTCGATGAAGTGCTTGGGCTAAATAGCCTAAATATTAGGCATGATGATCTATGGAGATAGATTTACCTAATGGGGCTAAGCAATGAATACATATTGACAAGATGCTAAAAACTTTTTAGCATTTAAAATGCCAAGGAGTGATTCTTGCCGAAGTCACATGGAAGGAGTTTTTTCAAGACTCGGTGTCCCAAAACACTGATGAGCAAAATACATGATGGAGATTCCACACACTCTTGTGTTTGGATTAATCATGTATTCCATGGTATGTAAAACAACCAGATATGTCTGATACTCCCAAGGTGTTGCGAGTATAGATACCAAAGTGATCAAAAGTACAGATCATAAGACAATAGTGAAAAGTGTCATTGAGTGCTAGAGTAGCACTGATGACATGTTTTCTCGCAGGTGGAGATCATGAAGAGTTCGTTGTAAAATGTTACATCAATACAGTCTTCATCTTTTCTCCATGCGATTTTCGATTTAAATTAAGGGTTTGTGTAACACACAATGTGGTGGCACAGTTAGTTGGAAAATGTTCCAAACAAGTTACTGTGGCGAATTCTATAACAGAGGCGAAGTATGTTGCCGCTTTCGAAGCGACAAACAAGATGCTGAATCATATAGTTCTTTCATTAACTTAGTATGGTTCCAAGAAGGCTTTGGTCAATGGGACACTACTGCAGGTAGTTGCTCCATAACTCAGTCTGAGGAATCCAGGTTCGACCTGTGATTCACATACATACAAATCCAAGTCCACACAAAATATGAATTTTCTGAAAGCGTGAAAACGCGAGGATATGCAAAGATACACTCGGAGCTGAAGTTGTCAGATCCGTTGGACATCAGGCTATACCATAAGCGAAGCATATTTACACCGGTGTGCCACAGGTGTAAAGTGCATTAGCATTAACTAGATTATTGACTCTAGTGCAAGTGGGAGTCTGTAGGAGATATGCCCTAGAGGCAATAATAAATGTTATTGATTATCTCCCTGTTCATAATTAGGTTTATGTTCCATGCTATAACTGCTATGGTTCTCAAGTCTGCAATAACCACGAGGCTCGGAGGAAGACTCATATGCACGTGTGGAATAATAAACGGTAAAATGTATTCCTAGTCTGGCCTCTAAGACTAGCTCAAGTGTTGCATGATAGTTCTGTTATCCTGATCATGGGCATGACTATGCCGGCAACTTTGAGGGCACAATGTTAAGAAGAACATTTGTGTTGAATCGACCCGAATTGATGTTATGCTATTAGATACATTCGTCACAAGTTAATGGTTAATAACACAGAGATGGTTAACGTTTGCATGATTCCTCAGAACATGAGAGTATCGAGTTTCTTCATGCTTGATTCATGAACTTTGGGGTTTGTTAAACGTCATCCGTAACTGGATGGCTATTACGACGACTTACGGGTTCATGGGAAAGTATGTCAAGTAACTTGTGTAACACCCCTAGTGGTTAGCCACAGTAATCCCATTTTGATTATGCCATGTCATCATGATCAACAGTGCTTAATCAACATTAGTATCATATCTCTTTTCAAATTCAAATTCAAATAGAAATTCAAACTGAAAGTGAAAATAAAAGTTGCTCAAATCAGAAACTAAAATGTTCATTAAATAGCAATTAAATCTTAGACAATTCTAAAATTATAATCAACTTGTACTAAATTCATTATGTGCCTCAAACAGCAACAAAACAGAGATATATAATCCAATTTCTTTTAATTAAAATTCAAGTGAAATCATTTGTACACCAAAACAATTTTTAGCAGTGACTAATGTTGCACTGTGAATTATGGACCAGTTCCTATGTTTTACAAAAGTCCATAAGTGGCCTAACATTTTTGTGAACAGAAAAGAAAAACAGAAAACAGAAAAAGAAAAGAAGAAATGGAAAAGTGCCCCTGTGCACTTGAGCCAACAGCCGCACAGGAGCTGGCCCAGCCCAACTAGCCCCTCCCCCTACCCCCTGACGCCGCAGGCGCACTGTCGAGCAGCTTGCGTGCGCGCGCGCCCCTGAGCCCGGCCCCCCTCCCTCGGCACTCGACAGCACGTCGCCGCGCTCGCCGTGGTTAAAGGGCAGAGCCCCGTGCACCCTGGCCCCCCTGGCCTCCCTCTCCCATTCGGCGCCCTCTCTTTTCTCTCCCCACTGCTTGCTCGTCCATTCCCTCTCTGTCCCGAGCGAGCTCACCGCCGCCCTCCGTCGCCACCGCGGCCATCTGCGGCGCCCCGCCTCGCCAGGATGCCGTGAGCGTCCGGCGTCGACCTCCACGACGAACGGTGCCCGCTGCTGGAGCGGGGAGCCACCACAGCCCCGGATCCGCCTCGCCCCCTTCCGCTTTGGCTCCGGCTAAATTCCGGCGACCCCGAGCTCGTCTGCAGCTACTAAGCAGTCAACGGCCAACTTGCGCCTCACCGTGAGCCTCTCCCTCCTTCCTCCTCTCTCCCGTCGACGCTAGCTGCCCGTAGGCGTCGCTCAATTCGCGCCCGAGCCGCCGCCGCACGACCTCGTCGTCGGCCACGTTCCGGTGTCCTTTTTGTCACGCGCGCGTGTCCAACGTGTTCACCCGCGTGCGTAGATGCCGTAGGTACTCATCACCGATCTTTTTGCTCGTCGCAACGTCGTTTGCGAACTCGCCGTGCTTCGGCCTCCGCCACGACTCAACGCCGGCGCGTCTCCGGCCACCCCTTGTTTGTCCCGACGCCACAGCTCGAAGCGGCACTCGACGCTCGATCGAATGAGCCCGTGCGTGCGCGAAATGGCTCTCTGTAGCCATTTTCCGGCGGGTTCCGGCGAGTCGGCCACCGCAGAGCGCTCGCCGGAGTGATTCTGGCGGCCCCCGCCAGCGTGGACCGCGTGGGACCCGCTAGGGGTCGCTGACGAGTGGGCCCTGCGCCAGTTTGACCGCGTTGACCGAGGTCAACATGGGGCACTGTTCATGTGTGACAATGACATGTGGGGCCCCCAGCTGTTAAGTAAATAAAAGCTAATTAGTTAACCTAATCTCTTAATGACACCCGGGGCCCACACCCCCTAATTAACCCAGTTAATTAGTTAAGTACACTGTTAGACAAACAGAGGCTGACATGTGGGTCCCACTGGACCCACATTTCAGGTTTGACATGGCCAGCCGGTCAGTTGACCTGCTGACATCACCATGACGCTCTGCTGATGTCATATTTCAATTTCTGTTAATAAATAAATTACAAAATGTTTAAATTTTTTAGAAAATCATATCTTTTAAACCGTAACTCCGATGAAAATAATTTATATATGAAAAATGATCAGAAAAATCAGACGAATCCGAATACGCTACCCACATACTTGTTAGATGCCTCTAACTATCTGAACATGCAACTTTTTGCCTATTTCAGATAAATGAATAGTGCATGACTCTAATAAAATAAATCCAAACAAATTCCTAAAATAACTAAATGACTTAGACATGTCTTCAGGCAACCCTGCATTGCACGTTAGCGTAAACTGCTCTGTGTTGCTTATGTTTGTCGTGTATTTATTTATTTCTTCCCCCTCTTCTCTCCCGATAGACCCCGACACCGACGTCGTCACCGATACCGACGCAGCTCCGGAGACTGACGCCACCTTTGACGACCTTGCCCTTGTCGCCGAGCAACCAGGCAAGCCCCCCCCCCCCCTTGAGCATACCGATATCGCCCATTCTATTTCTCATGCTTGCATTAGAACTGCTGCTGCAGCTGCTTTACCTATTCTGATGCATAGCCTGTTTATTGTAACCTGCTGTTGATAATTACCTGCATATCCTAAACTGCTTAGTATAGGCTGGGTAGAGACCTATCAGTGACCCCACTTATCCCGATTGCCCCGCTGGATAATCCGAAGACCCGATCAACGGGATTGAAGACCAGGCCCCGGCACCGCACATCACCCCCCTTAGTTGTAACGACACTGCAGCGTTACTATCGAGTGTCGAGGGTGAAACCTCTTGTAGCACTTCTGATGTTAACTCTGTAGAGTAGCTATTCGGTCGTGGTCATCGAGGGAGATTCCTCTTTCACCGCTTCCGATAACAACGCTGTCGTGCACCACCTCAAGTGTGAACCCATCGAGGGTGAATCCTCTGAATTCACCTTGACAGACACATCGAGTAGGAATCCAACGAGGGTGATACCTCGGATTCCCCTGATGTTATAGACACCCGGATACTTGGATTTTACACTGTTACTTGGGTAGGCGGGACGACCCTGAGGGGTACCCGCGTGCGCCTGAGAGGCGAGTGTTGTGAAGACGGGTGCCTGTATGGTGCCCGAGTGATGAATACGAGGCGCGGCCGGGCATTCTTAACCCTTGCAGCAAATCCTCGAGACGGGGTGACGGGGTCACATCTTTCGTGAGTCTCTGCTCGTTACCGCAAGCCCTAGTCCATTAACGATTTGGATATTTGATCCGAGCAGGTTTCTGGCCTGATAGCACTAACCATCACGTGGGCATAGTATGGGCGTTCTGCATCATAGCATCAGCCGAAAGCTCTGTCAGACGTCTAGTTCAGCCTTGCGGCCGGGATGGACCGACGCCCCCCTGGTGCCTGGCTTCCCCCTACACGCAACGACTCAGAGTGCACATGGCGATGGCCCAAGACCTCTGAGCGCTTAGGATGTAGACCGACGGGGACCTCTCTGCTGAGCTCTAGGTAGGGATGCGATGTGTCGTTTGGCCGAGGCTGGGCATGACCCAGGAAATTGTGTCCGGCCGGAGTTAATCGAGCGTGTTGGGTAAGTTGGTGCACCCCTGCAGGGAAGAAAACTTCTATCGATAGCCTGTCATACGGTAAAGGACACTCGGAGTTGTATCCTGATTGATACAATTTTAGAACTGGATACTTGGACATGAGGCTCTGGGATTGCTTCTCACAGGGAGTCGAGAAGGGATCTCAGGACGAGGTTGATGACTGTATGACTCTGGGATTGCTTTCTCGCAGGGAGTCGAGAAAGGATCTCTGGGTGAGGTTGCGACTTAATGATACTGCTACATTATATTGTACTGTTATACCCTCTTCTATTTCTGCAAGACCGCTGTAGATGCTAGTCTTCGATAGGACTAGGCCTTCTCTCTATTCTGGCATTTCTGCAGCCCAGTCCATATATACAGCCTCTCATTGAAAATTTTGCATATGTAGTGTAGATCCTTGCTTGCTGAGTACTTCTGAGTACTCACGATTGCTTTGTTTACCTTTTATCCCCACATCAGTTTGACCAAGATGACGGAGCCCCTGAGACAGATGCCCCGTCGATCGACTACTACTACTACCCAGAGGATGGATACTACTACGAGCTTGCCGTCGACCAGGAGTAGGATCGGAAGGTCCCAGGCAGGAGGCCTGCGCCTTTCGATCGTAGTGTTTTATTTTGCCCCGCCTTTCTAAAGGCCTTTCTGTTTCTGTTTCATATCTGTACTCAGATATCTGATGCTTCCGCTGACGCTTGTTCGCAAGCTTATGTATTCGAGCCCTCGAGGCCCCTGGCTTGTAATATAAAGCTTGTATGACTTTATTTATGTTTTAGAGTTGTGTTGTGATATCTTCCCGTGAGTCCTTAGGCTTGATCGTGTGCATTTGCATGTATGATTAGTGCACGATTAGGCCGGGGGCATCACAAGTTGGTATTAGAGCCGACTGCCTCTAGGAATCCCCCTTTCCAATTCCTTGGCCGAAGTTGAGTCTAGTAACCGCTAACTGTTTTACTAACTTAGCTGTGTGGCTTAAGGGCCCACGTCGCCAATTGGGTGGTATTAGGATCTTTTACTCCTCGACCTTTACTCTGGGCCTCTGATCTCTCTTCTATTCGGGTTAAATTTTTTACCAACTCCAACATTAGGATCTCGTAATCATATTCTCCCGGAGAGCTGGATATTCGCAACTGATCCTTTCCTTGGAACGATTAGTCTGATAATCATCATTTTCCTTTCCATTGGTTTGTTTAACCTTTCCTTTACGAGTATCTTACGCTTCTCACACTGTCATTTGACACTTTTGGAATCTCTCGGCAAAATGTGTCATGTTCAGCGGTAACATTTTGACTTCTTTCGAGATGTTAAATGAATTCATGAACAGCTATTCCATCCTTGCCTCTAGTGGTCGGTGATCTCATCGTGAACCTCTTTGACTACCTGCCCACGAATTGCTGTTAACCCAGAATGAGTTCAGGCTATTCTGGACTGGACTCCTCCAAAGAACGTCAAGCAAGTGAGAAGTTTTCTTGGCCTTGCAAGCTATTGCCGTCGATTTGTCGAGAACTTTTCTAAGATTGCTAAGCCTTTGACAGATCTGCTTCACAAGGGCGTTAAGTTCGAATGGACCGAAAAATGTCAGGAAAGCTTTCAGACACTCAAAGACAAGCTGACATCTGCTCCAGTACTATCTCCTCTGGATACCCGCAAAGACTTTGTGATTTATTGTGACGCATCCCGTGAAGGATTAGGCTGTGTCCTAATGCAAGAGCGCAAAGTGATTGCTTATGGCTCTCGTCAGTTGCGCCCACATGAAGAGAATTATCTGGTACATGATTTAGAACTAGCTGCTGTCATCTATGCACTGCAGTTGTGGCGACATTACCTTCTCGGTAATCGTTGCGAGATCTACACGGATCATAAAAGTCTGAAGTACTTGTTCACTCAACCTTCTCTAAACCTCCGTCAGCAAAGATGGATGGAGGCCATTGCGGACTATGATTTGGGTATTTCCTATACCCCTGGCAAGGCTAACGTGATGGCTGATGCCTTAAGCCGCAAGTCCTATTGCGACAACCTCATGGTTAGGCGAGCTCAACCTTGTCTTTTTGAAGAACTATGCAAGCTGAATCTCCGTATTATCCCACAGGGTTCTCTTAATAACCTTGTGATACAACCAGATCTCGAGAAAGCTGTTAAGAATGCGCAAGCTAAAGATGCTGAAATTGATTTGATGAAGAAAGACCTTCACCTTGTAAAGTACAGGGATTTCTCGTTGTCTGAAGATGGAACCTTGTATTTCAGAAACCGCATTGCCGTACCTCGCTTCAAGCTTATGACCGACAAGGTCATGAAGGAGGCACATGATACGCCGTTGTCTATTCATCCGGGTAGCACCAAGATGTGTCGTGATCTTTGACAAAGGTACTGGTGGACTAGATGAAGCAGGATATTGCTCGATATGTTGCTGAATGTGATGTTCGCCGTCGCGTTAAAGCAGAACATCAGAAGCCTGCTGGAATTTTGCAACCACTTCCTATTCCTCTATGGAAATGGGATAAGGTTCAGATGGATTTCATTACCGGACTTCCCAGGTCACAGAAGGGTCATGATGCTATTCTTGTAGTCGTCGACCAACTCTCTAAGGTTGCACATTTTCTGCCTGTCAAAGAGACTAACACTGCTAGTCAGTTAGCAGAATTGTATATCTCCAGAATTGTTTCACTCCACGGTATTCCGAAGGAGATTAGTTCGGACCGTGGCGGTCTTTTCACTTCCAAATTCTGGGAAAGTTTCCAAACAGCTACGGGAACTCATATTACCTAGAGTTCAGCTTATCACCCCCAATCCCAAGGCCAAGTCGAACGAGTCAATCAAGTGCTTGAAGACATGTTGCGGGCTTGTGTTATATCGTTCGGCAAGAAGTGGGAAGAATCTCTCCCGTATGCCGAATTCTCTTACAACAACAGCTATCAAGCCAGTTTGAAAATGGCCCCCTTCGAAGTACTATATGGACGTAAGTGTCGAACCCCTCTGAATTGGTCAGAAACTGGGGAACGACCACTCGTGGGTCCGGAAATTATTCAACACGCCGAAGAACAAGTCCGTATCGTCCGTGAAAACCTCAAGGCGGCACCCTTATCATGCTACCTTTGACCGTGCTACCTCGTCCTACTCTGGTGCATGAATTCTTCAGACTGTGAGCAAGGCTTACATCAAGTTTTCAACATCATGTTGTTTGTCTTGAAAGGGAACTCCAATTCCGAGTTTGCCTCTTATCTATTGCTCCCATAACTTTCCACTTCGCCATTCCTTTGCTGGGTGCCATCGCTATTCAATTGCATCCTCTTGAAACCTCTCGACAACATGTGTTGTTGTCATCGTTAACATTTTGCCTTCTTCCAAAATATGAATCTAATTCATGACGAGCAGTACCATCCTTGCCCCTCGATAATTTGTATTGTCGTCGACAACATCCTTGTTTTTCCCTTCAACACAGACTTGGTCATGTTCTAGTTATACCTTGAGTTCCTTGGTATTCTTGAAATTGCTCCTTGTGTATCCCTCGTGATCTTCAAACCCAGCCCTTACTTAAAAAACACCATATCTTTGCTACCCCGGAGCATGACTATGGTACTCCGAATATCAACAAAAACATTGGAATCGCAATGCTAAATGTTTCTTGATCAATTATCCAAACTCTGTTGTATGGGTAAACATCATGAATTTCTTTGCCCCTTTATCTAAAGGGTTACATACTCAAAGTCCTTTCTTGTATATAATGCTCTGCTTGTTCTTGAGAGGGATATACTCCTAGTATTTGTGAATAAACACATTTTCCTTTCCATTGGTCTGATTAATCTATTAATCACATTTTCCTTTCCGTTGGTCTGTTTAACTTGTCAAATAATTAATATGATCTAAGCAGTAATAATTCCCTGCTTATGTAAACACCTCGATGTACAACTCTGTCAGTGAGACCCTGTTACAATTGTTGTTGACATTTCTGTAACCACTGATGGACGAGAACTTTACCTATTGGTCCGCCTCGAATTAACGAGCAGGAAAATGGTTCTCTTCATCACCCTGTAGGAGATATGCCCTAGAGGCAATAATAAATGTTATTATTTATCCCCATGTTCCTAATTATGTTTATATTCCGTGCTATAACTGCCACGGTTCTCGAGTCTACAATAACCACGAGGCTCGGAGGAAGACTCATATGCACGTGTGGAATAGTAAACGGTAAAATGTATTCCTAGTCTGGCCTCTAAGACTAGCTCAAGTGTTGCATGATGGTTCTGTTTTCCTGATCATGGGCATGACTATGCTAGCAACTTTGAGGGTACATTGTTAGAAGAACACTTGTGTTGAATCAACCCGAATTGATGTTATGCTCTGAGATACATTCATCACAACTTAATGGTTAATAACAAAGAGAACTTATCATTTTGCATGATTCCTTAGACCATGAGAGTATCGAGTTTCTTCATGCTTTCTTCATGAACTTTGGGGTTTGTTAAACGTCATCCGCAACTAGGTGGCAATTACGGCGGCTTACAGGTTCATGGGAAAGTATCTCAAGGGACTTGATAGCTCAAGATTGGGATTTGCTCCTCCGATGATGGAGATATATTCTCGGGCCCTCTCGGTGTTATGGTATCCATCATCGTCTGGCCAGACACAATGTGATTTGATCATGGGGATGCCGGAACGCAGAAACGAGAAAAGAGAACAAAACTGGCAAAGAGGTAACTGGCATTGTGGACAAGTGTTGATCGAAGGGGATGCCAATAAATCTCACCTCGGGTTTTGTAACATATCGTGAAGTAAAAGGAATAGCACACAGCAACTGGAGGTTCACTCGAATATTCATTCGGGTGGTTATAGGTGGTCAATATGGGTGTCCACGGCTCCGATGTTGATCATTGATCGGAAGGTGTTCTGGGTCATTTCTATACTTCACCGAACCTATAGGGTCACACGCTTAAGGGTCATCTATCTGCTAAATTCTAGACAGGGAGTCTGAGAGAAATTCACAGAAAAAGTTTCGGAGACAACGGAAGGGTTCCGGAGAGAGAACACCGGAATAGTTTGAGTAAAACCGAAAAGTTGTTTCGGAGTATACCATTAAGTCAAAATGGTTTCGGCACATGGCAGGAAATTCTTGGAGGGCCTCCCAAAGGGCTGTCCGCGGATCCGTCTGGTGGGACTATCCGAGGGACTGTCCCGAGGCCTCCCGAAGGGCTGCCCGGAGATCCGTCAGGTGAGCTGACGAGGGAGTACATCCTCGCTGTTGGGAGGTTGTAAATCCTAGCTACGGGGATCTGCACCAATGATCAACATCGACTCTACTTCCGTTGCGCTACGAGTCGGTAACGATCAGATCAAACCTTGTATGCATCTCCATAGTGATCCTGGGCGTGCTCGCTGTACCGATTTTTTTTGTTTTCTGTCGCGTTCCCCTTCACCCCCGCCCTTGGTACTGACGTTGTTGCCAACATAGTTGACAAATTGTTCCCTGGCGAACCTTATATCATGATCACACAAGATGCCACCACCCCTCTTATTCATCATGGTGGTATGTATGTTGACCACTTCGATTTTTTATCATCGTAATTATTCAGAAATACTCAAGTCCCTAATACCTACTGGTGCAATATGCTTAGCCTTTCTTTATCACGTCGACTGGATCTTCTAGTTAACCCTGTAATCAATTATCGTTCTGACCTGAGCATGTCGATCATTTGAACCTTATCCAAAATATCTCTTGACCATAAACTTTATGAAAACCACTCCGTGATCCTTGTATCCGAAATTGTCCTTTGTATTTGGCTTCATATGGAATTCCACAAGCCACCCTCCTTGAAATGTTTCATTCTGATATCAGGTGCAATACTTATTCCTGTTACTCTGAATCCCTTTCACACTCTGTTTCAGGCATCGAATGATTGCGTATCCGCTTGAAACTTCTCATGCCTTCTTTCATTTCTCTTGATGTATTTCCTGAGTTTCAAATTGAGAGATTCCCTTGATCCTCGATCCCTGAGATAATCATCGGATACCCAAACTTGTGGAGATCCATTCTTATAGAGTTTTCCCCCTTATCTCTTTCGTATGACGATGACGTTCTTGAAGAAAGGACGACAACTTCGTCGCGAAGCAATGATGTAGAGGAATGAAGACATCAAACCCGATGGATCGACCTCTTTGAGAAGAGCAACCAAAACCGAGAAGATTCGTTAGAATTTCAAAACCAGACCTTTCGCCCTTACTCTACCTCTTAATTCTCGGGACCAGAATTTCTTTGAGTGGATGAGAGTTGTAACATCCCCAGATCTCAAGCATGTCATTAAGCCAATTAACTTGCCAGGTCATTGTAATTAATAAGCCTAAAGGCAATTAAGAAATAATCCAACTCCAATTCAAAATTCAAATAGCAAGTGAAACTTGAAAAGCTCCAAACTTGCAAGAAAAATAGTTCATAATTTTTAAATAATCCATATGTAATTATGGTTAAGGAAAACAACATCACTTGTTTGCTCAAATGGAAACTAGCATCCAAAAACAGTACCCAAAACAACCCATTTAAATCATCTGTATTTAAACCAAACTCAAATGGATTCAAATAATCATCAAACTTTTTGAGGCAGTGCATAATAATGCATAGTATTTATTGTAGCAAGTTGCACATTTTTCAAAAATCATTTGGATCAAGAACTAAGGCAAAACACAAAAGAAAGAATAAAGCAGAAAAGAATAAAAGAAAAGGGCTAGCGGTTACCGTGCATATGGGCTTAAGTGCTCATAGTGCACAAGGCCCAGCCCACACTAGCCTTTCCCTAACCTCTCGCCAGAGGCAGAGAGGCCATGGCGCCAGTGCACGTGCACACCGTCCACACGCTGGATGCTACCGCTGTCGTCCATCCCACGGTATAGGCGATGCATAAGAGCCCTCCTCGACCCCCTGGAAACCCTAGCTGCAATCTTCCCCACCTCCCTCGTCCTCTCCCCTTTGATTTACTCGAAGCAGAGCGCCGCCATGGCAGCAACCCGGTGACGCACGCGGCCACCGTTGTCCCTAAGCCACCGGAGTCTGTTCGGGAGGACCGCCATCGACCACCGCTTCTTCCTTGATTCTTCGTTCGTCGGGGGTAGCACCACAATGACGGCATCGACCGCCTCCACCAATCGCGGCCGCCATCACCATTGACGTTGATCCCCTCGACTTCGACCGCCCCCGGCTCCCCAGAGTCCCCCGTTGGCCTCGCAGTGAGCTCCTCTTCCTCCGCGACCTCTTCTCTCTCTCCTCTGCGTCACGTAGCCCCGGCGTCGATGAGGCCGTGCCACTGCCACTGCGAGCCATTGTCGTTACCACCGATTCCGCCCACGATAGCTCGTGCTTGTGGTGTAGAGAGAAGTGGCGCGCTGCACTTGTTCGATTGGTGTCTTCCGGCGCTCGAAATGACCACCGAGGCGCCTTCTCCACTCGTAGCCACCGCCCTGTAGCTCGCCGCCGGCAGGCATGCACGCGCACACGCGGTTTTAACCCAGCCATGTCACTGACAGCGGGCCCGGGGATTAGTTTAAATGGACTAATTAGATTAACTATTAGACAATGACAGTGGACCCATATTTACTAATTAAACCGGTTAAATTAAACCTAATAGCTACAGTCACTGACAGGTGGCCCCCAGTCAACCCTTTTGACCAGTCAACATTTTACTGTTGACTGCTAAGTCAGCAGTCAACAGGCCCCACCTATCAGCCTCTGCTACCACTGACTGGGTACACAGCTGGGTACACTTAGCAAATTCTGTTTTAAATTCGAATTTAAAATAATTATCCGAAAATCCAGAAAATGTTTAAAACTTTGAAAAATCATAGAAAATAAACCGTAGCTCGGATGAAAATAATTTATATATGAAAAATGATCAGAAAAATATGAAGAATCCGAATATGATAACAAAATGCTTGATGATCACTCTTGTAATGATGAACATGGAACCTTCCCCTCCAGATCAGTATACCGATAAGCACTAAGAGCTGGGAAAATAATTTCGAATATTTTCCCTCCTCTTCTATAATACTTAGTAATGCATTAGGTCACATCGTCAACTCATTTTGCCATGTCATGCATCTGTGTTGCATATCTATGCTTTGTATTTACTGTTTCTTCCCCCTCTTACTCTTCGGTAGACCCCGAGACTACCGACGACACTAGCTATGACTACGCCCCTGACGAGCAGTACCCCTCTGCAGAGCTTCCCGGCAAGCAAACCCCCTTGATCATCCAGATCTCGCCCATTCCTTTCCCTCTACTTCATGCATTAAATTTTGCTACTGTTGATGATCCAATAGCTCCTGCTCTGATGCATAGCCTGGGGTTGTAGCCTACTGTTGATACATTACTGCTATCCTATGATGCTTAGGAAGCTATGCCTTTGTTTTGCCTGTTGGTCCTACACCCTTGTCCGTGATGCTATGCTAGATTATCGAGTCGTCATCCCCTCTGGGAGGAGACCATTGTTATGCTTACACTGTTACCATCGGATGCTGCAAGATGCTAGTCTTCGATAGGATAGGTTTTCCCCCCTCTACTCTGGCATTCTGCAGTTCAGTCCAAAGATATAGCCCCATTCCATTGATACCGATGCATACTTAGCATAGTTCTGATGTAAGTCTTGCGAGTACTTTGGATGAGTACTCACAGTTGCTTTGCTACCTCTTTTCCCCTACCTGGTTGCTGCAATCAGATGACGGAGCCCAGGAGCCGAAGATCCACAGTGGAGGCTACTACTACACGGAGCCCGACGACCAGGCGTAGTTTGGAGGCCCCAGGCAGGAGGAAAGCGCTTTTTCGATCAATGTCATTGTTATGCTAGCATTCTTAAGGAAGACTTGTTTAACTATGTCTATACTCAGATAATATTGCTTTCGCTGACTTGTGTATTCGGGTCTTCGTGACCCCTGGCTTGTAATATAAAGATTTGTGTTAAATCTATGTCTAGAGTTGTGTTGTGATATCTTCCCGTGAGTCTCTGGCCTTGATCGTGCATGTTTGCGTGTATGATTAGTGCACGGTTGAGGTGGGGGCGTCACATCTAGCTTCGTCCAAAGGCTTGGTGAAGATGTCAGCTAGTTGTTGCTCGGTGCCAACATGAGATATCATAATATCACCTCGAACCACATGATCCCACAAGAAATGATGGTGAATGTCAATATGCTTGGTGTTGGGAAACGTAGTAGAAAACAAAAAAATTATGACCTACATATAAAACCCAGGATCAGCATGAAGATACAAATAGGTTAGATCGGATCTTTACCAACTAGAATGCATTGCAGAGATGTAGTTGGTGAAGAAGTTGATGCCGATTTCCGCAGCTAGGATTAAACCTCCCAACCACGAGAAATTTTCCTTCTAGATCTAGGATCAATGAGATGATCCATCTGCCGGTTTCCACGCGTATGAGATCACCAGTCGAGCTGGGCTTCATCGTAGAGACCGAGAGACTACTGAAGAACTAGAGGTGGAGCAACCTTTTGGAATGGAGAATATTTCCACGTGAGAGAGGGGGGGGGGCTCCTTCAAGCAAAGGGCGAGATGCGTTTGGGGGGCTGCCCCCTCACATATTTATAGGGGTAAGGGGAGGAGGATGCCTTGGAGGAGGAGGAGGAACCTCCCCTAGGGCCGGCACACTAAAGGTGGGTGCCCCACCAAACACTAGACGCCCCCAAACTTGCCCTACAAAGCAAAGGGTGGAGGGCGCACCACTTTAGGGCCCATGGAGCACATGCGCCTGCCCCCACTTGGGCTCAGCCAAGTCGGCAACCCATAGCGCTCTCTAGAATATTCTAGAAAGTTCTAAAACATTCCAGAACCTTCCGGTAGTCTTTTGCGTCCTACAGGACTTTCTCGGTTTTGTAGAACTCCTCTGGTTTTTCTTCAAAACACTTCAGGTTTTCTCTCCGAAACTTTTTCGACCTTCCCAAAAAAAAATTGGTGAATTTCTGACGCTCCTAGCACTTGTAGTACTCAACAAACTGATGAACCATAAGTGTGTTTCCCTGCGGGTTCGGTAATGTGCAGACATTACCCGGGACTCCTGGAGGTCAATAATCAGTAGCGGGATCTGGGCTTCCATATTGACTCCTACACATACACGAATTATTGTCGAGCGAACCTTTTATTCTCGTACACCATTCCCTTTGTTTCACGATATAACAAAACCCAAGATGAGACTTTTATCAGTATCCTTGTGAAGCAACACTTGATCACAATACCGAGTTATCCTAGTTACCGGTTTTGATCTTTTTCTCGTTTCCGCATTCCGGTATCCCCGTGTTTATATCACGCTATCTCTTGCCAGACGATGATGGATACCGGAATGCCGAGAGGGCCTGAAGAATATCTCTCCATCGTCGGAGGAGCAAATCCGAATCTTGAGTTATCAAGTCCCTAAACATACTTTTCTGGTCTACCCAAAAGTTTCACCCTGTTACCGGTAATGTTCGACAAGCCCCAAATATATCATCCGACATGAAGGTACTCAATACTCTCATGGTCTAAGGCATTGAGTATACGTTAACATTTGCATGATTATACTTATAACATTTTGATGATGTGTTCTCGAAGTATGTCATTTAGTTGGGTCTGTCCAACACCATTGTTCCGCCAATATTATGCTCCCATTATTGCTGGCATCCTTGTTACTTTAGCAATACCCTATGATCAGGAAAACGGGATCATCATCAAACACATGAGCTAGTATTAGAGGTGAGACTAGGGAACTAGTTGGTGTTTACATTTCCACACGTGCAACTGGGTTTCCTCTGAATATCATATTCAACAACCATTGCAGTTATAACATAGAAAGTAAACATTAATTATGAATATGGAAATAAATAATAACATTTATTATTGCCTTCAGGGCATATTTCCTTCACTTGGTGCGGCCGGCTATGTTGAACGGGGTTGTTGGCGATCTTGATTACGCTTTCATTGTCACATAGAAGAGGCACCTTGTCCCTTGTGATTCCATAATCCTTCAAGCTTTGCCTCATCCATAACAATTGAGCACAAAAACTTGCGGCAGTCACATACCCGGTTTCGGCGGTGGAGAGGGAGACATAATTTTTTCTTTAAGGACCAACCTACCACAGATTTCATGGGCAACGTTGCATGGAAAACAAAAAAAAATCCTACGAAACACCAAAAGATCTATCTATGGAGATGCTAGCAACGAGAGGGGAGTGTGTCTACGTACCCATACATTTGTCACAAGTTAATGGTTAATAACACAGAAATGGTTAACGTTTGTATGATCCCTTAGACCATGGGAGTATCGAGTTTCTTCATGCTTGCTTCATGAACTTTGGGGTTTGTTAAATGTCATTCGTATATGGGTGGCTATTACAGCGGCTTACGGGTTCATGGAAAAGTATGTCAAGTAACTTGATAGCTCAAGATTGGGATTTGCTCCTTCGATGATGGAGAGATATCTCTAGGCACTCTCGGTGTTAGGGTATCCACCATTGTCTGGCTAGACACAATGTGATTTGATCACTGGGATGCCGGAACATGGGAACGAGAAAAGAGAACAATACCGGTAACGAGGTAACTGGCATAGTGGACTAGTTGTTGATCCACGGGGATGCCAACATGTCTCACCTCGGGTATTTGCAATATATTGCGAAGAAAGAGGAATAGCACACGGCAACTGGAGGTTCACTCAAATATTCATTCGTGTGGGTATAGGGGTCAATATGGGTGTCCACGGCTCCGATGTTGATCATTCATCGGAAAGTGTTCCGGTCATGTCTATACTTTACCGAACCTATAGGGTCACACGCTTAAGGGTCATCTATCTGCTAAATACTAGACAGGGAGTCTGAGAGAAAATCACCGGAAAAGTTTCGGACGCAACGGAAATGTTTCGAAGAGGACATCGGAATAGTTTTGGTAAAACTGAAAAGTTGTTTCAAGGGATACCATAAAGTCAAAGTGGTTTTGGCACATGCCTGGAAATTCTTGGAGGATGCCAGAAGTGTTCAGGAATTTTCTGGGAATTTTCCGGGATAAAACCGGAAATGTTCCGGAGCTGCCGGAACCGATTTGGTTACTTTTCGCAGATGAAAATCACTAATCCAAATTTGTTTCGGAACGCATCCAATATCATTTGTGTGGGTACTGGAATTATTCTAAGACCCACAAAAATATTTTCGGATTTAACGGTCACGGAAAATTGGTTCCATGAATAGTGAAAATCACTTTATGGATAATTTTTTGGAAAGCCACCTTTTAGGGCTTTTGCAAAAAGGCTTCTAGAAGGGCTTTGGCGCCAAGGAAGCCCCCCAAGGGGTGGCCAGCCAAGGGAGGTGGAGCTCCTTGGAGCTCCACATGGCATCCCATTTTGTCCATAACACCCTCATGTGAAACCTTTTGCATGGGGGTTTTTGGTAATTTGTGGAGGCACACTACACCTTGGTTTTCCTATGAATAGGAGGTGCGGTGGCTGCTCAAATCTCATCCTTGCTCTCATACACATGCCATAGACTTGTCTGGCTTCTCTCTCTCTCCTAGCGAAATAGTTTCGTAGAGCCGAAAGGCTGTCTGGGTTCCGGCAGGAACTAGTTCTGGACGGCGAAGCCCTGCCGGATAGATGACACTGTACATGTGCAACTCTGTAGAGAGATCGTTGTTTAGGTCTTAGTTCGAGAGTGCCTCCCGAAGGGCTGTCCGTGTGACCGTCCGAGTTTCGAAGGTCCTCCCGAAGGGCTGTCCGAGTTTCGAATATCCTCCCGAAGGGCTGTCCGCGACACCGTCCGGGGGTCTGTCCGACTGCCTCCCGGATGGTTGTTCGAGGGGCAGATGAGGTTATACATCCTCGCGGTTGGGAGGTTGTAAATCCTAGCTGTAGGGATCTGCACCACCGATCGTCGTTGACTCTACTTCCGCTGCGCTACGAGTCGGTAACGAAACCTTGTATGCAGTCTCCATAGTCGTCCTGGGCTGGTGCGTAGGTCAAATTTTTTTGCCATGTTCCCCTACAGTGGTATCAGAGCCGTGCTATGCGTAGATGTAGTTTGCGATCTAGAATACATAGAGATGTATGGGTGTTGCATAATATAATTAGGTAGTAGATGAGTTCTATTACTGAAAATTATTTGTGCGGGTAGCAGATGAAATCTGTTACCCAATGTTCTTGTTGCTTCCCTGGAATTTGCATATTTCTGATCTTGACAACAGCATGGTGGAGTTTCAATGTTCTGGCAATCCGCGATCCTGATTGATCAGCGAAGTGCTAACATTTCATTGAATTCCACCGTAGTTAAAAAGAAAGATGAAATTTCACAGACGAAAGGGCAATGCAGATATGATCTGCAAGGGGGTCATGCGTATGACGAAGTTCAATATGGGGCTCGAGATTTTATTATCTCGTGTTTCATACACCCCGCAATGTTGATCTAGCGACTTGAATAATCATGCTTGATGATGAACGTTGGTAGCTTCGGTTTGTTTCAAAACCTTAGAAGCCACATAAAACAAAGTTTTTGCTGAACCGATTAGAGGCATCGAACTTGGTTTTGCAGGATGGTTTTCATGTGCATGTGATGTGGTATAGCAGTGCTCATAATAATTTGATTATGTAT
Organism: Thinopyrum elongatum; assembly: GCA_011799875.1. Classification (NCBI taxonomy): domain Eukaryota; kingdom Viridiplantae; phylum Streptophyta; class Magnoliopsida; order Poales; family Poaceae; genus Thinopyrum; species Thinopyrum elongatum. The sequence goes on from CM022303.1 coordinate 718,533,832, forward strand.
GAGATGACTATATGATGTAAATTGATTAACATGACCTGCGTGTCATGATTCGGCATGATGGCTGGAGCCATATGATTGTCACTTTAAATGACCTGTGTTTCAACCCTAAGTAATGCACTTATTTTATTAGCTATGGAGATAGCAATATTATCTGGTGCATCGACAAGGTGGTGGCAATCTTCGCAATGGTGAACACCGACGCCAATGCCCAAGACGAGGGAATGAAAGAATTCTCCGTCAGAAAGGGCTATACCATATCATGCTATTATGAATTGCCTGAGTTGTTTATCCCTTATGATGCACCCTTCTTGATTGCATGGTAGTCGCTTTTATTAGGGTGATCTCTCACCAAATATATCAAGTAGTTAGTGTTCTCCCAAGTGTAGCACCATCACGGCACCTATCTTTTCGGGGTATGACATGTACACATGAGTACGAACGATTAGAGAAGTGTGAGGCGGGTGAGGTCAGACCTCACTGCGTGATCACTTGGTTGTCTTGACGTTCAGGCAGGACAATCCTGAGCTTGGAACACACGCATCAAAAGATGGATAAGAGTCACATAGAGATGTGATTGGCAAGTTGGCCTACCGATTGAAATTCAAGTCATCAGTGATGAACCCGACAATGGCGTCGAATTGAAATGCGGGTCTTGTATCACTCACAATCAATTATGAGAGATATTGATTTGAGTGGGAGCGCAATGTAGAATTAACTTGTTTAAATTCTCAGTGCAATTAATTTTGAACACTGTCTAAGTGTGATTTGCAAAATAGTTGTAGATTAATGGCTCGCGTTTCCACCTTCCCTGTTAAAATTGAATAGCAGTTAAATATCTGGTTAAAACTTTACGGTTGGTAACATAATGTGAGGATTGTCCTCAAGAGTGCTGAGAAGGACTTTTGTCCTATCGCATGCTTTCGGTATTATCCCGCTAATGCTATGGATCATGTGACTCTCGTCCTTCAATCCAAAAGCTAGAATTCAATTACGGTCAAAGTGCAATATGTTTGCTTCCATGAGACCCGAACATTGAAAGTTTGGATAGTTATGAGATATTCATGGAATCTGAAAATCATTTTCAGAGACAGACAAAGGCTAAAAATATGAGATATGCAAAGAAATGTTTGTTTGCAAAATATTAGTAAAAGTGTTTACTGGGCATTTGACTGATAAAAGAGGGATCTAGTAGAACGCCTGTCATGTAAATGAAGGTGAATAAAAAAACAACTCAAAGAAGAAGGAAATATTCGAAGGGTGTTAGTAAGACTTTCACGCCTAGGAAGTCCGGGGCTAACGCCACTCTTACGTTGAGTGCTTCTTCTAAGAGAAGGAGAAATACTGAAAGTTAAACTGTTAGAAGTATAAAGGCAATAAGAGAGAAGACTGGAATATCCAGCTCATGTATGAATGTCATACAAGTTATTCATGTATGGAAGGCTGGTCAAAGAAATAGTTCTTGAGAATTGTGATTAAACACTTAGTCACTGATTCTTGGGTATTGTGGTTTAACCACAAAAAAACCCGGGCGATTGCATTCTCTTGCAATTCAATACAAGAACTACGGCCTAACAGACTTGCCGGTAATGAGTTTAGGTATACACAGGGAACATAGTAAATGTTACTATACCTTCCATCGGTGTATTACCGTCTGTATTTATTTTCATAATTCAATTAGAGTTTTACACACTCTAGCCCATTGCATAAGGTATCTTGCAAGAAGGTTGTTCATAAGAGAACTTTTGATGTTCGGTGTTATGAATAACATAAGGGCCATACTTTCATTATGAATGAGATGTATGTTATGAATATTGACAACAATACATTACCTCTGGATTTACTTTCATAATTCATTTTAGAGTTTTACACACTCTAGCCCATTGCAGAATGATGTTGCAAAAGGGTTGTTCATAAAAGAACAATTGTTGTTCAGTATTATGAATAACATAAAGGGCCATGCTTCCATCGAAGATGGGACGTATGGTATGAATATTTATGGTAATATGATACATCCATAACACTGACACTAAATTTCGCAAGACTAAAAGAATACCACACAAGTGTGGCACTGCATTTGGTCACATTGGAGAAACCTGCATGGAAAATTCCATTATGATGGATTTTGAAGTCGTTTGATTTTGAATCATCTGACACTTGCAACTTTCCTCCAAAAGGTGAAGTGACTAAAATACCGTTCACAGGCCATAAGGAACGAGCAAAGAACTTATTGGTGATCATACATTTTAATGTATGTAGTCCAATAAATGTTGTTGCAAACAGTGGATTTGTCTACCTTCAAAAATGACTCAAGTAGATATATGGATATTTACTTGATGAGACGTAAGTCCGGATCTTTTGAAATCATTCGAAAGGTTTTCAAAAATGAAGTAGAAGTTATTGTCACAAGAAAATTATGTTTCTGCAATTTGATTGTGCAAAGGAATATTTGAGTTATAAGTTTAGCGAATGTCTGATGAGTTGTGAAAGGGGTTCATAACTTGTACCTCCCGGAATACCACTGCAAGTGGAAAGTCCGGGAAGATGTAATCGAACCATTTAAGACATGGTAAGATCAAAGATGACATAAATAAATTTGCCATTATCCCTTTTAAAGAGTTATGCTTTAGAGACTGCGGCTTTTACACTGAAAAGAGCTCCATCAGGTCTGTTGAAATGACGCCATGGTATGGTACGCCAACCATGTTATATCTTTTCTTAATCATTTGGAATATGGGGCTTGTGTAAAAGGTTACAGACCTATTCCAAATCAGACAATTGCTACTTTGTAGGTTATCCCAAGTGATTGGGTTTTCCCCCACCACTATACCTAGGCAAAGGATTTTGCCACAAAATGGTATGCTTTTGAGGAGAATGGTTCTTGCAAAAAGGTGAGTGGGAGGACAGTGCAACTCGACGAGATAACCAGTATCTTCGTCATCAGATCAAAGGAAAGCAACCTTGGAAGTGATTCCAAGGTTTCCTACTGCGACTGTTGCGGAAGCCTCTACATGAGATGTATGGACTTCGTTCAAACTTGCAGCTGAACAACGTAGGCAAAGCTCGTGCAAACCTCTCAGGTGCGCAAACGAGATATTGTTGTTAGACAACAGTATAACTATGATACACAAGGAAGCGTTTATGGGCCCTGACTCTGGAATTGGCTAAATGCCAATACAATCCGAGATAGTTTCCATATAAGTGGTTCAAGATTAAAATCTTGATACACCTTTCAGAAGACTTAGAGTCTAAAGAATATTTATGGAACTAAAAGCTAATACGAATAAAAATGTTTTATCCATAAAGCTTGACTTGTTGCAATAACAAGTTCAAGGAGTTGACTACGATGAGATTGTCTCACCGTAGCGATGCTTAAAATCTGTTCGGGTTGAACTAGCAATTCATACATATTTTAATCATGAGATATGAAACATGGATGATAAAAGAATTTCCATCTGATGGAAATGAAACCAAGGACTTGCATGTGTTACAGTCCAAGGTATTTTATCAATCCAGAGGATGCTAGTGAGTGTGCAAACTTCAGAGTTCCAGCGACGGACAAAAGAGAGCAAAATGGAGTTGGAATCTTTGTGTTTTGATGAAATGGTCAAAAAAGGGTTTTTGACTTCATCAATGGGTAACGAAGATGCTTGTGATTCAAGAAAGTAAGTGGGAGCATAATAATATTTCTAAAAACGTTGTGTGCTTGACACATTGTTAATTGGAAATAAATTTCTTGACATGAATTAGGACTTCATTTGAAAAAAGTTTTTCGATGAAGTGCTTGGGCTAAATAGCCTTGATATTAGGCATGATGATCTAGTCATGGCATGATTCTTGCCGAAGTCACATGAAAGAGTTTTTGCAACACTCGGTGTCCTAAAACACTAATGAGCAAAATACATGATGGAGATTCCACACACTCTTGTGTTTGGATTAATCATGTATTCCATGGTATGTAAAACAACCAGATATGTCCAATACTCCCAAAATTGTTACGAGTATAGATACCAAAGTGATCAAAAGTACTGATCATGGGACAACAGGGAAAAAGGGTCATTAAGTACTATAGTAGCACAGATGACATGTTTTCTCGCAAGCGGAGATCATGAAGAGTTCATTGTAAAAGGTTACTTCGATACAGTCTTCCTCATTTCTCCATGCAATTTTCGATTTAAATTGAGGATTTTGTGTAATACACAATATGGTGGCACGGTAGTTGGAAATTGTTCCAAACAAGATACTCTGGCAAATTCTATAATAAAGGCTAAGTATGTTGACGCTTTGGAAGCGATAAAGATGTTGAATCATATAGTTCATTCATGAACTTAGTATGGTTCCAAGATGGCTTTTGTCAATGGGACACTATTGAAGATAGTCGTTCCATAGCTCAGTCTGAGGAATCAGGTTTCGACCAATGATTCACATATATACAAAGCCAAGTCCACACAAAATATGAATTTTGTGAAAGCGTGAAAACGCGAGGATATGCAAAGATACACATGGAGCTGAAGTTGTCAGATCCGTTGGACATCAGGCTATACCACATGCGAAGCATATTTTACACCAGTGCGCCATGGGTGTAAAGTGCATTAGCATTAACTAGATTATTGACTATAGTGAAAGTGGGAGTCTGTAGGAGATATGCCCTAGAGGCAATAATAAATGTTATTGATTATCTCCCTATTCATAATTAAGTTTGTGTTCCATGCTATAACTGTTGTGGTTCCCGAGACCGTATATCCATAAAGGCTCTGAGGAAAACCCACATACACGTGTGGAATAATAAACGGTAAAAAGTATTCCTAGTCATGCCTCTAAGACTAGCTCAAGTGTTGCATGATGATCACGTTTTCCTGATCATGGGCATGTCTATGCCAGCAACTTTGAGGGCACAATGTTGGAAGAACATTTGTGTTGAATTGACCCGAATTTATGTTATGCTATCAGATACATTCGTCACAAGTTAATGGTTAATAACACAGAAATGGTTAACGTTTGCATGATTCCTTATACCATGAGAGTATCGAGTTTCTTCATGCTTGCTTCATGAACTTTGGGGTTTGTTAAACGTCATCCGTAAATGGGTGGCTATTACGGCGGCTTACGGGTTCATGGAAAAGTATGTCAAGTAACTTGATAGATCAAGATTCGGATTTGCTCCTCCGACGATGGAGAGATATCTCTGGGCCCTCTCGGTGTTACGGTATCCACCATCATCTGGCCAGACATAATGTGATGTGATCACTGGGATGCCGGAACACGGGAACGAGAAAAGAGAACAATACCAGTAACGAGGTAACTGGCATAGTGGACAAGTTGTTGATCCACGGGGATGCCATGATGTCTCACCTCGGGTATTTGTAAGATATCACGAAGCAACAGGAATTGCACACAGCAACTGGAGGTTCACTCGAATATTCATTCGTGTGGGTATAGGGGTCAATATGGGTGTCCACGGCTCCGATGTTGATCATTGATCGGAAAGTGTTCTGGTCATGTCTATACTTCACCGAACCTATAGGGTCAAACGCTTAACGGTCATCTATCTGCTGAATACTAGACAGGGAGTCTGAGAGAAAATCACCAGGAAAGTTTCGGACGCAACGGAAATGTTCCGGAGAGGACATCGGAATAGTTCCGGTAAAAATGAAAAGTTGTTTCAAGGGATACCATAAAGTCAAATTGATTTTGGCACATGCCTGGAAATTCTTGGAGGATGCCAGAAGTGTTCTGGATTTTTCCGGAATAAAACCGGAAATGTTTCGGAGCTGCCGGAACCGATTTGGTTGCTTTTCGCAGATGAAAATCACTATTCCGAAATTGTTTCAGAACGCATCCAAAATCATTTGTGTGGGTACTGGAATTATTCTAAGACCCACAGAAATATTTTCGGATTTAACGGTCGCGGAAAATTGGTTTCGTGAATAGTGAAAATCACTTTATGTATATTTTTTTGGAAAGCCACCTTTTAGGGCTTTTGGAAAAAGCCTTCTAGAAGGGCTTGGGGGCCAAGGAAGCCCCTCATGGGGTGGCCCCCAAGGGGTGGCCAGCCAAGGGAGGTGGAGCTCGTTCGAGCTCCACATGGCATCCCATTTTGTCAATAACACCCACATGTGAAACCTTTTGCATGGGGGTTTTTGGTAATTTCTAGAGGCACACTACCCCTTGGTTTTCCTATAAATAGGAGGTGACGGGGCTGCGCAAACCTCATCCTTGCTCTCATACACATGCCATAGACTTGTCTGGCATCTCTCTACCTCCCGGCGAAATAGTTTCGTAGAGCCGAAAGGCTATCTGGGTTTTGGCAGGAACTAGTTCTGGACGGCGAAGCCCTGCCGGATAGATGACACCGTATGTGTGCAACTCTATAGAGAGATCGTTGTTTCGGTCTTAGTTCAAGAGTGCCTCCCGAAGGGCTGTCCGTGTGATCGTCCGAGTTTCGAAGGTCCTCCCGAAGGGCTGTCCGAGTGACCGTCTGAGTTTCAAATATCCTCCCGAAGGGCTGTCTACGATACCGTCCGGGGGGCATATGAGGGTATACATCCTCGCGGTTGGGAGGTTGTAAATCCTAGCTACGGGGATCTGCACCGCCGATCGTCATCGACTCTACTTCCGCTGCGCTACGAGTCCGTAACAAAAAAGATCAAACCTTGTAAGCAGTCTCCATAGTGGTCTTGGGCTGGTGGGCAGGTCAATTTTTTTTGTTTTCTGCTGCGTTCCCCTCTAGAAAGCGTTATCGATCTAGAGATCATTATTGATGTAGTCGTACTCGCGTCGTGATCCAATCCGATACAAGCACCGCACGTGCGGCACTTCCGAGATTAGCACACGTTCGGCTCGGTGGCGTCCTCTCCTTCATCCTCCAGCATGTGAGGGAGAGGAGGTAGATGAGACCAGGACTAGCATGATGGCATGGCGGTGGTGATTGCAGCGGAACTCCGAGCAGGGCTTCGCTAAGCACAACGTAGAGCATATGGAGGAGTAACAGGAGAGAAACGGGCAAGGGTTTGGTCTGTCTGCCCCCTGCACCCCTTCCCTCGTTATATAGGGATGTGGGGGGGGGATGCCCCCCTCCAAGCCAGGGGGCCGCGGCCCCCCTCTAAGCCAGCGGGCCACGCCCCCTTCCAAGCCAGGAGGGCAGCGCCCCTGCCTCCCCAGCCGCATGGGCCCTTGGAGGGTTGGTGGCCTGGCCCATGTAGGCCAGGGTGCCCCCCTCAGCCCATGCAGGCCTTCGGGGCAGGTGGGACCCTCCGGTTGACTCCCAAAACCCATCGGAACTTCCCGGTACACTGCCGGTAAATTCCTGAACTTTTCCAGAACCCCGAAAAGGACTTTCCATATACAAATCTTTAGGTCCGGACCATTCTAGAGCTCCTCGTGATGTCCCGGATGGGACTCTGAACTACTTTCGGACTTCACCATATGAATATATCAATACTACCCTAGCGCTACCGACCGTTAAGTGTGTGACCCTATGGGTTCTAGAACATGCAGACATGACCGAGACTCCTCTCCGACCAATAATCAATAGCGGGACCTGGATGCCCATATTGATTCCCACATATTCAACGAGATCTTTATTGGTTGAACCACGATGTCAAGGATTCAGATAATCCCGTATACTATTCCCTTTGTCCGCGATATATTGCTTGCCCGAGATTCGATCGTCGGTATCGCCATACCTAGTTCAATCTCGTTACCGGCAAGTCTCTTTACTCATTCTGTAATACAAGATCCCCGTGACTAAATACATTAGTCATATGCTTGCAAGCTTCTTGTGATGTTGTATTACCGAGAGGTCCCAGAGATATCTCTCCGTCACACGAAGTGACAAATCCCAGTCTCGATCCATGCAACCCAACAAATACCTTCGGAGATACCTGAATAGCACCATTATGATCACCCAGTAATGAGAAGTGTGATGCATATTCTTTTCGAGGCACAATTGTTACTTTTCCTCCATAATATGTACATATAATGACCATTTCTTTTATTCTATATATGGTACAGTGGTAATGTTAGCTTTGCCTTGGTTGAATGTAGGATTTAGGAATGGTACAGTGGTAATTGATCATATATATATATATATATATATATATATATATATATATATATATATATATATATATATATATATATAGGTAAAATGTTTGGGACACCTAGGTGCCTGGGCACCTTGATTTTTTTGGAAATTGTGGTATATTTAATTTGTTTCCTAACTATTCTTCATGCAAGACTTTCCTTGCTTACATTTTATTTATTTTTTCTAATTATTAGGCATGCAAGACTTGCCATACAATAAAACGTATTAATGTTGATTTTGTTTGAATTGATAAGGGTATTTAATACGCGTATTTTTGTTTCCTAACTACCTAATACAAGTATCTAATACCTACGAACGAAATTATAGACATATGCAGGCATGTATATATTGAATAATTTGTATTTTAAACTATTATATTTATTTCTTTCCTAACTATCTAAAATGGGTATCTTATACTTACTAACGAAAGTATGTACATACGCGGGTATGTATACACCCAAGATTTTATTTTTTGACTAATTGCATTATATTTTTGTTTTCTAACTATCCAATACGAGTATCAATACCTACTGACCAAAATATTGTAATACCCGGTCGAAGTATATACCTCAAGTGGAAATACCCAATTTATCTGCACAATTATATACCCGGTTGTGGGAAAAAAAGCTTGGAAAATATTATACATACCCATTCGACGTATGTACTTAAAGTAAAACATGGCTACATATATATCCGGCTACGTGACGTATGGGTATCTAATATATACCCAACATATTTGGAGTACAAAACATACCTAAGATATTTTGGATTATGTACGTATATACCTAATGATTTATTCAAGGTATTATGTACTCGGTGAAAAATAAAGGAGAGCACATATAAGAAATAGACCACGGCTAACTATAATGCATAAAAAAAAGACCTCCATTATATGCAAAAAGGTGCACGTACGATGAGACATGCATGGACTTAAAACTTGGGCCATTTATTAATGATTTTCTCTATCCTATCTAATCTAGGCTGGTATTAAGTGCCCATATCATGCAATAATTCTTTCCTAATAAAATTTACCCATCAATGCTAATACTAATTACACGTGCACAGATCTTATATAGTGTCATCCAACGGTTTCTAGGCGAGGTGCCCAGGCACCTAGGTGTCCCAAACTGGCGTCCTATATATACTAGAAGAACGCCCGTGCGTTGCAACGGGGCCACATTAACTTTAAGAGTTCAATATTAATATTCTCATACATATCAAGTGACATTGGCGACCTTTTTTACCATCAAATCCTCACACACACACTCTCTCCCTCCCTCTTCCTCACTCTCTCTCCCCCTCTCCCTCTCTCTCTCTCTAACACACACACACATATCCATCTTATTAGGTACGGGACCATAATCCATCTATTTCACACACACACACGCTAGTGCATAACAATATGGATTATGTGTATTATATTTGCCACCATAACTGAGGGAATTAATTTCATGTAAATCGGCCAGCCACAGCTCCAAGAATACGGGGAGGAGGTGGCCCGGGTCGGCGTCGGCGCCGTCCGGCGCGGGCCACGGGCCCGCTTCCAAGTGCGTCTGCGCGCCGGCCACCCACGCCGGGTCCTTCAAGTGCCGCTTCCACCGCACCAACTCCCAGGGCCACGGCCACGGCCAGGGCCAGGGAAGCCGCCCTTCATCGCCCCCTTCACCGGCCGTGGCACCCGGCCTCGCCGTCCTCGTCCTCCGGCACCGTCGCGACCCAGTGACGCAGCCCAAGCATCGGCCTCGAGAATCAAGAACGCTCGACAACGGAGAGGTAAGGGAAGATCATATACATGTCATAAGAAAGGGAGTTTATTTACTGCTCCCTCGATGTATTGTTTCCTTTGTTTGGAGATTGATTACCATCTGTGAGTTAAGGTAAGGTTAATGTGATTGAGCGATTTTCCTGAAAATCAATTAATGTGATTGAGTGATTTAAGGTAAGATTAATTAATTTAGATTTGATCTTTAGAGATTGTTCGTGATTGATTCTACATTACTAAATATAACTTGCACCAGTATGGAAAGTTCTGATCTGTTCAGATTTCTTTCGTTGTGTGAGAGGGTGACGCGAAAATAAACCGATGAAGTGGGGGGAGGGGACGAAAAAAATCTACGAAAAAAAAACCAGCGAAGGTGGGAGGAGGTACCAAAAAAACCATGGGAGGTGGGACGGAAAAAAACCTGGAAGCGAGACTACCAACTGCTCCATTAGGAGTAGAGATATATGTCCTTGCTAAATAATTGTTTTTGGATGATGATGATTACACATTGCTAGGCTAGTAGACATTCCAATGTTATCTATTGTTGTTTTTTGATTTTGTGCAAGTTATAGGTTTCATATGTTTTTAATCTCCTCTGAACTATGGTTCTTATACATGCTATGCTGTCATGCAGGTGTCAGTTGGGTCTATCTGAAGAGCACAACATAAAACTTTTGAGCTTAGGCACATGAACCGAGTGCCAAGAATTCGGTTGTCTACTGAGCAAGTTGTATGCTGGGAGAGGAAGGGAGGAACGGTGAACATGGTCGGCGACACCCCCTCTTCTGATGAGATTTCCCTATCATGACCTCCCATCCAAGGTATTTTGTTCCTCTGTGTTCTTTGTGCAGTGTACCTTGTTTGTGCAATCGTGATCACTAGTCTGGAGGTTCTAATCAAAACATGTACATCAGTCATGCAGTTTTACTTGTTGCAGTATTATTATTATTATATTTGGACAAGATGCTTTCAGTGTTGATTTATAGTGATGACGAGAGTTGTAGATAAATTTCTTGTACGTATCCATAGTGGAATCATTTATTATATTTGGATAGTTGATTGAAGTATATATATATACAAATCAGTGATCAGCCCTGTAGGTGTGTGCAGAATATAGCTAAATGATGGTTGCTTTTGAGATTTATGAATAGCTGTTGGGGCATATAACTGTTTTACAGGCTTATTTGTAGAATTCACATTTTATCCTGTACATTATGTCTTGTACTAGAATTGATAGTAGACATAAAGTAAAGTTAAATTTTCTATGTTGATTTTATTGTTTCCTATTCTTGGGTAATTATTTTATAGGTTATATGGAAGCCTTCATGGAAACCCTCGGGGAAAGTAAAAGTACCCATACGAGTTGTTTTCATCGAAGCTTAGATGGAAGATATGTCTTACGCACCCAATTGCTTGCGTGCTTAATTTGTATATCGATGTGATGTAATGGAGTGAAATTATTTTGACCTAAAATTGCACCTGGTGATTGGTTGTAATCTGTGATGGACGTGTAACATTTTTGATTCGTTAATATGGTTCATTTATTCTGCTATTTGAACATTGTTGGAAGTGGGCTAGGCCCACGGGCTTGGGCCTACTAAATAGGCTTGGACTGGAAAAAAGTACAAATTTTTTGATGGGCTGAAAAATAGGGCCGGCAAAATAAATAATGGACCGGATCCACCTACCTATTATTGGGCTGTAAGTTAGCTATGGCCCAAAAATCAGATACTTAAAAAGCTAAAATAGGCTAAATTATTGAGATCAGTCCATTTAGAAACTGGTGTGGACTAAGCCCGTGGGAGCTATATCTCGTCTATTGCGAGATGGTAGTACGTCTCGCAATAAGCGAGCGCGTTATGGGCCGGCCCAGTTTTCACGTGTGATTTTCTTTCTTTTTTGTGCTTTTTTCTGTTGATTTTTATCGGGTTTTCTTACAATTTTTTGGTTTTTTTGTGTCTTTGCAGTTTTTTTGGTTTTCTCCGGTTTTTTTGGGGGGTTTTGTTTGTCGTTTTTCAACGTTTTTCTGTGTCGATTTTCTATGGTTTTCTATTGAGTTTCAGTTTTCTGTGTTTCTTTACCGGGTTTTCTTTTTTTTTCATGTTTTTTAACACATGTCTAATTTTTTTCACACACACGGTATATTTTTTGTATACATCAGAACATTTAATTATACACATTTAACTTTTTTTAAAGACATGATTAACATTTTTTTCAAATATATGTTTTGATGTCTACTTTTTTTCATACACATTTTACATTTTCCGTATACATCAAGAACATTGATTATAGACATTTAACATTTTTTAAATACATGATTAACTTTTTTTCAAATAAATGTTCTCATGTCTACTATTTTTCATACACATTGTACATTTTTAGTATACATCTGAAACATTATTTTTATACATGTTTAACAAATTTTAAAAATATAAGTTCTGATGTCTACTTTTTTGCATACACATTATATATTTTTCATATAAATCTAAAATATTAATTTTGTTAACGTGTGTAACATTTTTCAAATACATGATTGACATTTTTTTACATTGTATAAACATTCCTTTAAAATGTCACATACATGTTTTTGAATGGTATGAAATATATTTTTTTAATTGTATAAACTTTTTTTTTAATGTCACGAACATATTTTTTGAAACGCGTGACATTTTTTTAAATGCCACGTACATTTTTTTGAATGGTACGAAACACTTTTTTTAATTACGTATACATTGTTATTACATTATATAAATATTTTTGAGATGGAGTCTGCTAATGTTGCCCCTGCCAGCTATGTCACTTTCACGGCATACCATCTGAAAGGTCAGGCAACTCAATGGTGGGAGAGCCATAGGCGTATGTTGCCTGTTGGAATCGTAACCACGTGGCAACAATTCCAGAATGCTTTTCATGGGCATCACATTCCCCACGGACTCATGGCCAAGAAGAAGAAAGAGGTCCACAATATGACTCAGGGCAAGAAGATAGCGGATGAGTACAACAGGGAATTTCTTTCTCTGGCTCGCTATGCAGAAGATGATGTTTCCATAGATAAGTGCAAGCAGGACAAGTTCCGTGAGGGACAAGGTCCAACTCTCAAGCATGCCCTTAGTCTCCATGAATATCCAGACTTTCCAACACTCGTCAACAAAGCTATTCAGGCAGAAACTAGCTAGGCTGACCTCCAAGAGTCACTCCAGCATACCTGTGATGTTGGCTCATCTTCTAGTCCTCTTGCTCAGAAGCGTAGAGTGTGGATTCCGCACAATGTCTATCCGCAAGCTATTCAAGCACCCATGCCTTCATACATTGCATCTCGTCTGCCTCCACCACCAAGGTAGCCAAGAATCCAAGGTCGGCAGCCCACTATGGCTCCTCGCCCTGCAAATGGAGCATGCTTCAAGTGTGGTCAACCTGATCATCATGCTAAAGGCTGTCGACAGAATCAGAATGCACCACCTCCTCCTACTGGTCGTGGTACTAGCCGTGGTCACTACAAAGATTCTGTTAATACATGACGGACTCAATCCGTCACAGACCTTCACAAAACTGTCGTGGTAGGGCATGCATGACGGACTTGAAATCCGTCATGTATATCGCGTCATAATCTGATCACTGTACACTCCATGACGGATCTTGTCTGTCATGGATGGAACTTAACGGACATGCTCTTAACATCGTTAACTGTTCTGCCACGTCAACATGTGACATGGATCTGACATGGCAGCCCATGTAGTGCTCAGCCCATCTAAATTTTTGGCCCACTAAATTTCAGCTAGATGAAAGAGTAGTGGCCCATATAGTAATCAACCCAATTAGAATTTAAGTGCATTAATTTCATCTAAGGCCCATTAATTTCAGTTCAGAACATTAGCTCATCTCTCATTTCTCTTCGTCCATTGAAACTTCAAGCCAATAAGAATTTTATAGAAAATATATGCTCATGTCACTAAAAAGGAAAATTACACAAACACAACAAAAAATACACCACTACAGGACCAAAAAGAAAATACCGAAAAACATTAAGTTTACAAGCATGTCTTGGAGAACACTATGCTACCAACACCGCCCCCATCAATCCGCGTTTCTAACCACAGATCCGCCCGTCCATGCCGAAGTCGTCAAAACACGTCTTTGTTGCTGAAAATGCTCCCATAAATCAATAGCTGCCAGATGAAGAAATTTTGTCACTTCATAAAATATTATAGACAGTAGGTAAACTAGAAGTAGCTTAGTACTCCCTCTGTAAAGAAATATAAGAGTGTTTAGATCACTACTACTTTAAGGAGCTAAACACTCTTATATATCTTTTACGAGGGGGTACATGTTATTTACTTTCTATTTTTTTACTCCACAGGATGCATGTGCAACAAATTTAATAATATGTGAAAAAGAACAACAGTGGCAACAAGTAGCAATGGGACCTAATCATACACATAGTTACAAACAGCTAACAGATTTGTATATATGAATAGATTTAGAAAAGAGACTAGAACCAACATTAAAAAAATGTAATACATGTCCACAATTCTTAATCTTGCAATGCCTATTAAAGAGAATAACAATAGTAGTACTATAAAACAAAAAACGAATAAAATTGTGTGCTTAAAATTAATCCACGAAAATGTGTGTGAACTGAAAATGGTAATCAAGTTGGCCTATAAGTAAAAAGCTACAAAACACATCACGGAACTCCCAAGTACTGCCAGCAGTAGAGGACATAAATCAGCCAAAAAACTGGCATGATATGAAGAATATGCACCAGGCGACACATGAAACGAGTAATTATGCTGCAAGTTCATCTCAAGCACTTAGAATAGTAAAAACACTGCTTGCCAAGTTACGCCTTTCATTTAAATTTATTACATTGCTTAGGCAACTCTCACGGTTATTAAGATACAATCTGAAACAGAACCAAGAACACGAGGAGGATCCCTGAATTGTTAATCAAGGGCAATGGCATGATATCAGGACATGGTACAATGTAGATTTTATGCCACACAAAAAACACACAGTTTATAATTTTACTGAACCTACAGAACATCTACAATTGAACTAATCCTTAACTAACTATGTCACCAAGCATCTATTTCCAACGGAATTTAAAGAAAATGATTCAAATGGATACAACAGAACTAAGAAGGGAACCAGGTCGGTGGTGTGGTGGGCATTACCTTCCCCTTTCTTCATGATGGACTTGACAGTAGTGGCCCGAAGCAATTTTCACAAACTTCACACTCCAGCTGAAATAAAAAATTCACATAGCACAACACTCGCCATTCACTTTAAATCATGACCCATTGCAATCATAAGAGACCATTCACATACAAATTATGAACACAATGATGTTTCCTAGCAAGAGAAACCGAAAATATGCTCTAGGCTATCAGTTTTGGATAATTGGAATTATAGGCCAAGACAGTGCAACAACCAAAAACAATCATACACAACTGAACATAGAACTCTCAAACGTGTCGTTGTTTCTTTAGAGCAAAATTGATTTTTCACTATGATGTCCATGAACATGGTATGCGCATATTTATTAACGAAGCCATGTTATGATGATTGCAAGAACACATATTCTTAGACTAAACATGCACATATCTGTACAAAATAACAGAGAAGCTTCTCTACACGCTTGATATATCTCGGCAACTTAAATTGGCGTCTGATCCATTACGAAGCATAAATCTGTCATGTTACGCACACTCACCGACGCCTATACATCAATTCAATCCATGTTACCAGATGAAACATCAGTAAACGTTTTGTGTTAAGCTAGCCAACCATGCGTGCAAAAATCAAGGAATACAAAAGTAGCAGATTCTAAATTTGGATCCAGGTCTATGTAGACACAACGGCCATCAGAGAACAAAACCACAAGTTGGTGTGGAGGGGGTCAAACTCACATGCATATCTTGCCGCTGTGCCCACTCACGGCAGCTCCCTGGTCCTTACCTCCTTGTTGACGCGTATTGCTCTGCCCTCCTCAAACCGTCGAGGCCGTAACATAGCGGCATGGCGACTCGGGTTCTCTGCCGCCTCCAGCGTATCGTCGCGGTAGACCCGCCACCGCACAGCCACTCTTCCCGACACGGCTACTGCCGTGTTGACGCTCCACTGCCGATCCAGCGCACCCAAGCAAGACGCATCAGGCCATCGCTCCGTAGGGTTCTTGCGCCATCAACTCGCTTGATCTACCACGACTGCGGAATCAGCCCATCGTCGGAGGGGGCGGTGATCAGGGTCAGCGGGAAAGGTAAGCATAGGGTGGAGGAGAGAAGAGTGCCCCTGGGAGTGGGAGTGGAGGAGGTAGGGGAGATCCAGGAAGAAAAAGGGCGCATCGGATGGTGAGGAAGGGGTGGTGAAAGGAGCGAGCCGACCAGATGGTACGTGCGGTAAGGACTGAAGAGGAGGGGATCGGGATTGGGGAAAAATTGGTGGGCGGCGGCGGATGGAGATAGAGATGGGGGAAGAGAGACCAGGACTTATTAGGGTTAGGTCTTTAGGGTGAATTTCAATGGCTAGGTCTTATACGGTGAATGGTTCAGATGGCTTTAGTTGGGCTCGAAATTTCTACCACCCAATGCGCACGCTATGGAATTATAGGCGCGACCTCCCTCCTTTCTCTCGCGCGCCGCCTCCTCGCGCGCACCCCAAATTCACGCCCGCCCTTCCTTTCCTTCTTTCCTTTTATTTTTTTATATATAAATCATCCACAACCATGTGAGCCAAAAATAACATGTACGACACCTCAAACAAGACCACCCGCTGACCTGTGGATGGTGGGTATACACAAAGAAAAAAGCGAGCCCGACAGTTTAATCGGTGACAGTTGTTCCGTGACGCGTCCTTGATGTCCGTCTGTAGGGCTACCGCTTTGCGCCGTCGCCTCTTGGCCTGATCCACTGACGTTTTCAGGAAGGTGACGGTTTTTCAGAACGTATCAGAAATCCGTCATGGATTAACAAATTTCCGTAGTGGGTAATCCGGATAGCCCAGAAACTTCAATGCTAGGCGTCTGTTATTGGTCATGTCATGTCAACCAATGTCCAAACTAAGAAGCTCAACAGGCCATGACTCGTGCTCGTACCCTTCTCTTTAACTCTATTTAGCTTATGTTCTTTTTTGTGGTTCAGGAGCATCGCATTCATTGGTGTCCAACAATCTCTCAGTTGCATGTGTTTAACACTAGAGTGTATTAACCACCCCTTACGATTCAATCCCCATTTTCTAAGTGGTAACTAGAATGATAAGCCACAACAACCAACTCAAAATTGGAGGACTATATTCCTTGCTTCTCTCATGCCCTCGTGCCTTCCAACATAGATGTCATATCTCGGTAGGACTTGGTTGAAAGCCATATCGAGCCTTTGATCGACTGTGGCCTCTAAATCGTCCAACTTACACACCCTTCTGGCCAGAGTAGTCAACTTCTCAAATATAACCACTGATCCCATTGTATTCTCTGAATGTAGGGATATGCCCTGAGTCAGTACCAACCGTTATTTTGTATCTCCAAGTTTGTAATGAATGTTTATGTTCCATTCTATAACGCTATATTCTCGAGTCTGCAATAACACGGAGGCTCGGAGGGAAACCCATCACGTGTGTCATAATAATGGTACAACAGTATTCCTAGTCTATGCCTCTAGACTGAGCTAGTAGTTGCATGATGATCCGTTTTCCTGATCATGGGCCATGGCTTATGCCAGCACTTTTGATGGCACGAATGTTGTAGAAGACTTTGTTGAATGGACCCGATTATGGTATGCTATCAGTTTCTATTCGTCACAATGTTATGGGTTTTAACAAGAGAATGGTTAAGTTGTGCATGATTCTTAGACCATAGAGGTTATTCGGTTTCTTTCATTCGCTTTGCTGATGAACTTTTGGTGGTTTGTTAAACGTCAGTCCGTAATGGTTGGCTAATTACGGCGGCCTTAAGGTTCACTGGAAAAAAGCGTAATGGTCAAGTAACAGATATATCAAGATTCGGATTTGCTCCTCCCACGTATGAGAATATCTCTGGGGCCCTCTCGGTTGTTACGGTATCCACCTCGTCTGGCCAGACCACTTGTGATTTGATCACTGGGATGCCGAAACACGAACGAGAAAACGAGAACAAAACCCGTACACGAGGTAACTGCATGTGACAAGTTTGTTGATCCACGGGGATGCATGATGATGCTCCCTCGGGTTTGTGAAGATAGTCGAAGCAACAGAATAGGCACACGCTACACTGGAGGTTCACTCGAATAATTCATTCGTGTGTCTATGGGTGTAATAGGGTGTCCCACGGCTCCGATGTTGATCCTTGCTCGGAAGGGTTCGGTCATGTCTAACTTCACCGAACCTATAGGGTCACAAAACCTTAAGCGGTCATCTATTCTGCTGAATACTAACAGATCCTGAGAGAAAATCACCGAAGTCGACACAAGTTCGGACAGCAGGAAAAGGTTCTCGCAGAGAGAGAACATCCGGAATGACGTTTCGTGTAAACCATGAAAGTTGTTGTTCAGGGATACCATCAAAGTCAAATTGATTTGGGTGCCCCTGGAAATGTCTGAGGATGCCAGTAAATGTTCTGGAACTTTCTGTAATCGGGGATAAAAACCGGAAATGTTTCGGAGCTGCCGGAACCGTTTGGATGCTTTTTCGGCAATGAACTCACTAATCTGAATTGTTTCAGAACGCATCAAATTCATTTTGTGGGTACTAGAATGTATCTAAGCAAGCCCATAGACATATTTATTCTACGGATCGCTGAAAATTGGTATCGTGAATCAGTGAAATGCCTTTAGATATTTTTATGAAAGCACCACCTTTTGGTTTTCCCAAGGCTTTAACTTGGGAAAGTAATGCCTCCTTGAGGGCTGGGCCGCCCACCTATGGGGTGGCCGCCCAGGTGGCCAGCAGGGAGGTGAGCTCGTTCGAGCTCCACATGGGCACCTCCTTCATTTATTCATATAACATGACATATAACCATTGCTGGGGGCTCTTTTGGTGAATTTCTAAGTCGCCCTCTCCCCTTGGTTTGTCTATAAGAACGGAGGTGGGGCTGCCTCAAACCTCATCCCTTGCTCTCATACACATGCCATGATTTCTGGCTATCTCTCTACCTCCAGCGAATAGTTTTCGTAGAGCCGAAAGGCTGATCTGGGTCCTGGCAGGAACTAGGTCTGGACGGCGAACCCTGCCTGAAAATTGCTGACATACCGTATGTTGCAACTCTATAGAGAGTCGTAGTGTTCGTCTTTCCGAGGTTACGAGTTGCCTCCCGAAGGGATGCTCGCGAGTACTCCGATCTTTCGAGTCCTCCGAGGGCCTGTCCGAAGTGAGCTGAGTTTTCTGCGACTCCTCGGGTTCGGACGGTCGACCGTCCTGAGGGCTATTTGGCAGGGATACATCCTCGCGGTTGGGAGGTTGTAAATCCTAGCTACGGATCTGCACCCCGATCTCCACCGACTCTTCTTCCGCTGCGCTTCGAGTCGGTTAGGATCCGATCACAACCTTGTATGCAGTCTCCATAGTGGTCCCTGGGCGTGCTCGCTATACCGAAATTTTGTTGTTTCTGTCGCGTTCCCCCCACAGTGGCATCAGAGCCCGTGCTATGCTAGATGCCAGGTTACGATCTAGAATACATGGGATGTAATGGGTATTGCCTAATATAATTAGGTCGTAATAAGATCTATGCTGAAAATTTTTAGCGGGTGACAGATGAAATCTGTTACCCGTGGTCTGTGCTTTCCCTAGAATTTGTGTTTCTCAATCTCGAGACCGCATGGTGGAATTTGCAGTTTCTGGCAATCCATGATCCTGATTGATCATGGAAGTGCTATCAGTTCTTGGGTTCTGCCATAATGTCAGAAAAAAGAAAGATGAAATTCGCAAGATGAAAGGGCATTCAGATATGATCTGCACGGGGGTCATGCTATGACGAAGTTGGTAAGTATGGGCTCTAGATTTAATTATCTCGTGTTTCATACACCCCGAGATGTAATCTAGCGACTTTATAATCTACTTGATATAAACGTTGGTAGCTGCGGTTTTAAGTCAAACCTTAGAAGCCACGTAAATAAAATTTGTGTCTACACCATTAGAGGCGTCTACCTTGGTTTTGCAGGATGGTTTGGCCTGTGATTTGTGATAGGCAAGTCTCATATGCAATTGATTATGTAGAGATGACTCTATGATGTATTAACATGACCTGCGGTCATGATTCGCATTATGGCTAGCCATATGGATTGCACTTTAATGACCTGCGTGTCACCTTCAGTAGCATTAATTCTATCCCGCTATGGAGATGGCGATATTATCTGATGCATCGACAAGGTGGTGGCAATCTTCGCGAAGGTTAACAACCGCGGCAATGCCGAAGACGAAGAATACTTGCTTCTCCGTCAGAAGAGCTATACCATATCATGCTATTATGAATTGCCTGAGATGTTTATCCCTCTTGATGCACCCTTCTTGATTGTGTGGGAGCGCTTTTATTAGGGTGATCTCTCACTTAAAATATCAGTAGTTAGTGTTCTCCAAGTTACACCGTCCACGGCACCTATCTCTTCGGGGTTTCACATGCTAAATGGGCCGAACGATTAGAAAAAAAAAAAGTTTTTGGGGTGGTGAGGCGGTGAGTTGAGACCTCGCAGTAAAAAAGATCACTTGGTTATGCTTGACTTCAGGCATGAGTCCTGAGCTCGGAACACACGCATCGAAAGATGAACAAGAGTCACATTAGCGATGTGAGTGTCAAGTTTGGCTAACGATTGACGTTCTCGCCATCAGGGATGCTACCATCACTGGCGTTGAATTGAAATTTGTTCTTGAATCACTCACAATCAATTATGAGAGATATTGATTTTAGTGGGAGCGCAACTTTAGAATAAAACTAATTTATTCACGAGTTTAAATTTCATTAAAACAAAGTCTAATGAAACCTGTGTTTTCCGTTGTAGATCAAGGTCTCGTCAACACCGCGTTCAACTTAGGCCATTGTGTTAGATAAAGAGAAGTTAACGCGACTGGAAACAACTATGCGGACTGGTCCGCAACCTGGGTTTCCTCGATCGCTAAGAAACTGTATGTGCTTGAATGCTCTTCCAGCTAAAACCGGCGCATAGGCCCCGGAATATGACAAAATGTCTGCCACTAATGAATTGTGATGATCCAACTTCAGTGCAAGTGCCTCAGCTAGCTTGCATGTGTACAGACCTTCAAACGTTTTGAATTCCATAACCCTGTGAATATGATCCGGGAATTGGATGCTCTGTACAAGTAAACCGCAAAGTCTACGATTGATATCATGATGCTTTGATGGATTGCAAGATGGCTGAGGGTAGTTCCAAGTTGGCGAACACGTGGTCCAACTGATTGTCTTATGCTGAAAGGCTTAAAACCCTGAATTTCCACTTCCACCTGCCATACGATGGACATTTGCTTTCTTCACTCCCCCCGTCTTACGACGGTTTTTTGTATTAAACTACAACATGATTGGGATGGAGAAGGAACGGAAGAGTTGCTCGCCATTCTGAAAACTGCAGAAGTAGGACTGCGGAAAAATCGCACTAAAAGAAAAAAGTGTTTCTTGTGAATAAAACCGCCATTTCAAAAGAAGACAGTCAAGCCAAGAAGGCAGGGCGCCGGTAAGACCGATCCCAAAGCACTCTAAGGTCGGATCCAAGAAGACACTGAGTGCTTCTACTGCAAGGCACAGGACACTGGAGAAAGAGAAACTGCAAGCAAGAAAGTATTGGAAGATAAGAGTATGGGAAACCGGAAAAGGTTAATTGTTATTACAAGTTAATGTCATTGACGTTTTGCTTGCTAGCGAAATTCTAAGTCTTGGGGTATTTGATACCGGATCGGTTGCTCACATTTGCAACTCGATACAGGGGCTTCAGAAGGTGCGCAAGCTGGAAAAGAATGAAGTCGTGATGCGCGTCGGGAACGGCGCTGGGATCGCCGCTCAAGCCGTGCGGCATTATGCCTCTACGTCTCCCTTCAGGATTTATCTTAGAACTAAGTAACTGTTATTTTGTTCCACTGTTGTGTAGAAACATTATCTCGGATCATGTTAGTACATGATGGGTATTCGTACAAGTTGAGAACAATGGTTGTTCACTTTATTGTAAGGATATGTTTTATGGATTTGCACATTGTTGGGGCCTTTTCATACTAAATCTGAATGTGGAAATGATGTCTTTAACGTGAATGCTAAACGCCTTAGAAGGCTGATTCACCGCCACTTTCTTGTGGCACTGTCGGCTTGGCCACATTGGAAAGAAACGCATGCAAAGACCCATAAAGATGGAGTTTTACCGTCCTTTGATTTTGAATCATTTGACACATGTGAAGCTTGCTTAATGGGGAAATGACCAAGACGCCGTTCACAGGGTCATCCTGAACGGGGGGGGGAATTATGGAAATAATACATAGTGATGTATGTGGTCCAATGAACACAGCCGCACGGGTGGGTATTTCTAACTTCGTGACTTTTACTGATGATTTAAGCGGTATGGCTATATCTACTTAAGAGCATAAGTCGGAAACCTTTGAAAAGTTCAAAGAATTCAGAATGAGGTGTAGAAATCATCGTGACAAAAAGATTAAGTTTCTGCGTTGATCGCGGAAGCGAGTATCTTAGTACTGAGTTTGGCCAACATCTGAGTGAACGTGGAATCATTTCACAGCTTACGCCTCCCGGAACTCCACAGCGAAATGGAGTATCGGAAAGACGTAACCGAACCCTTGGACATGGTAAGGTCGATGATGTCCCTTACAAATCTTCGTATCTTTTGGGGTCACGCACTACTAGAAACTGCCGCTATACAATAAAAAGCACCGTCAAAATCTGTTGAGACGACGCCATATGAGTTATGGTATGGGAAGAAACCCAGTGTGTCGCATCTCAAGATTTGGGGTTGTGAAGCATATGTAAAACGTTTACAGCCTCAAAAACTCGATCCCAGATCAGACAAATGTTACTTTGTAGGTTATCCAAGGAAACCTTTGGGTATTCCTTCTACCACCCATCCGAGGGCAAAGTGTTTGTCGCAAAAACTGGAAGCTTTCTCGAGAAAGAATTTCTCGCTAAAGAAGTGAGTGGGAGGACCGTACAACTTAATGAGATTAGTGAATCTTCGGCAACCGTTGATATGGCTAAGGAACCGGAAGAGATTCCGCTAATTATCCCTACAACTGAGCCGGAAGTTATCGCATATGATGCGGGACTCAAACAATGTTGTAACGAACCGCGCAGAAGGCCGGCTATCCAGCCACTGAGTGGTTTCATAACGAAATCTTCATTCTTATAGACGATGAACCTGCGCACTAAAAGGAAGCGATGGCGGGGCCCAGCTAAAGGAATGGCACAAGGCCATGAGATCCGAAAATGGATCCATGTACGAAAACCAAGTTTGGAATTGGAAGAACTTCCAGAAGGCGTAAAGCGATTGGTTGTAAATGGATTTTCAAAAGAAGATGGACGCGGATGGTAACATTAACTACACAAAGTAGACTTGTCGCGAAAGGTTCACGCAAGTTTCAGGAATGGACTACGACGAGACTTTCTCGCCCGTAGCTATGCTTAGGTCTGTTCGGTATTGCTAGCAATTGCTGCTTATTTCGACTATAGATAATATGGAGATGGATGTCAAAAGGCTTTCCTAAATGGAAAGCTCAAAGAGGTTATACATGATACAGCCGGAAGTTTTGTCATTCATGAGGATGCTGGAAAGGTATGCAAACTCAGAAAGCTATTTATGGTCTGAAGCAGCATCAAGGAGCTGGAACATTCGTTTTGATGAAGTGGTCAAAGAGTTTGGCTTCATCAGGAATGACGAAGAATCTTGTGTTTACAAGAAGTTTAGTGGGAGAGCAAAAGCATTTCAATCTTGTATGTGGATGACTATTATTGATTGGAAATGACATGAATTTCTTAGCGAAATAAAGAATCATTGAAGAAAAGGTTTCAATGAAAGATTAGGCGAAGCAGCTATGTAGGGGCATCAGATATATTAGAGATAGATCAAATGCCTGATACGCCTTAGCCAAGCACGTACATTGACAAGGTGTTGAAAAGGTTTCAACATGGAGAACTCAAGAAGGCCCTACTCCCCATGTCACCTGGCACAGTGCTTTGCAAGAACAGAGTCCTCGAACTCTCGGTGAGCGGATACAAATGAATGATGTTCCATATGCCTCGGCAGGTTGGTCTATTATGTATGCCATGCTATTACAAGACTGGATGTTTCTTGGCTAAGTGTTAGCAGCGGTACCAAAGTTGATCCAGGATTGGAACATGGGCACGCAGTCAGGGGTATTTTAAGTACTCAGACGGACCAAGGATTTACTCCTTGTGTACGGAGGTGATGAAGAGCTCCTTAAGGGGTTACACTGATGCGGCTTCATGACTGACCAAGATTGACTTCAAATCTCAATCAGGCTATGTTTCATGTTGAACGGTGGCGCGTTGATTGGAAAAGTTCCAAACAAGACTGTGGGCCAGATTCTACGACGGCAGGCGGAGATGTTGCAGCTTCAGAAAGCCTCCCAAGGAGGGGTATGGTCAAGCATTCTTGAAGACCTGGTGTGGTTCCAAAAGTGTCGGACCGGTGGAGATCTATTGTGATAATAGTGGTGCCGTGGCTCTGGCAAGGGAAGCACGTTCGCACCATAAGACAGACTATTCAACGCAAATATAACTCATCTGACATCATGTCGAAGGGGTTTACGTGAAAGTACGCCAAAGGTTCACACGGATCTGAATGTGGCACCCGATGACAAAGCCTTACCACGAGCAAAAGCATGAGCAACACCGGATTGCAATTGGTGTTAGGGAAGCCAGTAACGGTTATGACTCTAGTGCAAGTGGGAGTCTGTAGAGAGATATGCCCTAGAGGCTAGTAACAAACGTTTTATTTTGTAGCTC